>LNAC01000813.1:277621-404179 GCA_002007465.1 Ailurus styani
CATCGCGGCCGCCGGCCCGGGCGTCGGGGGGCTGCGCTCCGCGTGTCTCCCTCGGGACATTCCGTCCGCCCGAGGCCCCGGGGCGCCGGGGGTGCGCGGACTGGGGGCCGCCGCCCGCCGCCGCTCTGCCAGCGCGGGGACAGACGGACACGCCGTCGGCAGGGGCACGACGGACACGGAGCACGAGCGCGCGGCCACAGGGACCGGCACGTAGCGGAGGCACCGGCCGTGCTTGGAGCGGGGCGGCGCGGCGAGCGTGTGCGAGCGGCCGGGCAGCCTCCCTCCCAACCGAGATCGGCTGTCGGGCTGCGCCTCCGCGGTCTCTGGGCCCGGGACCGAGGCGGTGGCAGACCTGTCGCAACGTCTCCCGCGGCCCAGGGCCCGCGCACTTAGGTCAACTTCGGAAACGGAAAAGTCCCACAGCTCGGCGGCTGGACACGGCACACCGATCCCCACTCCACGGTCAGGGCAGGGAGCCCTCCAAGAAGGGGCTTAGGAACCCGGGCCTCCGAACCGATCACCACCTCCACGGTCTCCACCCCAGGGCAGGAGGATGACCCGGCGGGCAGGCCCTTCCCACACTGTCGGCCGCACCGGGCAGAGCGGTCGGGAGGCTTGTCCGGCCCGGCGCCTGACGGACACCAGAGGACGCAGAGGCCGCGAAACCGGCCGGCTTGGCCAGACCCCAGGCGCCCGGGCCTCCTCTCCCCGGGCGCAGAGCGCCCTCAGCAGCTCCGGGCCGGGTGGTGTGGGCGCCCGCAGTTCCGCAGTCGGCACCCCGATTCCAGGACGGGGACCTCTGGGCGATTCCCCCCATCAGGCCTGCTGTGCCTGCTCTTCCTGCTGCACCTAAAACACAGACGCAGGGGCTTGGGCCCTCCCACTCAACTCACAAGGACAGGATTACTGCGGCCACCAGCCCCGCTCGCAAAAAGAGCAGAGATCCCAGCCACTGGCTCACGAGGAGACTGAGACCACGGGGCAGCAACCGCAGCTTCCTCTGCCTGGGTTTGGGGCACCCCTGCTCACACTCCACTTCCTCTGCCTGGGTTTGGGGCGCCCCTGGTCACACTCCAGGGCTCCTCTCCAGCAGGGACTGCAAGCACTCTATTTTTCTGACAGCTCTCAATCTTCCCTCTTCCCAGTTCTCTCTTCCTAAGGAGGCTCTCTTATTTGGACCCAGTGCTGGGGATCTGCAGAGCTTCGGCTCCCACTTTCTGCCTATGACCCGGTCAAAGACGTTGCACATGAGGTTTGCAGCGTCTTTGGGCAATACGATTCCTTCAATGACTCTTGATCGAGTTGCTTCCACACACTTCCACATAGTTGTGACCACACCCGAAGCATTCTCATAGACAAAGTTTTCAAATCTTCCTTTTCGCTTCCTCATGCCCTTGCCTACGTCCGCTTGATAGTGGGAAAACAGTTCTTTAATCTGATCATCACCATGAGGCTGAGTCATAACGTGGCTTTGTAACTCAAAGGCTTTTATTTCACTATCTTATTTCCTAGTGTTTGTGTTCCAGAAGCAGTTGGGATTTGCAAGCCTTCACAGATCCAAATTTCTGGACTTTCTGCTTGCAAACTAGCCAGTTTTCTCCTGACTTCTTCTCTCTTAATAGCATGCCAACACAGCCAACTGCAGCAAACACACATTCACACTTTGATTTTTTTCCAACTGCTTTTGCTAGGGTTGCTGAATCATGAGGCTCACAATCTGCCTCTCAAGGCACTGCAGGTAATAATTTTACTAAATATTTCCACTGTATACATAGATCACCGTCTACCTTGCCACCTGACTCTAAGTCAACGTCACACATTAGATTTTCATGACTACAGCCTTTCGAAGTATCAACCTATTATATTAGTCATGGAAGGTTAATTGCTGTACCAATTCTCATATCTCAGAGGTTTTAACACAATAAGTGTTTCTTTCTTCTTGGTAACACTGTCCAGTATGAGTTGACTGGTTCTTCTCTAATCCTGATTCGAGGGCCTACGTCCCTTCCATCTTTGGCATTTCCATATTTGACATGCAGACTCTAAGCTTGTCCCTGTGCAGCTGGGAAGCACTGACGTCACAGCCATCACATCCCATGAGCCAGAACATAGTCACATGGTCCAAGTCACAGCAAGGGCTCCTTGAGTTCATTTGCCCGTGTCTCCAGGAAGGGAAAAAGACAGCTATTGGGAAGGTCTGGCAATTTTGGCCACACTCTTGATAATAATCACAGATGATGATTCCAGTCCTCCCCCCTAGAAGCTCACAGGGGATATATAACAAAGCAAATAAGATTAAGATGGGAATGAGAATTCTGTACACTCAACAGGCTATTTACATTTCAGAAAAGGTACTAGTCAACAGAACAGGTACGATAGGGTACTGGGAGGGCCTGTGTGTGTTGCAGGCAGGCAGGAAGACGGGTGGCCACACTGAGGAGTCTTTCTGCTGCTCCTGCCTCACGAGCACTCACACACATTTGTCACTCATATCACGAGCATTTCCTGAGTGGCTGCTAAATACTAGGTATCAAGCTAGGAAGAGGAGCTGAGGACTGTTCCAATTCCTGCTCTTGCAGTAAGTAAATTCTAATACAGGAGAGACCGATACACAAATAATTACCTCAATAACGATTGATTAATTTAGTAAATGATATGCATAATAAGTACAAGAAAATGTAAGATAGCAAAAGACAGACCTCTACTGGCAGTCGGAGGTTCTAAAGTGTGAATAGGGGACCTAACTGAAGAGATGGGGAAGAACTACCAAGGCCCCTGGCTTTTATGACTGGGGAGCAGAGAGTGCGCCCTGAGCTAGAAAACACTGTCTCCGCCTCGGATGGGAAGATGACAGTTTCCTTTTAGGATACGCTGAGGCCAAGTTACCCTTGAGACCTCCAAGTGGAAATGTCAAGTAGGCAGTTGATATTCGGGTGAAGAGCTCTTTCGAGAGGCCTGGAATGGTGCTATAACTTTGGAAGTTGTCTTACTGACACTCTCTTGGTCCTCAAAGATGTGCCTCACCGTCCTTTCTCTGAATTCATCGTCCGCGGGGGAAACTCCCAAAAGTCACCCACCCGTCCTCCTACCCCTGTCCTTTTAGGGCTGTCCCCCGCTACGGTGATCAATGTGAAATAGGAGCGTTCTCATTGGAAGCCTATAGATTCTGTTAAATAGTGAATTGATAATGCACAGCAAGAAAGGCGTCCCACTTCTAAGCATCGCTTCTCAGCCCAGGGTGGAGGCACAGCGCAAAGAGCACCCGGCCAGGAGCCCATGACGACAAGAGAAGCCCGGTGAGGGAGGCAGGCCAGGCAAAGGACTCCGTCTTCTATCGTGTTCTTCTGCCCACTTTAGTCAACGCCTGAGGCAGCAAGCCCTGATCGAACACGCAGCTCGGCATTGTTTTAAGCACAGATCTTTGCTGAAGAAATGAGTGTTCCCTGTAGGTGTTGAAGATGAACACATTAGTGGGAGTGCATTAACTTTTACTCATCTGATGATGAGTTTACTAAAGCTGAGGATCTGGTGTCTGCGAAAACCTTAGAAAATGATTTGAAATAACTCTTCAGATGAATGCAAATACATGAAAAGAAAACTGGATGAAGGTCATCACACAAAGAGCCGGCGCAAGCAGCAACCATTAAGAACAGGCATCTATTTTAATTTCTCAGGTGTGTGTTGATGAGGGGAATTAGAACTGTTTTAATTGCTAACCTCTCAGAGGAAGGAACACACCACGTTAATTAAATTCACCGATGATAGAAAAAGTGGGGGTGGATTAATCACTTCTAATGGCAGAACAATTTTCTTTAAAAGCAAGTTTTACAAATAAGAACTGGAATTCACCAAAAGAGAACTCTGTCGTTATAGAATGTGCATGTGCAAATACACACACACACACGCACACGCACATACACACACACGCACACATACACACACACACCACAGACACACACATACACACGCACACACACATACAGGCACGCGCACACAGACACACACGCACACACAGATACAGACACACACGCAGACACACACAGAGACACACACACACATACACACACACATACACGCACATGCATACACACACACACACACACACACACACACACACAAAGGCTAACGGTAGTTAGCCAAAACATAAATTGCAGGCTGTACACTTTTTAAATCATTTCAAGAGGTGCGATAACTGTTGCAGAATGGCACCTCCAATTCACTCTCTGAACAAAGATGTAGCAAGTACCAGCTGCATGCACAAAGTTGTGCTATGAATCGTGAAAAATCATGAAAGAAATTAAGTAAATGCACCTCTTCAACTGTATGCTGGGACTGCGGGTGTTTCTGTTCACTCCGCATAGATCCATCATTACGGACCGAATTCACTGTTCTACGGCAGTTCGATGAGGTAACACCAAGAAACCTGACGGGGATGAAGGTTGGGGCGTGTCATTTTATTGACTAAAGATCCTTTCGATCCCCTGGCATACAGTAAAGTCCGCATCTCTAGGGAGGCTCTGAGTTTCGCCTTTATAAGTAAAGACAAGGGAAAGGTAAGTAAAATACAAGTTACAAGGATTATATAATCAGGCCTCTACATAAGGAAACGGCTGGCTCTCCAGACCTCACGCCGGAAATCTCAGAGTTATCAAATTCTAGAGATGGAGCAAACGGGGATCCCGCTACACCTGGAAGCCAGAGTGCCCGTGAGGAGGAGGGGGTAGGAAGCGCGGTTCCTGTGTGGTGAGGGACGCTCACCACATTCCTTCGGGAACATGGGGTTTCTGAAATCGCTGTGTCCAGAACAGGGCCAGGGACAGACAGTGCAGCTGGCCCCAAAGAAGGAACCCAGCACGACCCTGAGAGCCAGCCAGTACCCGCGACGTAAAACACACACTGCGCTCTGTGGTAGTCGCCTTCCTGGAGGCCTAACTAGAAGCAGCGACTACCAAAAATTGTCACAGAGAAGCCCACGTAGTAGCTGAGACGCACACAGTGTTTATCTTCCAGCTTGTCCACGTATGTATTCGGTTCTCACCAGAACAGTGGAAACTACACAAGACTTCACTGCTGTCATTTCATCTCCTGACACTGGGACACTCGACACCCCCCACCTGCAGTCTGGTAAAGACAAGGAAGGGCTGAAGGAAAAAGAAATACGGCTGCCCTATTTTCCCACTTTTTCTATGTCATCACATTCAGCCTAAATGATTGGCAAAGAGCAGAAAGTAAGAATAAGACGGGTTTCCCCGGTTTTTCGTGTGTCTTAGAACGCAGCGAAAGCAAGCTCTAATGCAGACAGAAAGCGAGACCTCTGGGGGCGGTAAGCACCCGGCGGACTCGGACCTGCAGGGAACAGGCCCACAGCCTCCCTGGGAGCCGCGCTCAAACTGCACAAGGTGTGCTCCGGGGCAGTCTGGGTGTCGCACACGCTGTGGGAAGGGGGGACAGGAGCACGGATTGTCCGTCTCTCCCCCAACAAACACCCTCCCACGTCCCACTGGGTTTCCCTCCCCAAAGATAAGTTCAGAGACACCATTTTAAGGATTTCAAGATGCCCGGAGCAGAGCCTTCCACGTACACGACCCTCCTGAGAGAGGGCACCCCGGTGGGCACGCCCTGTTGCCGCCGCCCAGGCTGCAGACCCGCATATGCACAGCCCTCAGGGGCTGAGGATGACGCGCTGAAACTGGGAGGTGGGGTCCCTAGAAGCCAAGTGCTACAGGCAGGTTCTTATTTCTGACAGAAATGAGATTTTTAACCTGTGCAAGCCCCCTTTCTGTTCCTCTCAGGTGATTTGTTCCATTTTTTAGTAGTTTTTGAGGCACTAGGCCAGGTGCTGTGGTCATCTGTCTCATTATCCCAAAAGGAAGAAGTGAAAACTTTGGGGTCCAATATAATGGTTTAGATGGTGGCGATATATAAAATAAATACACAGACATCAGGTGGTTTCCTTTTAATATTCTAACAAAATAGCCGGTAAGAAAGTAGAACGGAAAAGGATACCAACCACATTCTCCATATCTCAGTGTAGTGCTTCTCAAGGTGTGGACCACACATCACCCACACCAGAACGGAGCAGGAGGGCTGCAGACTCCTGAGACCCACCTCAGACGTCCTAAGTCAAATTCTGTGTACATACCCCAATGACACTGAAATTTTAAACAGTTTTGAACAGACCCCCAGGTAGTTCTTTTGTTCTCTAAAATTTGAGATTTCCCAGTATACTAAATAAGAGGAGACATTGTGTAAATTTAAGCAAATTATTAACTATATAGGCTTCAGTTTCTTTATATGTAAAAAAGGAACAACAATAATACCTATATCACAAGGTATTTTGGAAGAATAAATGAATAATATAGCTCATGTGTTTGAAACATTACTTCATACTCAGTGACTACTCACTTATTAGATATTAGTATCGAATATTGAAACAAGAAGCTAAAATATGTAGAAATAAGCTTAAGGGAGATTCAGGTCTTTAAAAAACCAACAAAACAACTTAATGATACTTTAAAAACTCATATAAATTGAGAAGCATACTAGGTTCCTTCCTGCAGCAGAGGTGGGGAAAAGAAGAAGAATGAAGTATTATTTTTAAAAATCAATCTTTTCAAAATTGATTTTTAAATTTCAAGTAGCTCTATACAAAATACCAAATCAAGGCTTTGTAATTCAACAAGATGAAGCTAAGTATCATCTTAAAGAAGAAAAGGTAGTATAAAAAAATTATCCAGCCCTCCCCTCACCCACATACAAAATGCTGAAGGAAGCATAGTAAGGACCACTTTCACTGTCAAATATCATAATGTACAGTTACAATACATTTAAGAGCATAATATCATTACCACAATAGGCAGGCACACCAATGAAAGTAAAGAGAAAATACAGAAATCTATATAAGGACATAACTTGCAATACGGTAGAGCTGGTTTCAGATGAAAGGAAAAATAGAACTTATTTAATACATGGTAATTGGGCTATTGATTAAGTAATTAGAATAAAAATAAGCTCTCTCCAAATTAATTTCAAAATAGAATAAAGAGTAAAATTAAACTATAAAAAAGAAAATTGGAGTATATAGAATAATTATGTGTCTGGAAGCATTCTGTATATTATGTTTACAGAAATAGAATATATAAGATTAGGGAATTTAGGAAACCATGATTGATTAATAAAATGTAAGAACAGTAGGCAAGATAAGAATGAGAGTTAGTGGAATATTTTTAATCTTTTGATTATATTAAGGAGATGAGCCAGAAGCATTCCACCAAGACGAGAAAATACTCTGGCTAAGACTAAACTGCATCAGTACCATTTATGGTTACCTGGGTTATTGGATATTCTCACTGTGCTAATGATATAATAATTAGCATAACAGCAATCAAATCATTTAAATGCAATACATGGTAATCAGAAATGGAACGGTGAGTAGAGTTCCATAGATCTCTGTGGATCAGACTGTCTGATAACCAACAGTTAGTTATCTGTCCCACCATCTTAACATGGTGGCCATATCCACTTTTCCTCTCTCCTGTCTTATGTACGTCTGTGACTCGGCCTCCAAAATCCCAGCATGTCCCCATATCCTTGTGAAACCAGAGACCATTATAATCTCACAAGCATCTATAGCCAATCAAGAATAGCTATAAAACAGCAATGTTCATAATAGCCAAACTATGGAAAGAACCTAGATGTCCATCAACAGATGAATGGATAAAGAAGAGGTGGTGTATATATACAATGGAATACTATGCAGCTATCAAAAGAAATGTTGCCGTTTGCAACGATGTGGATGGAACTAGAGGGTATTATGCTGAGCGAAATAAGTCAATCAGAGAAAGACAATTATCATATGCTCTCTCTGATCTGAGGAACTTGAGGGACAGGGCGGGGGGTCGTGGGGGGTAGGGAGGGAAAAATTATGAAACAAGATAGGATGGGGAAGGAGACAAACCATAAGAGACTCCTAATCTCACAAAACAAACTGAGGGTTACTGGGGGGGTGGGAGGGTAGGGATAGGGTGGCTGGGTGATGGACATTGGGGAGGGTTTGTGCTATGGTGAATGCTGTGAAAGGTGTAAGCCTGATGATTCACAGACCTGTATCCATGGGGCAACTAATAATAATAAAAAAAATTAAAAAAAAAGAATAGCTATAAAAGCACTCCCCTCACTAATGTGTGTTAGAGGTTTGCTCTCTTCCTAACATTTCCATAATTATATCTATCTTTGAGAGAAGGTANCTAATAATAATAAAAAAAATTTAAAAAAAAGAATAGCTATAAAAGCACTCCCCTCACTAATGCGTGTTAGAGGTTTGCTCTCTTCCTAACATTTCCATAATTATATCTATCTTTGAGAGAAGGTAATATTTTCTAGGCTCTCAGAAGACATAACTAAAGAGTGGGTGGGAAGGATATACATGATAGAGATACACTAGAATATAAATCTTCTAAAGAACAGATGATCTTTCTAATTAGTAATACGTGCAAATTTTCTGAAAGTCAATTTGATAATAGACATCAATCAGTTGGGCAGTACACATGTATTCTAACCCAAGATTTTGCTGTTTTCCCAGTATTTTTTTATTGTGGTAAAATATACATGCTATAAAACCGATCATCCTAGCCATTTTTAAGTATACAGTTCAGTGGTAGTAAATAGATTAATAATGTTGTGCAACCATCACCACCATCCATCTTCGTAACTCCGCATCTTATAAAACTGAGATTCTATAACCATTAAGTAATGACGCTCCACCCCTCCATTCCTCCTCCCCAGCTCCTGGAAACCACCATTTAGATAGAAACCATCTACTTTCTATCTCTATGAATATCATTACTCTAGATATTTCAAATACTCTAGGTACTTATTTGTCTTTTTGTTACCGGATTATCTCACTTAGCACAATTTTTTCAAGGTTCATCCTTGTAGCACATCAGAATTACCTTCCTCCTGTAAGGCTGAATATTATTCCTTTGAATGTATACATCACATTTTATTTTATTCTGAACATTCCATGTTCTAGAAACATGGGTATACAAACATCTCTTGGAGACCCTGCTTTCAATTTGAATATATACTAAGAAAAGGAATTGCTGGATCACATGGAAATTCTATTTTTAATTTCCCTGGGAACTGCCATATTGTTTTCCAGAGTAGCTGTACCATTTTACACTCCCACCAACAGGGCACAAGGGCTCTAATTTCCCCACATTCTTGCCAACACTCGTTTTCTATTAATAGTAACTACTTAGTGGGTTTGAGGTGGCATCTCATTGCAGTTCTGATTTGCATGTTCCCAATTATGAGAGATACTAAGCACCTTTTCATGTGCTTATGGATCATTTCTTTATCTTTTCTAGAGACATGTCTATTCAAGTCCTTTGCCTATTTTTTGAGTGAGGTGGTTTGTTTTCATTGTTGCTATTGAGTTTGGAGAGTTCTTTTTTTTTAAGATTTTATTTATTTATTTGACAGAGAGAGATCACAAGTAGCAGAGAGGCAGGCAGAGAGAGAGGAGGAAGCAGGCTCCCCACTGAGCAGAGAGCCCGACATGGGGCTCGATCCCAGGACCCTGAGATCATGACCTAAGCCAAAGGCAGAGGCTTTAACCCACTGAGCCACCCAGGTGCCCCAAGTTTGGGGATTTCTGTGTATATTCTGCATATTAATCCCTCAACAGACAAAAAATTTGCTAATGTTTTCTCTCATTCTTTGGGTTGCCTTTTTACTCTATTGATAGTGTCTTTTGATGAGAAAATATTTACATGTTCAGCAAATTCAGCTTATCTATTTTTTCTAATGTTACTTATGCCTTATCCAAGAAATCTGCCAAACCCAGTATCCTGAAGCTTTCGTCTTATGTATTTTTCTGTGACTTTTATTATTCTAGGTCTAACATTTAGATTTTTGATCAATTTTGAGTTAATTTTTGTTTATAATGTTAGGTAAAAGTACAACTTCACTCTTTTGCATGTGGATGTCCAGTTTTCACATCACAGTTGCTGAAAAGACAGTCCTTTCCTTCATTGAATAATCTTTTTTTTTTTTCACATATTGTTCTCTTGACTTTCTCTACCTCTTCCATTAGGTCTTTCAGGAGAGTTATAACAACTGTTTTATAAAGTCTTCGTCTAGTAAATCCGCCAACCATTCTTTAAGAATGGTTTCTATTGATTTATATATTTTTTTTTTGAATGGGCCATACCTTCCTGTTCTTTGTATGCCATGGTATTTTTTTGTTGTTGGAAACTGGACATTTGAAGGAAATAATGTAACTCTGAAAATCCAATTTTCCCCCTTCTCCAGGCTTGCTCTTTTTTTGATATTATTTTTGGTTTTATGACTGCTATGTTTGGTCTCTGGGGTGAGGATCAGTCTGAGATATAAACTGAATGGCTCAGGTTTTTACTGAGTCTTTCTCTGGGCATGTGCAGTCACTTTATAATTTTCCTCATATATGCAGTTGCTTTAGAATGTTCTAGTCTTTAGTGTGTGGCTCTCAAAGGGAAAAAAAGGGGAAAAAAGGGGCGAGGAAAAGGCGCTGGCCCTTTAAGTGTCCTGTAAGTCACTTGCTGAGGGAGAGAGGGACTTACAACCAGGGGCACGGCGGCCCACTCTGTCTGCGCCTGTGTGACCAGAAAGAGTCCTCAGTCATGACAGCGCGCACCCCTGATATTCAGAGCACAGGGCCCCCTTCGCACACCCCGGCTCCTGCGAGCTGTGTGGCCGGCTCCCGGAACAGGTGCACGGCCGGCTAGCTGCCAGGTGACCGGGAGTGGGAGTGGGTAGCTGCCTTTGCGCGAAGAACTGAACTTGACTAGAAGTGACTGCACTTTATGGTCTAAGTCTCCCCCGGACGTTGTAAGCCTTCAATATACTCCAGAATTCCAAAACGGCTTACGCGACAGATTCTGCCAGGATCATAGCTGTCTCGGTGAGAAGACAGATTCCTGGTGCTTCCTACTCTTCCATCTCCCCAGACCCTTCTGTGCAATTCATTTGCAGTAATTTTTTTAAAGAAAATAGTTGGATATTTTAAAGGATGTTTGTATAAGACTAGTCATAAGGATGCTATGATCATTGCACAAGTAAAAGCTATGTTTCCAATAGTATATAATGACCCAAATAAATTATGATATATTCATAAAATGTAACACTATGACATTAAATAGTATGTTCTAGATCAAGGTTTTTACTAGAAAAATACATCACGGGGGTGCCCGGGTGGCTCAGTCAGTTAAGCACCTGCCTTCGGTTCAGATCATGATCCCGGCGTCCTGGGATGGAGTCCCACATCGGGCTCCCTGCTCAGTGGGGAGTCTGCTTCTCCCTCTCCCCCCGCTCATGCTCTCTCTCAAATAAATTTTTAAAACCTTCAAAAAAAGAAAAATACATCATGTACACTGCTAATTAAAAAAAACTGGATTGGTTCGTAAAACATGAAAAATAGTATGATTGAATTTTTGTCAACTAAATGTGTGTCTGTGTGTATGTGTGTAAAACACAGGTCCAATAAATTGTAATCTCTGTGCATGCGAAAAGTCAAAATCCACCTGTACTGGTCGTGCGTGAGACATTAAATTGCACTAAGAAGAGTTAACTCCGTTTTCATTTTTATTATTTAAATGTAATTCACATTCTTATTTTGGAAAAAGACCACAACATAAATTTTGTGTCTGGCTTGGCACAAGCTAAGATATAAATAACTCAAAAATATTTCAGGGAGAACTCAATCATAACAATTCAGAAGTTATGAGAGAAGGATGGGCAAATTTGTAAAGGGGCCAAAAGAGTTTTGTGAGAAACAGAAGAAAATCTCTTCCTTCTGTTCTGAAGTTCAACATTATGGGAAAATTCCCCGTGGGTGGATGTACCGTGCGGGCAGCCCACTCGCACGGTTAACAAGATAATCACCATGTGAGATGCAGGAAAATGGACTCAAACATCGTGCTGAACACGAGGGCGTGCAGGCACAGTACAGGGCTGATGCCAAAACTCGGCCACCGCTGCCTCGAACAGCTCTTCTTCTCACCCAAGCTCATCGTTTGGGGAAAGCACCGTTCTAAGGTGTCTGGGCAGCAAGTTATGTGGTCGTGACTCGGTGTGGTGCTCACGCACGTCTGTCCTTATACACCGAAAGAGCTCTGTGTTGAAGCAGAATATGGAAACGCAAGAGCAAAAGAAAAAAAAAGCAAATAAAAAATGCCAACAGTAATTTTCTTAGAGGAGTTGGTGACTTGGCTCAGTTGCTTTAGAACTTATTTTTCTGTGTGTTTTGGAGAAAAGTTTGGAGCCATGCCAGTCATAAAATGGATTACTCTACCTTCTACTAACTTATGCAACACATGTAAGATATAAAATTCAAAGTAATATTTTTATAATCAGCCCACAAAATGGTTGAGGCAGCTTTTGAGCAAACTGTATTGTTTGTTTGGCTGATTGGCTTCTTTTCTCTCTCTCGTTTCTGCATTCTGAGAGTATTCCTTCTTTCTGCAGACCTGTTTTGGAGGAACGATCAACACTTTTGCTGACTGCTTTTTGGCCCTGAATCCTTTAGGAGCAATACCAGGGAGAGATAAGCCTCCAGGTTTCCATTTCAATAAATTCCACAGGTTCTGTGAGAATACAATCAGGACACCCTTCATATCCCTGCTCTCAGGAGGGCGGGAGAAGAACACAAGGAAAAGATTTCCTGTTCAGTGCACGTGTGCCCCTGGCTTCAGCCTTCTCCCTGTGCTTCCTTTTAAAGATCTAGGTTTGAGGAAATCTGGGGAAACTCCACCTAAATGGCAATAAAGGAAGAATTTCTATCCAGTCACACAAATTCTTAGTTTCCTTCTGTGCTTGTTTATTTTGTCTTGTTTTTCACCTTCTGGTGAGGATTTGGAAGTTACAAAAATGTGCCAAGCAATCAAAAGGTAAAATTAAATAAACTTTGATTGCGTTAATTGTTTATTTTTACTCCTATCAGCCCTTCTTTATAATAAAGAATCAGAAGAATTTTGGTTGAAGTGGTAGAGGAAATAGGAAGGGAAGTTAAGTATTCTGGGTAGAGGAATATTGTGTGGAATGCTATGCAGCCATCAAAACAAACGAAATCTTGCCGTTTGCAACGACGTGGATGGAACTAGAGGGTATTATGCTGAGCGAAATAAGTCAATCAGAGAAAGACAATTATCATATGCTCTCTCTGATCTGAGGAACTTGAGGGACAGGGCGGGGGGTCGTGGGGGGTAGGGAGGGAAAAATAATGAAACAAGATGGGATCGGGAAGGAGATAAACCATAAGAGACTCCTAATCTCACAAGACAAACTGAGGGTTACAAGGGCAGGGATAGGGTGGCTGGGTGATGGACATCAGGGAGGGTCTGTGCTATGGCGAGTGCTGTGAAAGGTGTAAGCCTGATGACTCACAGACCTGTACCCCTGGGAGAGGGTGGCTGGGTGATGGACATCAGGGAGGGTCTGTGCTATGGCGAGTGCTGTGAAAGGTGTAAGCCTGATGACTCACAGACCTGTACCCCTGGGGCAAAGAATAATAATTAAAAGAAGAAGAAGAAGAAGAATATTGTGTTAATGTTATAAGTTCAAACAGTAAAAAGAAAGAAGCTAAAAAGTGGGAAGAGAAAGGGAAAAGTAAAAGAAGATAATTGTTACCTAGGTAGTAAGTAGGATTCAAGGGTACTTCTAAGACCTTATAGATGAGAGAGTGACATGTTAATTATGAAAAAGGAATTATGGAAAAGGAAAAAGGAATTGGGAATACAATAAAGGAAACTTCTAGGATAATAGTACAAGTGTTGCCAAATACCAAATGAAATTATTTTCAATAAAGAACGTGTCAGAGACCATTTGACAGGAAAACATCCATACATATAACTGAATTACGCCAACAACCACATGAATTTAGAAGAGCCTAAGCTCCAGAAAAGAACCCAACCCAACCAATACCTTGGCTGCAGCCTGGGAGACCCTAAGTGGAGGGCCCAGCTGAGCCTCACCTGAACTCTTGACCCACAGAATCTGTGAGAATTTAATGAACATGGCTATTTTAAGGCACAATGTTTGTGATGACTTAGTGCACAGACATGGTAAAAGAACAGAGAAGTCTACAAGAAAAATAAAATAAAATAGACCTGATGTCATCGCATGCTTCGAAAATACTGCTCTTTCAACTGAAGGAAAGATACTGGAAAATGTGGGGGAAAATTAGGTAGAAATAAATAGAGAAATCAACCCATCAACCCGAGGTGAGGAGTATTAATTCCAAGAACATATTAAGAATTTTATAAGAAAGGAGATGTTAACCATGTGGCTGAGAAGTACATCTTTATACTATTATAAATGCTGATATTGATTTATCTGTAAATTACAATGTAACTAATGCGGGAAACAAAGGCAAAAGAAATGTAGCTTACATTAAATCTCCTCCTAGCTTGCAGCCCACTGACAGATCCCTGAGACACGCAGAGAGCATCACCTTCCTCAAGAAACTCATGGCTGCCTTAGTACCTTAATGTTTAAAAGTAACCTTACCTTGGCAGCAGCTGGCCCTTCAAAGTTGTGCAAGCCTTGCTTCCAGACTCCTGGAGACTTGCACTACCCTAACCCCCCATTAATTAAAAAGTACGCGATCGGTCACTCGTCACAAACCCAGTACTGCTCTTTCTGCCCTCAGATCCTGACCCATAAATAGGGAAGGGGTGAGGGTCTAGGCAGGAGAGGTAGGAGGCCCTGACTCGGCTCTGAAGCTAGTCCTGGCAGGTGGAGGCGCTGAGACAGAACTGAGCAAGAGATAAGGGAACTAACCAAGATAGCACAGGACTCTCAAGGCCACAAGCTTCCCAGTCAGTTCTCAGTAAAAGGCCGGCCACTCAAAGCCCTCGGCGGCAACCCATTCAGGTCCCTTCTCCCGCTGGAGAGCTTTGTTCTTCCCTTTCTGCTCTCACCTTCACTTAATAAACTTTGACTTCTCTTCACCCTTTTTGTCTGTGAGGTTCCTTCTTCGATTCCGCAAGCCAAGAACCCTGCAATCCTGCGACATAACTATGCTGAGTGATGTGGATTGTAGGAGAGCAATGCAAAAAGTCAATGTCCTTTGTCCAGTAGGAATAAATCCAGAAAAAAAATAAGGGGTTTTGTTTTTGGTTTTGATTTTAATGTGGAGATACACCCGTGGAACTGGCGAGAAGAGTTGAAGCGGATCACCCCTCGGGAGTGAGTCTGTCAGGTGGGAAGAGGTGGCATGATTGCTGCTGTTCTTTATGATAAGATGTTAACACTTTTACCTGAACTCTGTGCAGATGAATTTTTTATTATATTAGGCTTTAAGCAGAGGCATACGAGGGCCACCTCTTAACTGTTCATTTCCAAGTTTACTTTTACATTTTCTGTGATTTTACATTTTTAGGAATCTTGCATGGCAGTTAGTCAACACAACCATTATTAAAAATGTAATTCCATAAACATACAATTAAATAAATTATACTTAAGAGGTAATAAATACTCAAAACTCATGACTTCCTAATTATTTCACTACATTTTGCTATTGGTATATTTTTGAGATTGCTTACAGCTGTTGTGTTTATGATAGAAATATGAAAGAATGGTGTGTTAATGTGCATTTATTCCCAATTTGTCACTACTTACATCAGGTTGTAGTCTGAATTGGCCACAGTGCGAGTATTTGCAGGGTGGAAATGAACAAATGCTTCAATTCAGAGCTTGGTTATTGCATTTTTATCTGAACTTCATAAATTGGAGAAAAAATATTAATAATCAAGACCAACTTTAACATTGTTTCGTATTTGTAGCTGCCATAATGTGAATAGCATAAAAGTCTTCAGAAATATTCTTTCAGTGTTTGAAAATTATTATTCAGTTCAGCAAAGAAGCTCCGTGACATATGAGAACAAACATCTACATTGTTTCACTTTTGCCTCGCCTGTTACCACAATGAAAACATCAACCAACATCGGGTCAGAACTATGCTCACTCATCAACTGCAAGAGTACATTGGCTACAGATAAACGAGTTTGGAAAAATATCAGTGAAGGCCTTCTCAGAGAATCAACTGACTATTTGGAATTTCAACAAAGAATATTATACATTTTATTATTATTTATAAATTAATGCTATAATACCTTATATCAATAAAATCTATTAAAACCTTCTGTACATATGAATACATATCCATATTCATAACCCCAATTGTTAAAACGTACTAACATGTTTGTGGGGCATAATATAATTCATTGAGCTCTATTAAAAGAACTCTCTGTTCTCTCATTTCTCTGTGTCTAAAATTATGTATAATTTTAAGTAAATTGGTAACTCCTTCTCCAGAATTAAAACATTATGACATTCCAGATTGAAAGTAGCCCCAAATGAAACACACTAAATAAATTCTGGTGAGAAGTCCTTAAAAGTGACTTGCCTTATATTTCAAGTGCCTTAGAAATACTCAAAATGTTTACCAAGTAATTATACATTTAAATATATTTCACAATTGGGGTGCCTGGGTGTCTCAGTCAGTTAAGCATCCCGCTCTTGATTTTGGCTCAGGTCATGATCTCAGGGTTGTGAGATCAAGCCCCATGACGGGCTGTATGCCAGGCATGGAATCTGCTTGAGATTCTCTCTCCCTCTCCTTCTGCTCCCCCGACCCACTCACACATGCTCTCCCTCTCTCTGTATGACTAAATAATAAGTTCCACAATGGAAATTATTAGAAAGGTGAATAGTATCTATAAAATAAGATGTTCAAATCATTATTTGCAAAAGCAAAATGTATGGGAAGTTCAATATTTAAATTTAGGTAAGGATTAAAGTAATCATAATACATCTACATGGTAAACTACTCTGTAATTAATGATGAGATTTGCAGATAGCTTTAATGAAATTAGGTACATTTATAGTAAAATATTAAAAATGCACAAAGATAATATATAAAAATCTCAAATATTAAAAGAAAAAATAAATAGAATTAAAAAATAATACCAACATGTTTATCATTATTACTGAATTGTGTGGTTATTTTTATTTTTACATCTCTTCACATATCAACAATTACCAAAAGTCTCTAATAGTACTTTCATAATGAAGAAAATAGAACATTGAAAACTATAAAAGGAAATTGAATAGAACATTTTCTGATCCTCAGAGAAAGAAGAACTTGCTATATTTAGAGACCATAAGATGATGAAGAAATTATATCAATAGGCAAAAGACATAAACTAGTGATTCATTTTTTGTAAGAATATGATATAGTAAACAAACACATGGGAAAATGCAGAATATCAGATAGAAGTGAAAAAGAAAAATAATATAAAATTAGTAAAATAAAGACTAAGGCAACATATGGACAAACTGAAATGAAACAGTAACAAAAATGTTTGTATTACAAACTGGAATGAGGCCTTTTGAAAGTATACATACAGGGATAGGGTGGCTGGGTGATGGACATTGGGGAGGGTGTGTGCTATGGTGAGTGCTGTGAAAGCTGTAAGCCTGATGATTCACAGACCGGTACCCCTGGGGCAAATAAAAAAAAAAAAGAAAGAAAGTATACACACACATTATATTTGTGTTGTGTGTATGTGTGTAGGTCCCTGTGTCTGAACATACACATATATATACACCAACATTTACTCATCATTCCTAATCACTGATGGAACAACTACTTTAGTTCTAGATTTCTATCTTAAGCAAAAATTCCAAAACAGATAAAGCTTTCTCATAATGTAAACTACTAGAGCAGAACCAAATATATAACAGGAAAATGGTAGGTTTAATCACATACACACAAACACACATACACATATTCATATACAATGATATACCTATGTATTATTATATATTATATATTAATATATATTTATTAATATACTATAACATTTATATTATATACCTATGTGATATATTATTATATGTTATATATACCTGTGTATTATATATTATAGATCATATATATGTTATATATTGATATATTATATATTATAATATATTATATATAATGATATATAATATATAATTTTATTATATGTTACATAATATATAATTTTTTTAAACACAAAAAATTGTGTTTAAAATTTCTCATTGAAAACATTTATATCTGAATGGGGAAAGTATTTAGTATCATGTGAAGTGAAACATAGTGTAAAATTATAGAACCATGTAGGTAAAAGTAATAATTGATACTCATTAAATAGTGTATGTTGAATGGTATGCTCCATGTTCAAACATTTAATTTTGTTTAATCCTCACAACTCTGAGTAGGTACAAGTATTACACCAATTTTATAAATGTTAGAACTTCATAAACTAAAATTGACATATAATAAAAGTTGAAATAAAATATAACATGTTAAAGGATTGTTTTCAATTACAAGTGAGTGTTTCTTTTTTTATGAGTGAGTTTTTCTTATTTTTACTACGCTGTATTTTTTAGAGAATTGTATAAATTGGGAGCTATTGTTTTGATAATTGGGATAAAAAGCAATGCACTTAATTTTTTAAATTGGTTATTTAGCAATAAAAACATACATCAGATAAATACAGTGAACAAACAATGGAAAATGTTTGATCTCAGATAGCAGCAATAAAGGAAAACAAGTGGAAAGTTCACAAAGAGTGTAATTGTACATTAAAATGTATGATTTGATCAATAGAATGTCAAGAACAAATATATATTAAAATGTCATTTAATGGGCACCTGGGTGGCTCAGTCATTAAGGGTCTGCCTTTAGCTCAGGTCATGCCAGGGTCCTGGGATCGAGCCCTGCATTGGGCTCCCTGCTCAGCGGGAAGCCTGCTTCTCCCTCTTCCACTCCCCCTGCTTGTGTTCCCTCTCTCACTGTGTCTCTCTCTGTCAAATAAATAAAATCTTTTTTTAAAATTTATTTATTTGACAGAGAGAGAGAGAGAAAGAGAGAGCGCACAAGTAAGCAGAGAAGCAGGCAGAGGGAGAGAGAGAGGCTGGCTCTCCGCTGAGCAGAGAGCCCGATGCGGGGTTCGATCCCAGGACCCTGGAATCATGACCTAAGCCGAAGGCAGGCGCTTAACCAGCTGAGCCACCCAAGTGCCCCAACAAATAAAATCTTTAAAATAAAATCATTTAATAAGATAATATTTTTAGTGCCTAACAGTTGTGTAAGAATATTTAAGGTAAGTCCAAACAAATTAACTTCCAAATCAAACAAAAAAATAAAACTGTAAAAATCCAGAAAAGAAAATCCAAAGTAATAAAATATTTATCGGATCTGTATCATGAGAGCAATCTCAGCTTTGAAGCAGTAGAGGAAATCACAGAGGGATAAACAAATGTATTTGAATATAAAATATTTACAATCTGCAGAAGGAAAAAAACTGAGAAGGAACAGACCAAGAAAAACATTTTTTAAAAAATTTTGCAATGGGGTAAAAGCACTTGTCAATTTCATTTTGCATTTTAATTGATCTCTACATTAACATCCCATTAGATACTTGGGAAAAGATTAAAATATGTCACACACAAAACTGTATATAGGCTTACAAATAGTAAACGAAATATAAGAAAACATGCTCCTAAATAATCAAAATACAAATTAGGGCAATAGCCAAGTATCTTTCACTTAATAGCAAAAAATACTGTATAAAATGATACAAGCAAATGATTACATGCGAGTACCATGTAATAATCTTGGCTCAATTTAAATTTTACAGCCTTTTAGGAAAATTTTGTAGCACAAAACAATCCCATTATTTGACTCCATACTTCCATTATGGGACTTTCATTTTAAGAATTTATTCTAAGACCAGTGAACTGAGTGTCACGCTAGTCTCACAGCCAACCTGAAAAACAGGTGTTACAGTCCCCATTCGGCAAAAGAGAGTCAAGACTCAGAGCCCTTTAGTAAGTTATCCAGTGCAGTTTTCAGAACTTTCTCTCTGCTTCCGAACCTCAGGCTTCCTGCACTGACTCGTGTGGGCGCCGAGCGCTGAGGCCGTCCCCAGACGGACTCAGAGGGACGAGCGGGGAGCTACAGCTTCCACTGCTGTACCGGCAGGTCCGCCTGACGGACCCCCGCAGACGCAGACTGCCTCGCTCGGTCTACATGGCTTGTTACTTACATCAAAAGCCAGATCGCATGGGCGCCTGGGTGGCTCAGTGGCTTAAGCCTCTGCCTCCGGCTCAGGTCATGATCTCAGGGTCCTGGGATCGAGGCCCGCATCGGGCTCTCTGCTGGACGGAAAGCCTGCTTCCCCCTCTCTCTCTGCCTACGTGTGATCTCTCTCTGTCAAATAAATAAATAAAATCTTAAAAAAAAAAAAAAAAAAGCCAGATGGCAGGGCGCCTGGGTGGCTCAGTCGTTAAGCGGCTGCCTTCGGCTCAGGTCATGATCCCCGGGGTCCTGGGATCGAGCCCCGCATCGGGCTCCCTGCTCAGCGGGAGCCTGCTTCTCCCTCTCCCTCTGCTTGTGTTCCCTCTCTCGCTGTGTCTCTCTGTCAAATAAATAAGTAAAGTCTTTTAGAAAAAGAAGAAAAGGCAAGGTGACGTCTCCCCGTGTCCTTACTTCCACGGGACGACGCCGAACCAGAGGGTCCAGATGCCGAGCTGCACGGGCAGTGAGTCACCCAGCCCCAAGGAGCCAGTGCGAACTGCAGCCCCATGACTTTACAAGCTGCAACTACACCCAGAGGGGACCTGAGTGGTGTCCCAAGCTTTACTGACACTAGCAGGACAGACGAAAGAGCCTCGCAGCAGCCTCCCGTAGGACGGAGAGGAGGAAGGGCAGCGGCCCCGACGGCCGCCTACAAGGCCGCTCGTCTCCCCGGGTGCCCAGCAATACAGCATGTTTGCAGAGACCTGGGTCGGGCTGGGGGGAAGCCTCCCCTACTTGACCTATAGGAAACATGCAAGACCATCGGGGCACTTCAACGAAACTAACGGCCATGTGGCTGCTTCTTTCTGCTTGGTGCCTGCTTTTTCCTTACTGATCCGTGTTCTACGGTTAGGGTGCCCTGGATAACCATCTTTCCAGGATGTCACCACATTCAAGAGTGGCATCCGAATCCATGGAGTGTTTCTGGGCCTGACTTTGCGCAGTGTGAGTGCTGCAGGTCCATGCTGCTGGCAAGGCCACCAGACATCCTGGGGTCCACACGCAGGGCTGGAATGAGCCACCGGTGAGTATTAAACAGAGTCACAGAACTCGGGTGTGCATTCTCCACTTAGAATGTGACTAGTTGTTTTAGTAGGAGAGGCCCGTTGCAACCACCACCATTATTAGCACATTGCACAAGTCCAAGGGCATCTACTGAGTGGGATTGGATTGATGCAGGCACTGGCTCAGATGAGTGTGGTCATCTGCCTGCTGGACTCTGTCAGCAGCAACCGCGAGGCAAGAGGACTCCTGGGGCCAGAAGGTCCCCCACGGCAAGGGCTTCTCCGACACCTGCTCATATGGCTTATGTGATAGGACATCTGCTGAGGGGTTTCTATGGTCACATACCCACTGGATAGAAAACTCACATAGTACAAGGGGGAAAAAGCCCTGAACTTCCTTTTATTTTTTTCCTACTTGTGAGCTCTGATCACCAGACTCTTATCAACAGCAGTTCAGTGAGTAAAGGTATTGCATTCGTTTCCTAGGGCTATGTGACAGCTGATCCCATGCTGGAGGCTTAGAACAACAGAAACGTGTTCTCTTACAGGTCTGGGATTCTGAAATCAGGTGTGCGCAGGACTGGCTCTTTCTGGAGGTTCTGAGACCCTGAGAAAGCCTTTGTTCCATACGTGATGCTTAGCTTCTGGTGGTTGCCAGTGAGTCTTGATTCTTGACATTCCTTTACTGGCAGATGCATCAGTCCGATATCTGTCTCCATCTTCGCATGGTGTATTAGTCAGGGTCCTCCAGAGAAACAGGGCTGAGTATGCAGCTAATGCAGTAGAGAGGCAGGCAAGTCCCGAGATCTGTGGAGTGAGTCAGCATGGTGGAGACCCAGGAGAGCCAATGGTGGAGTCCCAGTCCAAGTGAAAACCTGAGAACCAGCAGAGCCAATAGAGTAGGTCTAGTCTGAAGGCTGACCCAGAAGAGCCGAAGTTTCAGTTTGGGTCCAAAGTCAGGGAAAAGGCTGATGTCCCAGTTCAAGGCAGTCAGGCAGGAAATAGTATTCCCTTACTGCATGAAGGGTCAGCTTTTTTGTCCTATTCAGGCTTCCAGCTGATTAGGTGAGGCCCAACCACATGAGGAGGGCCAGTCTGCTTTACTAATAAGTCTACTGATTCAAATCTTATCTCAACCTAAAATACCCTCACAAAAAATACCTGGAGTTGTATTTGGCCAAAAATCTGGGCACTCGTGGCCCAGTCAAGCTGAGAACTAAAATTAACCATCATGCATGACATTCTCTCTCTGTGGGTCTGTGTCTAAAACTGCCCTTTGTATAATGGTATCAGTCAATGGATTAGGGCAATTAATAATTATCAGTTATAATTAATTGTGACCTGACTACATCTGCACAGACTCGATTTCTAAGTTAAATCACTTTTACAAGTACAGGAGTTAGGGTTTGAACATATCTTTTGGAGGGGCACAGTTGAGCCCACAACAAGCATCAATAGGTAAGAGCTGTCTCAGCTGCTAGCAGATTACATCCTCGTGAGACAACAGACCCTTGCTGGAGTCATTTGAATATTTTGTTGAAAAAACAGGAGCAGATTCCACTATGCTATGGCTCTCTTGGCATCCACAGTGAGGGAGTTATCAACTCTGCACATGTTGAAGTGAATTTGATCTGGACACAGAATTAGGTAGTTCCTAGAATGTTGTCGTGATGATTCCAATGTGATGAGCAACTTCCCTTTCCTGATAGAGCCATGATAGAAAAACAAGGGGGATAATACTAGTAGTTATTGGTACGAGCACTTTGAAAGCTGTCTGGCAGTGTGTACTGAAGCGAAACACACAATAGTCTGTGACATCACAGCCCCTACTAGATACACACCCAAGAGACACGAGTGCGTGCTTGCACCAGAACACATAGACAAGAGCACGCACCACTGCAAAGAACTGGAAACAGCCCAGACTTCCACCCACCAGAAAAAAAAATCACGTATGTTCGTGCAAAAAATACTTGTCAGCAATAAAAACAAGAATGAACTATTGACACCACGGCAGCGTGGATGAGTCTCTCAGGCAAAGATGGAGCAACAGAAGCAGACAGAAAGACTGATAAGATGTATGGTTCATTTACACGCCATTGCAGAACAGGTAAAACTAACAGGCGCTGACAGCCATCAGGATGGGGGGGTTACATCACAGCGGGGGTTCTGACTAGAAAGGGCACAAGGGAAACATGCCACACCTTGGTGGTGTTTGTCTGTGTGCACGTGGACAATGTAAAGACTCATTCAGCTGTGCACTGAAGACGTGTGTGCCTTACTAGTTGTGTTATGTGCCTCAGTAAAACCCTAACCGATCAGGGTGCTGGAGCATTATTGTAGGCACAGCAGGACAATAAAATGAAGTCTCCGCTCTCATGGAACTTACATTCTAGGGAGAGACGACATTTTATAAACTAATAAAAACGAATGCACAAACCGTGTGTGTGTGTGTGTGCATGCACACATGTAGAAAGAGAGAAAGAGACAAAAGGAGAATGAGCAAGAGAGAGGGAGTGGCATGGTGACAGGTACTGAGTGACAATGAATTAGATGCAAGGAGATAAACCGATGAGGCAGCAGTGAAGCCGAGGCCTGAGCGGAGCAGTGTGGACGCAGCCAGCAAAGTATCCAGAGGGAGGAGTGTCCAGGCCGAAGGACGCGCAACCACGGAGCTGGGCGAGTGTGGGGACCATGCAGGAACAGCAGAGCCACTGGGGAGAATGGACCAGAGCAGGCAAACTGAGCGTAGAAGGAGTGAGACCCACGGGGATGTGATGGAAGTGCTGAGATTTAGGAATACCTCCAACTGAGTCAATAGGATTTGTTGATGGATTCGAAGTAGGATTTTTTAAAAGAGCATATTTCTATTTGGGGTCTGCCTGTCTCATAATGCAGGTTTGAAGAAGAAAGTCAGGACTTCAGCTGTGACGTACTGACCTGTGATTCCTACTAGAGGTCCAAGCGCCATGCTCGGGCAGGCAGCGAGGCATACATGTCTAGACAAAGGAGTGGTCTACACTGGCAGTTTCTATTTGTAATTTCATAGCATTTTTTTTTTTGCTTGTTTCTTTGTCTTCATATAATGAGGCAGGATGAGACTGACAAGAGAGAGCCTGAGGGGATGGAGAGGTTGGAAACTGTTGGGTTTACAAAGAAACAACCGCTATAGAAGTACTTCACTTAAATTGTGTGCCTGCACACCTTTGATAAAACAAAACTTAAAAATAAATGTAATAGTTAATTACATTACTCTCATAGCTAATTAATTTCTGTACACATTATATCCGTATCTTCCTTCCAAGTTCATTTTTCTTCTTGCTGAAATACCTCTCAATATTTTAGCATTTGTCAAACCTCTTGGTCTTTTTATAGCTAAAAATGTCTAAATTACCTCGAACATTAATTTAGTTGATATAATGGGATATTCAGTAAGAAAACTCAAGGCACCCAAGTCCAGAGTAAATTCTAGGACAGACAACCCACTAAGGTTGACACATTTTCACAGGAAATGGTTCCGCTGTGTCGAGTGACCTTGCAGACGTCCCAGGGTGAGGACTCTGTCCACCAGCCCACCTGGGGCGGCAACTGTGAAGTAAAGTGAAGCTGGATCGTAGCATCGGGTTCCCGTCGGATGGCAGGGAGAGCGGGACATGGGGGCTGTGAAGAGGACGCTGAGGGCTAGCTTCTGAACCCCGCCTGGGAACCGTGAAGCGCCAGAGACGGCACGTGAGCTGCTCACAGGAGAGCTGAAGGAGAGGCGGCCAGTGAGGGCCAGCCAGCAGCCCACAGGTCATGGCAAAGGGAAGCGTGAACTTGACCCGTGGGCCAGATGTGGGCGTCGCCCTGAGAACACTGGCATGAGTCCCCTGCGGTCCTGTGCAACGGGCTTGCCATGGACCTGGGGCTTCAGTACCAGAGGCTGAAGGTGACGCACTAGATTCTTAGTGGCCAGAGGACAGAGGGTCAAGGCCGCTACCGGAAAGAGAACATCAGGCCATGTCAGTCAGGTGCATGTGAGTCAGAGCCCACTTCAAACGTTACTCAACCCAGAAAATACAGAGCTGGCTCTTAACAAGTCCCATGAAAATCTCCTGTGCCCCATCGTAGCTCTTCTCCGCCAACCTCAGCTGAGAGGACAAGAGTGACAACTTTGAACGAAATTAGGAGCTTTAACTCTGGGATAGGACTGGCCAGTCCAGGGACTGGTTTGAAAATGTGTTTCATATCTTAACGTGCCCATAAAGCATCTTATTAACTTAAGAGTGCTCAGAAAGATCATGAGGTTGCTCCTTTTGAGAGAGGAAAAGGACTTCTTTCACTGGAAATCTGTAAAGGGAGAGTGAGACCCGACGACATTGCACTTGCAGTGATGTCATTCCTCCAGTGGACTTGTCCAACATACAGTCTAAATTAGCTACGTCAGCTCTTCGGAAATATGATGCCCATTTACCAGTGCTTACTGCTTGCTGTCGCTATGTTTATTTCTTTGTAGCTAATTGCTTATTTCCCCCAGGATGCATATTACATTTTCTTTATATCCTGAATACTCTACAGTGTGTTATGAGTCTAGGTGTGGATCTGTTTTCTTTAACTATCATGAAGAGCTTAGGCTGCTCTTTTGTTCTCAGATCTCAAATACTTTTGATTATTTCAAATGCTGAAAGTTATCTCTTAAAATATTGTGTCTTCATCACTCCTTCTATGCTGGAGTTCTCATCAGATATGTATCGGAGGTTCTCAAGCTGTTTCCATGTCCCTATATTACTTCACATTTCGGTTCTAGCTCTTGCAGTGGCACCTGGAACCAGTTCCTTAGCACGAGCTTCTGGTTCACCATTTCACTATGCAATTGTGTCTAAAATCCCTCCCATACAGCTTCTTAAAACAGTTTTAATTCTAATATTTTCACTGATTTGTATTTATATCTTTCTGCTTTTAGCTTTTCTGCTTTTTAAATATATCATCATTGCTCACATTTTTCACAGAAGCTATTAATTTCTAGATTTTTTTTTGCATTCTTACATATAATTATTGCAAATATTTTTCCAACTATTCTAAATAACTTTATCTGCAGTAAATTTAATATTTTATTTCTTAATTTTGTCCTATGTCTTTTTATTATAAAAGATTCTGTGCATTTTATACATTTTTGCAAGCTTGTGTTTGGAGAAGTTTTTGTTTTTGCTTTTATTTTCTTTTTCTCATTCTCTCTGTTTACCACTTTTTATGTAGAGACTTTGTGTTGCCTCCACTTAGTATCCCAGATACTAGCTTAGAAACAGGTAATTTTAGGAATCCTAGTTCATATTCATATTGGGGACAATATTATTTGAACAATGTGTTTGGTCAATGCTATTATTATGCAAGTGGGCAGATTGGTTCAGGTGTGGACATGAAACTATGCCTTTGTCCAACTGCCTTCCAATGCCAAAATCTTCTAAAAATGAGACTTCATTTGTTTTTCTGTCAGAAAGCTCACCCCTCACCCAACTTCCAGTTGTGAGCCTGGCTCTGGACTATATCTAGCAGGTGCTAACCCCTGCCATTGCTGTGTCCATAGCCACATTCCAGAACCTCTGCCATCAACATATATCCTGTTTTGCATTTTTAAAATATTTTATCTATTATTGTTCTGAGTTGAGGATGTACACCAAAGCATGAACTTAGTATAGCATTTTAACCAGAATCTCCTCATCCATTCTAACTTACTGAATTGAATACTTGGTTCATTTATTTCATCTCTCCTTTTAAAACAAAAGCAGTACTAGCTAACATAAGACAAGAAAAAGAAATAAAGCATATACTGATTTGAAAGGAAACAATAAAACAGTCTTTATCAATGACATGATTGTCTACGTAGAAAATCTGAAAGAATCAGTCAAAAAACTCCTGGAACTAATAGCAAGGCTGCAGGGTACAAGGTTAATAATATACAAAAGGTCAACGACTTTCCGGTAGAACAGTGAATAAACAAATGAAATTTGAAACATAAAATGTAATACCTTTTACATTAGCACCCCCAAAATAAACTATTTAGATATAAATATAACAAAATATGTACAAGATCTATATGTACAAAATCTAACAAAATATGTACAAAACAATAAAACTAATGAATGAAATCAAACAACTAAGTAAATGGGGAGATATTCCATATTCATGGATGGGAAAACTCAGTATTATCAGACATCAGCTCTTCCCAACCTGATCGATAGATTCAATGCAATTCTAATCAATAACCCAAGTTATTCTCTGGTGATCGAAAAACTGATTCTAAAACTTATGTGGAAAATCAACAGACCAAAAATAACCAACAGAATATTGAAGAAGTACAAAGTTGGAGGACAGACACTACCCAATTTTAATACTTATTTTAAGCTACAGTAATCAAGATTGTGTGGTATTGGCGATAGACAAATGGATCAATGGAACAGAATAGAGAGTCCATAAATAGACCAACATAAATAGTCAACTAATCTCTGATAAACCAGCAAAGACAACACAATTGAGCAGAGGTTTCTTTTTGTTTGTTTTCTTTTTTAACAAATGGTGCTGGATCGACTAGACATGCACTTATAAAACAAACAAGCAGAAAACAGACTTTATGTAACCTGAAAGATTAACTCAAAATAGACCACAGACCTAAATGTAAAATATAAAACTATAAAACTCCTAGAAGATAACATAGAAGAAAATCTAGATGACCTTTCATCTGGCAATGACTTTTTTTCTCCACACGCGGAGTGCTTCTATGTTAGAAAGTTTAGAAGGTGGAAATAGCTCTGGGAGGTGTATTCTGAAGATCTGTCCAGGAAGGTCAGTGTTAGCAGGCTTCATCCTCTGGGAGACTCAACAGCAGGTAAGTAAAGAAGGCCTGGGGACAAGAGCTTCTTCCGGAGGAGAGAGAGCCTAGTGCAGATTGGTATAGAACGCACCCGCACCCAGAGTTCTCTTACGTCCAACTTTCTTTGGGATCCAGCTTTACCAATAAGCTGGCTGCCTCTGAATATAGGGCCTTCTCATCTGTGCTTTGAACATCACAGAAAACAAACAATTTCTTTCCCTCAACTTTATTGAGTTGTCTATTTGCCACAACAACAGAATAAAGGGGGACTGACCTTTTAAAATTAATGTTGAGGTTGTCAGTGGTGACAATTCTCCAACTATAACCCAGACACACCAACAGCAGCATCAGTCACGGCTGCAGTGGCACGTCCGTGAAGGAAGCCAGCTGCTCCTTGCGGGGAAGGACCTCCTTGAAATATGCAGACCATCCTTTCTTCAACATGATTATGGAATATCACACATTCAAGGCCCAGGCCCTCCGTAAGTCTTCTGGGGAAGAGCTGGGCCTAGGACACTTGTTATTTTACAGGCTTTGTGTCACGAAACAGGTTTTGAGGTCTTTAGTACTTCAAGTTGACTTACATTTGTATGAAGGCAAATGTTTCTAGACACCATCTTCATATTCCTTCATGAGCTGGTCAAAGAGGAGTCTCATGTCCTTGCTCCAGCTGGGAATGGGACAGAATGATTCCTATTACTGATCTCAGAAGAGAACTACCTCTGCACAGCGGCATGGTCCCTCAGCAGGGGGAACACTTCCCTGGGGAGGAGCACCCCCCCAGGCAGATGCAGTTACAAGGAACAGCTCCACAGCACGGCTCCCGGCACGCCGAGGCTCTAGCAGGATGGCTGCCTAGCCACCTGCCTGCCCACTCGCTCCTCCCCGTTCACGGAGGGGTATGTGACCCCCAGCAGTGAATTTTTAGGGACAGCAGCAAAGGCATAATCTGTGAAAGAAATAGTTGATCAACTGGACATCGTTAAAATGAAAACTTTCTGCTCTTTAATGGACACTGTCAAGAAAAATAAAAAGACAAGCCATAGACTGGAAGAAAATATTTGGAAAGACATATCTGATAAAGAACTATTATCCAAAATATGCAAAAAATTCTTAAAATTCAACAATAAGAAAACAGTCTCATTAAAAAACGAGATAAAGTCATTAACAGACATCTCATCACAGAAGATATACACATGGCAAATAAGCAGATGAAAAGGTACTCCATGTCCTATGTCATCAGGGAAATGCGAATTAAAACAATGAGATGCTGCTGCATACCTATTAGAATGGCCAAAATGTGGAACATTAACGATACCAAATATTGGTGATGATATGGAGCAAAAGAACTTTCGTTCATTAACAGTATGAATGCAAAATAACAGCCAATTTGGAAGATCGTGTGGCAGCTTCTTACAAAACTAAACATAGTCTTACCATACTACCCAGCAATAGCACTCCCTGGTATTTGCTCAAAGATGTTGAAAACATACATCTACACAAATACCTGTACACAGACGTTTATAGCAGCTTTATTCATAATTGATAAAACTTGGAGGAAACCAAACTATGCTCCAGTAAGATGAACTGTGATATTGCCAGACAGTGGGATATTATTCAGCACCTAATGAAATGAACTATCAAGCCATGAAAAGATGTAGAGGAAATTCAAATACATCTGACCAAGCAAAAGAAGCCAACGTGAAAAGGCTGTATGTTGCATGATTTCAACTATATGATTTTCTAGAAAAGGAAAAATTATGATAGTTAAACCGTCAGTGGTTGCCCGGGATTGGTGGGAGAAAGAAATGAGTAGGCAGAGCACAGAGGATTTTTAGGGTACTGAAACTACTCCTCAGGACACCATAATGGTGGAAATGTGGCATTATACACTGGTCAAAACCCACAGAATGTACAAGAGTGAACCCTAGGGTCATGGGGGGTAGGGACGGAAGAATAATGAAACAAGATGGGATGGGGAAGGAGACAAACCATAAGAGACTCCTAATCTCACAACACAAACTGAGGGTTACCGGGGGTGGGGGGGAGGGATAGGGTGGATGGGTTGTGGACATTGGGGAGGGTTTGTGCTTTGGTGAGTGCTGTGAAAGGTGTAAGCCTNTCTGGGGAAAATATTAAAAAAAAATAAAAGAAACAAAAGAGTGAACCCTAAGTAAACTCTGGGCTTGGATGATAATGATGTATTAAGGTAGGTTCATCAATTGTGACAAATATACCACTCTCATGGGGGAGGGGTGTTGACAATGGGGGAGAGGGCATAAGGGATCTCTCTGACCCTTCTTCTCAATTTTGTTATGAACCTAAAAATAATAAAGTCTTAAAGTGCAAAACCAAAAAAAAAGCAATTTAGGCTTCAGAGTTTGATCAAATCCTATAAATTTTCATAAAATCTTTTCATTAATTTTGTTTTCTCAATAACCTATGATTATATTTTTAAATTTCCTCTTTGGTTCAAGAGCTACTTAGGAATTTTTGTTTCTTTTGCATTCAAAATGTGAATCAGTGAATAAGTCACCTCTTTTTCTAAGTTTAAACCTTATTTTCAGCTTGTCTATATATACATTTACCACTATATGCACCATGAAAAAGAAGCCCCAAGTCATCAAAGTCCCTATTTATCCATCCTCAGGAAGAGACACGAGACACGAGAAATCCTACCTCAGCAACCTTCATAGCGGTTTCCTGTCTTTTACTGCTGATGAGATCCTGGCTGAAACTCCCCAGAGCTGACAATACAACCAATCACATTAATAGGAGAATTTTTAGTAATACATGCCTCCATTCCATAATATTAGTTTTACACTATTTTTTCTCTATCTTACAGTCTGATGGTTCAAATTGAGAAGAGAAATAAAAACACTTCAGGAAACTTATTTATATCCACTTTATTAAATTCAAACTCAATCCATGAAGGCTGCAGCGAGTGTGCATCAGAGCTGGAAGCTACTGGGGGCAAATTTCTGCATTTTGTCCTACTTCACGTTGTTGAATTCAGTAAAAATGCTTTGAGGAAACAGGCAGGAACACTGAATGAATTTAAATCTATTTCAGCTGCTGACTTAATCTGATAAACGTGTACCCATCTTTAGAGAGTGAACTGAACGTTAAAGTTTAAAATAGGCTCTATTTTACTTCACTGTGTGTGAAGAAAAGGGATACGGCCAAAGGAAAATGTCAGCCGTGAAGTCGGTCGTTCCAGGCTTCGGGCCCGGGCCTTGGTGTGCAGGCGCCTCAGCAGCCACAGTGAGCAGACAAGAAGAAAAAGAAGTTAGGACTGAGCTGGATAGGGGTTTAGAAGAAACAGGGAGGTCTTCCCTCTAGACAGTGTTTAGTTCAAAACACCAGTTCTCAAGGAGTGTTCCCTGAACCAAGAGTATCGTTTTTCTTGTGAGCTTGTTAGAAATGCAAATTTGTGGGCACTTCTGTGACCTGTCGAATCAGAATCTCTGGGGATAGAGCTCAGGAAACGGTGTATTAAAAGCTCACCAGGAGGTTCTCAGGCATATTAAAGTTTGAGAACCACTGAGGTAGGAAGGATATTCAAGTAGGCAAATTGGGTAGAAGAAATTCAAGAAGTCAGAACTAACTGTGAAGACAAATGGAAATATGGTCTCCTAGCTTCTGGGATTGGTGCAGCCAGAGCAAGGCACTGAAATTCCAAGATCCTAACAAAATCCTCAGTTCCAGAAACACCACGAGGTTCGGTGACCTGACAGTGAAGTAAATTCAAATTTTCTGAGGTAAATAAAACACCTGTAACTTACTCTTTGTTGGGGCATCTGGGTGACTCAGTCATTGGGCGTCTGCCTTCGGCTCAGGTCATGATTCCAGGGTCCTGGGATCGAGTCCCGCATCGGGCTCCCTGCTCAGCAGGAACCTGCTTCTCCCTCTCCCACTCCCCCTGCTTGTGTTCTCTCTCTCGCTGTCTCTCTGTCAAATAAATAAATAAAACATTTTTTTAAAAAATTTACTCTTTGTTATCTTGGCACCTCGTGAAGTCAAAAATATTACTTTAATAATAATTTTTAATAATTTAAGAGATTCATGTAATTTGAAGGTACATATTTACAGAAATTTGCATATCTGCTCACTCTTTTTTTTTTTTTTTNTCCCACTCCCCCTGCTTGTGTTCTCTCTCTCGCTGTCTCTCTGTCAAATAAATAAATAAAACATTTTTTTAAAAAATTTACTCTTTGTTATCTTGGCACCTCGTGAAGTCAAAAATATTACTTTAATATCATGTAATTTGAAGGTACATATTTACAGAAATTTGCATATCTGCTCACTCTTTATAGATTGTGGACCAAAATATACTTGTAAGTGCCCATTATGTGAAATCACATGCTATAGATTTTGGGGGTTTTTTTGCTAATAATTAAAAAGAAAGGAAAAATTATATTTTCAGCTTTTAATCAGTGCTTACTAGGTAGGTGGGTATTTGAAGAGCTACGGGACACCTGGGGTGACAATACTTACCGAAACTCAGGGACAAAACTTTGGAGCAGATGTGTTGTGAATGAATTACAAAGTGGATGAATGAATCAATAATCACGAAACTATTGGACACATAAAGAGATTCCACGCAGGTGCAGGATAAAGCAACCAACTCTGATCTATTTTACCAAATTAGAGGGCTTGTGTCATGTTATTTAGAACAACTTGTAAAGAAAACCAGTTCTCCTTAACTTGAAAAGAATTATTTCAGCCCTCATTTTATACTTTGATATAAATCACTACTATTAGAATTTTCTCCAGAAAATCCTTCTGAAAAAAACCCCACATCTTTTAAATAAGGCTAATTTTATAAAATCTATCAATAGGTGTAAGGGGCTTGGGACTCATTCCTATAAATTATGAGTCTGTAATGATGCCTTCTAGGTTTAAGGTTACATAAATAAAAATCAAAGGTTAACTGAACTTAAAAAATGCATTATCTCTTACAGAGAAACAGCTGCATGAGAGTCAAAAGTACCATGATTTGAAGTCCTTTCAAAAGCAAACATTTTTATATAAATGCTGTTCAAAAGAAACCTTTTACACCAAGTCAACATTGCAGAAACTATGAGGAAAGGATGAGTTTTAGGGGAAACAACTGTTCTGATAAGCTTGGATCTTCTCAAATTGTCTGAATTCCATCTACCATGGTCCAAAGAGTCCTCAGGATAAGTCAAAGTAAGACAATTACCATATGATTTCACTCATACGTGGAATTTAACAGTGTATGCTAACAATACTGGAATTAACATAAAAAAACTTAATTGAGAAAAGCCTTCAGGAAATACATACATGGGAAATCAGTAAAATTTATTCTAAAACGGTTAGCCAGGAAAAAGAATAGAAGAAAATCAATTTTTAATGTCTGTCGAGCTATTTCACTTTAGAACAACCTTAACCCCTGGGGGAAGGCAGAAAGACTGCCTGGGCTCTCCGCCCTCTTATAACTGGTGTCAGCCTTCAGCATACTTCTGAAGCTTTGTTCAATCATTTGTCTTAACATAGGTTATGACATGCCCCCCCAAATTTTCTGATACTAAATAATTTTCAACATGGAATTATTAAGGTTTCTCACTACTGATGACTTGTTGGTTGCAAAATGTTCAACAGGGGACTCTCCAACATTCTGAATGTGTGTGTGTGTGTGTGTGTGTGTGTGTGTGTGTGATACTCACTGGGATAAGAGAAGAAAGAGTGCTTCTTGAGTGTGAGACATTAAACTTTCCAACATGCAAAAGTCTCCATGTTTCAGGTACAGACAGTTTTAAATAATCACAAGGTAGAGGGTCTGCTTTTAGATAGTGGGTAGCTAACAAAGTAAAATTGCCCTTCCTTAGCTCTTTGTTAAATTGCCAAGGAAAATGGATAGATGGATGGATGGATGGAAGATGATGGGTAGATAGATGATAGATAGATAGATAGATAGATAGATAGATAGATAGATAGATACATACATACATACATACATACATACATACATAATGATTACATAAGTAAATAATTATCCATGGGGAACTTAAGAGAAGTAATATGTTTAGGACAAGGGTGGGTAGTGAATGTGTGGGGTGTGAACTGGTAGTGAGAGGAGGGAATATGAAGTGAGTGAGGTCGAAGCATAGTGAATAAGCATGGAATGGGGAGTAGATGATGAATGGCTGGTAATGAATAGGTATGAGTCAGGGATTAACTAGTGAGTAGATAGGTAGTGGGTTGGTGTGGGGAGCAAATGGCATGAGGTAAATGGTAAGGAATGAGTGAGTGTGAGGTGAAGAAGGGTAGAATACTATGGGCATGGATCGTGGAGGAGGGAAGTAATTAATGAGTGGACAGAGGAGAAAGATTAGATATGAGTGGGTATGCACAGAGAGGTTGGTAGAGAGTGAATGTGGGGTGGGAAGTAAAAAATGTGTGTGTGTGGTTAGAAGTTAAATATATGTACTCTTTAACTGCAGAGTGAGTGGTTGAGAGGGTTAAAGAAGTGCGTTAACAGCAAGTAAATAGGTAATGATTGGGTTTGGGGTAGGATGTAAATAGTAAATAGGGAGGTAGAGAGTGGCTATGGACCTGGACCTGGTCTTCATGATGAAATTTGTCTAGTTCATTAGACCTGATCTTGGGCATGGAACTTGGTTTTGAAACTGTACTTTGGACATGAATCTTAAACCAGGAATTTTGATCTAAAGTTTGATTCTGCACTGAAGCTGGACTTTGATGCTAAGTATTGGAAGAGACCCTTTTACCTCAGACCTGAACTTCCACCTTGTCATGATCTAAATCTGGACCTTCAACCACATCTTGGACCTGGACCTGGACCTTAGAAGTAGAAACTGAACCATGTATTTGAGCCTTGGATGCAAACCTCAAACTGTATCTTTTATCTAGACCCTGTACTTGGATCTGAATCTGAATCTTAGATCTGACACTGTTCCTTGGACCTAGAAATTGAACCATAATCTGGATCTCGAACCTAAATATCAAACCTTTCTCTGACCTAGATATTGAACCTGACCTCAGGCATAGAAATCAGGCCTGGACATGGATCTAAGGTTTAGATCTTATACCCAATTTAGACTTTAGAATTGGACTTTTGGCCTGAAACCTAAACATCAAATCTTAGACCTGAACCATGAGACACCCTGACCTGAAATGGAAAATGGACCTTGGACCAGTTTTTATCCTGGAATTTAGACTCAAAATTAGAACTCAAAATTAGACCTTGTATTGTGCCTTTAACTGGATTTTGTACTTTATCTTTTGGTTTTCTCACATCAGGACAGGTTCATCTCCTTACAAATTTGGTTCAGATGTCAAGGCTGATGATACCACACATACACCAAAAAGGTATAAAAGGTTTATTATTCACATAGTGAGACCTTCCTATGAAAAGCAGGGAAGGGCTCTAGGGTGATCTAAAGATGGCTGAGAGAACAGAGGGGCAAGTCAAGAACCCAACATTGTATATATATTCTGAGAAGTTAAATGAATGTCTTGGCTATTCTCAATAATACCTCAAACATTGAAGGGAATAAGGTATCCTTTAGTGAGGCCTTAAATTGTAGGTGATTTTGACTTCTCTTTGGGTAGGTGTGAGGCAAGAAATGCCAAGTTCTTTATGCTAAAGATCATGATTTTTCCATTGGCTAAACCCAATGGTCAGATTATGAACAATGACCAAGAATGTATAAAAATGTAGAGATGAGGCTGATTGTTGCATCCAGGCAGGGCATCCAATGCTAAGGTGGCTACCTAAAGTTCAGCCAATTGTGCCAAGCTTTAGTTAAAGGATGACCAGCAAAAGCCCTCCAGCAGATTCCATCATGTATAATATTGGTAGTGCCATCTATAAAGTATACCAACTCCCCTTCTAATTAACTCAGCTGTTTCTAGAGAGGTCTTCAGGTAATCAATGGGTCCAGAAGAGGAGTGACTTCCTCCAGTGACATATGGCAAGGGACTGAGGGCAAGGGGAAGCCACTTTTTCCTGCAAAGGCAATATGCCATGTGATATGAGTCTTGCTTTATCCTACAAATGTATTTATTTTTGTAAGGTTTCAATGGCCACCCCAAACCTAGAGTCTATTGTCTCTAAGACCCAAGACATAATGATAAAGGGGTAGAGTCACAGGCTCAGGACCTGTGAGAAACCCCCATCTCTAGAAGGGCTCAACATGGATCCGGTAACTTTCATTGTACTTGTGTATAACATGGGGAACAGGAGATTAGAAGCTCATGGGTGACATGGGCATTCTGGGTGGTCCACAGACTCCAGGAAGCAGAAAAAGTGGTTACTAAAAACTCTAAAATAAAAGACTTTCTGGGGGCAGGGGGCATTAATGGGAGTGCCTGTTATATTACAATTTGGACAGATTTAGATCCCTTTGTTGTAGGGGTCCCCATTTAAAGTGGGCTGATTAGTGTGTAACGGATTAAATGGTCTTAAGTAAAATTGTAAATGAAGTATATATTGCCTCCAAAACCCACATAGGCCGTAAAGATGCTATGTTCATTGTAGGTGATGACAGTCAATAGTTGTTTCTTGACATTGTGAGGAACAGAGTGGCCTTCAATTGACCAAATATTGGCCAGAAATTTTGCTGCGGTGGTGAGGCCTTGTACTAGGTATGGGACATCCCTTTCTGGTGAGCTCCTTTGAGAATGTTTTTATGTCCTGAATGAGTGTGCCAAATGAAGCTCCTCAAAGGAGGATTCACCAACAAAATGTCATATTTACATTCCTGGAGAAAGTTGAATGTAGTACTGAAAAGATGGTGTTGGATAGGCTGTGAGATACCCCATGGTGGCGTAGCCAGGTTAAGGTGTATTGTGTTCCTTTAAGGTAAAGGAAAATTGGTGATAAGAGGCTATTGAAATGGGTGCTGAACAAAACATACTAGTCAAATCTGTGACTGCAAAGTATTTACTAATTTCTGACTGGATGGAGCTAATACTTTCAAAAATACTGGGTTTTAGATACCTTAATGGATGGAACCACGGCATTAAATAATTCATTGTGAGCACCATTCATTCTTTCCAGGTTTACTAACAGGCTAAACTGGGCCTAAATAGAGTTCATATAATAGGTTTCAATCCTTGAAAATCTTGTTTTAATTTATTCTGGGCTGTGTTAACAATTATAATAGGTTGGAACAAATCCACAGGGTTTTGTTTTTGTTTTTGTTTTTGTTTTGTCAGAACAATTTTAAGTGCCAAAGACTTAATTTAATTTTAATTTACCATTTATTAGGTTAAAGCCTCCGTGCCCACTGTGAGGGAGTTTAGAGAAAATCGAGCTATGACCATGGGGAATTTAGTAAGGCGATAGTTTTAAATGTTAAGGTGAGACAGACTTGTGTTTCTTCTATTTTATGTTTGCAACTCCTTTAAGATTATAGGAGGTATCTTATGCAAACTTAGTGAGATCCTCAGGTATAGGGTGACTTATTTAAATTTAGTGGGATCCCCCAGGTATAACTCTAATTTGAGTTCCAATACAGATTAAGGTCCATATTGATGAAGGCTTACCATTTGGAGCATTTCATCAGATGTTTAAAGTTAATTTATAATTTAGATGTTAAAGTTAATTTAGATATTAAAGTTAATTTTATCTTTTTATGGTATAATATGTGTATAATAAGTTTAGTAAATCTTTGGTTTCCAATTAGGTCAGATTGTGGTGCAAATGTCCCACATCCAGGTCTAAAGTCTAAGTCCAAGCCTGCTTCCTCCTCTCTCTCTGCCTGCCTCTCTGCCTGCTTGTGATCTCTCTCTCTCTCTCAAATAAATAAATAAAATCTTTAAAAAAACCTCCCTGGGGGCGCCTGGGTGGCTCAGTGGGTTAAAGCCTCTGCTTCGGCTCAGGTCATGATCTCAGGGTCCTGGGATCGAGGCCCGCATCGGGCTCTCTGCTCAGCGGGGATCCTGCTTCCTCCTCTCCCTGTCTCTCTGCCTGCCTCTCTGCCTACTTGTGATTTCTCTCTCTGTGTCAAATAAATAAATAAAATCTTTAAAAAAAAAAAAAAACCTCCCTGGTAGAGGAAAATATATAAATTCACAATACTCTAATAGTGTGAATTGCTCCATAGCTGAGAAGGCACACTCATGCTCCAGACAACTGAACTTCCCGGCCTGCCCAGACAGCCTTTCAATCCTTTATATAATCTGCTATTCCTCCAGTAAAGAAAAGTGTTCACGGAGAGTTGGACTGACGCTGAGCTCAGCGCTAGGCACAGAGATACACCTGCAAGCAAGACAAATACAGAACCTCTCCCGCAGGCTCACTGTGGAGTGGCAGAGACAAACGCCGAACACGAAGTGACAGATCGAATGTCTACAGCGATGGGCAGGTCCATTAGCGCAAGAAATACAGGCACCCAAGCTGTCTCCAACATCTAGCGACAATTTTGAAGTTAGATCTGAGATCTGAAAAAAAGACATGGGCTCAGGGTGAAAGACGCACCTTCGCCGGGGAAGCAACAGCAGTATGTGCTGAAGGCGCTACAGGGGGGGGGGCCTGCGGCACTTTGGAAGGACAGGAAAGTACTGCACTATGGCTGGGGCGTGTAGAGTGGTGGTGAGCTTGGAGACCTTGGCCGTGACCCGGTAAGGCAGGACTCTGGAGGCCCCCGAGGAGGGACAGGACCCCGCTGAGTTTCTTCAGCCGCAGAGTTCCACAGAGACGTGGAGACGTTCAGGGAGCCTCCCAACCACTCGGGCTCGAGAGACGCGGAAAAGGAGGCCACTGCTCTCAGGTGAGTGATGAGGACGTCAGACGACAGTGGTGTCAGTGGGGGGTGCGTGTGAGTGTGTGAGACAGAAATATCCCCGTTCGCAGATTCAGATAAATAAAAAACAGGCCTCTGAAAATAAGTTCTGCGATATTTCAGTAATTCAATTTCTCAAATTCAGCATCTAAAATCCTATTTTCCCTGGTATCGCCTCTTTTTCTTTTCCTCTGACTCTCCCCTCTCCCCCCTCTCTCTGTCTCTGTGTCTCTGTCTCTCTCTCTCTCTCTCTCTCTCTCTCTCTCACACACACACACACACACACACACACAGCTTTCACTGCCTCTCTCCTTACCTAAGGCAATTTTAAATCATGTTGACTTCTCCAATTTCACCATCAAATTCACTCATCACTACTTTTTCTCTTCATTAGAACGCAAGAGGTGGATTATAAAGAAAATGTTTATGATTTTTACATTTAGTTCTTTATTCTGCATTAAAATTATTTCATTGTGTGTTGTGAAATAAGGTTATGTCTTTTTAATCCAAATACTTGGCCATGTTTTCCAAAGCCACGTATGGAACAACCTGTCTCTTCCTCTTCTGTTTTTAACATGGTGCTCATACATACCTGACCTATTAGGGGGCTGCTTCCTTACACTGGTTTATTTTCCATTTTTTAATATTGCCTTGGCTAGTCTCATCTGTTTATTTTCCAAGACCTTTAGAATTATTGAATCAAGGTTTAAAAAAATGGGACATAGATTCAAATAGCATTAAACCAATAAATCATTTATATTCAATGAGAGCAGCATTTAATTTATAATAGTTGACATTTTCAGCCATAAACTATTTGTTTCTCTCAATTTATTTGTCTTCTTTTATGTTTTTAGTAATAATTTTTACTAATAATTTTAGGGGTTTTTTATACAGCTCTCACACGTTTCTTATTCTTTTGCTGTCACTGTTTTTTTTTTGCAATACAATTTATATGTGGTTATCTATTCATTAGTCACTGAACAAATTTTTATTGCACACACACCAAGTGTCAGGAATTGTACATAACAGGTGTTGATGAACTAGAGAAATGTTTTTAAAAGGGAGTTCGGATGTACTTTGACAAATATAACAGCAGTGTTTACCTAGTCTCAAGACATTTCTTAATGAAATGATGCAAAACTAAGGGATCTCAAACAGGACCGTTAGGTGGTGTTTTGGAACATGTGTGGGTAATTTTGTTGTCACAATGAATGGGGTACTTCTGAGATTTTGTGCATGGTGGATGTCACTGAAATTTTGGATTCAAGAAAGCCTAGTCACTAAGTAAAAGGATGAGAAAATCAGATTGGAGGCAGTGAGAGGCATATAGATGAAAATGCCCGGAATTTCTGGAACGAACACATGGATATTTAACATTAAAGCAGAGGACAAAGCTGTAGCAGTAGTAACTGTGCATCGTGGGCATAAGGTTAGACGTGATGGATTCCTGTAGAATATCAAAGTGTCGTTTTTCAATTTTTATTTATTTAATGCTTCAAGTTTTCATTTAAATCCTAGTTAGTTAGCACACACTGTCATATTAGTTTCAGGAGCAGAACGTAGTGGTCCATTACTTGTGTAAAACACCCAGAACTCATCACAGTAAGTGCCCCCTCGATCGCCATCACCCATGTAAGCCCATCTACCCCCACACCCCTCCGGCAACCCTCAGTGTGTTCTCTATAGTGAAGAGTCTTTCTCATGGTTTGCCTCCATCACGTTTTGTGCTTTTCCCTATGTCCATCTGTGTTGTTTCTTAAATTCCACATACGGGTGAAATCATGGTACTCGTCTGATTCGCCTCACTTAGCAAAATACTCTCTAGCTCCATCCACGCCATGGCAAATGGCAAAGTTTTATTCTTTTAATGGCTTGCTCTATATCATGAAAACGTTTTCATTTATGAGCCACTGTCATCTTTCTATAGAATATAAAGGAAGTGACACTCTCTATCGGCTATGAAAAGACAAAAACTATAACCGGATGCCATGCTTGACAGTCATCCTGAAAATTAAAGAGAGAGGTGGGTCCTTCACCCGGGGAAGAAGCAGTGACCAGACTGTGTCCATGGAGGTTTACAATGGACCAACCACATTTGGTCCTCATTTCCTGAAACAGAAGTATGTCCAGTTTTGCAAGAATCTAGGAAACAGATTAAAGAAATACACCTTGCCAGCAGCTAGCTGTAAATCCAATGCAGATTGCACCCAATTATTAACGTTATTTGTCCAGAAAAGTAAACAGGACTTAAAAAAAAAAAAAGAACTCCTCTAACTAATGTTACTCTCTTGAATTCTGCCCATTACAGGGTATCAATGCATAAATTAAGGGAAGGCAACCTCCTCTAATTTTTGGTTGAGAATTTCCTAAAATACACACAAGACATAGAAAAATTAACATAGTTAGTAGACATAGTAGATATAGTTAACTTTTTTAAAACATAAAGAAATCTTATAAACCAATAAGATATTTAGGAAAAGTCACAATCATGAAATGCACAAAATAAGAAATTTAAGTGCAAACAAATGAAAACAAATTTAATCTTACTATTAATCAATGGAAAGCAAATTATAGCAACCAAACATAGTCATTTTTATCCATCAAAAAGGCATATATTCTTTAAAGGACGATAATATGCAGCAATAGACATTTCTTAATACTAATATATGAGTTATGGGTGTAAATTTGAAGAAGGTGATTTGGAAAAATAGGCAAAAGTCTTAAATGTATGCATACATTTGTATGTATGCAAAACAATAGCCGATTAATGAAATAAATTATAGTACATTTTTAAGACATAGTCAATAAAAGGTCGAATTAAAATACTTACAATTTAATCAAGTAAATGTATATGTACTATGTTTCTAATTTTAACACAGTTATAAATTCACATGTAGGCAAAGAAAAGATATTGAAAGTTTCCCACCAAACTTCCCGTGTCTATCCTTCTGTAGGGGAATTCTGAGTTCCCCCTTTACTGTGTTGTGTATATTCATTTTCCATGAACATGAATAACTTCTATAATTAAAAGTGAATTATTTCAAAAAGAAAAGAAAGGTGTGAAAACAGGGATCCACAGAGGTATCATAACTCAACAAAAATCCAACTGTAACCAAACAGTGAGTTTGCCCCTTGGTGAGTCACAAGGTGGAGCTGTCACACAAAGTAGACTTACTTGGAGATCCCAGGGAATAACCTCCAAGGCTGTGACTCCTTAAGCAGGGGTGGACGGGGTCCTTTTATTTAGGGTTGGGATGAATATTTAAAAAGGGGAATCTTGTCATTTTATGTAAAGGCAGGCACAGGAGCCTTCAGGAAATACACACTGTCACTACGTGATGTAAATGAGGCAGAGACTTTAGTATTACAATGAGGTAAGTACTACTGGTCACTCGATGGTTCATCTGCACAGGCGTGAGTCATGGGTGGGGGTCAGACTGGTCTGGGTGCTCTGCGCTGCCAGAGCTCTTGGTCCAGGCAGCGGATAGTGCTTGAGGAGTAGTTTCAGTTTCCTTTACAGGATGTTATGTCCCTCACATCTTTCGCCTGAGTTAAGAGACAAACTGGAAAGAAGAGCTTAAGGAAAAATGCTGGACAGAGTGGGTATAAGCAGGTGAGCAATAAAGGTCAGATCTGGGAGTCCAGCTGGTGAAAAAAATTGGTGATAGACCAAAATTCAAACAAGCATGTTTTTTCTTCTCAACTCCATGTTTTTATTACTACGCCACATAACTTGCTAGTTGAAAAAAGAAATGCTAAGTTAAAACAGCGAAGCCAGAATATGCAGCTCCTGAAAGCACACCGGGTGGCCTTTCCGAGCGGATGGATCAGGAAAGTGTCGTCTCCCTCCCGGCTGCGGTGGCGTGGTGCCAAGACCCGAGGCATGGCCCCCTGAGCTCCACCCAGTGGGCACCGCAGCCTGGCGGCCTTTGGGCTTTGCACAAACTGCAACACCAGCAGTGGGACCAGGGAATATGAAAGACCTTCAAGGTCGTTCAAAGGGCATTGGATATAAGATGTACAATCTCTTCAAGTTACCCATTCCCTCAGAAAATAGTCACAAAAAGTCAGCCAGAACTTCACTGGCACCAAGGGAAGGAGAGTTTCAAGGGAGGGTTTCACTGTCCTGCCTTCTAAGGAGGAAAGTCCTTTATTACATAAAATACTGTGTGTGTGCTGCCGGCCTGAGAGGGAAGTAAATCAGGGAACAAGCAGGAGGGCGGGTATTAATCAACTAAGGCAGAGATGATGGGCTGTTACCTAATAAACAACAATAGACAGTTAATACGTCCCTAAAATCAATATTTTTCCACAACAGTGCCAGAGTAATTCAGGGGAGATGAAAAAATGTATAAATATGAACTATTTTGTCTAAAGATGTGCAGTGCCTTCAAATTGAGAAAAATTTATGAGAGATTCTGTGAAATAACCATAAATTTGGAGTTTTAATAATATAATGTGGCCCCTAAAAACTATAATTAATCTAAGGTACTATGACTTACATAAGGGATATATACCTATTCGTTCCAGAAAAATCTTCCCCATCTTAAACTAATGATACAGTGTTCTGTGCCCCAAATCATGATCCAGTCATTTCGTTTCTGTGCTTCTGGCATTGTTTTAACAATATGACCAGAAGGAGGTACAGAGTTTCATCCTCTGTCCAAATGCTGATATTTTAATACATTCAAGAAGGCTGGGTAGTCACAGAAAAAGGCATGTTCTCCAGTAGCTCCCCAGCCGGATTTCCACTGACCCACTCAGTGACTTGCCTTCTTTCATATCTTGACAGTGTTTGTGGTCTGATATCTAGGTCATGGAGTATCCAAATACTTGTTTAAATCTTGGTTCTCAGAGTGCCTGGGAGGGAGTTACTGGATGAGATTAACATTTGAATTGATAGACTTGAGTCAAGCAGATGGGCCCTGTCCGCCCTCCCAACAGAGCTGGGCCTCATCCAACCCACGGAAGGCCTGAACGGAACAAGAGACTGAGAAAGAATAAATTCCCCTTCTGCCTGCCTGTCTTTGAGCTCGGACATCTGTCCTTTCCTCCCTTCAGACTCATACTCAGCCTGGAACCATCCCGTCGGCTCTCCAGGGTCCAGCTTGCTGACTGCAGCAGACCTTGAGACTTCCTGGCCTCCCTAATCATCATGTAAGCCAATTTCTTACAGCAAATCTCTCTTCCTTCAGTGGACGGATGCATGGATGGGCAGAAAGATACGTAAACGCCTAGATAGAGGTAGAGGTAGAAGATGCAGATATTAGAATATATGTCTGTTATTGGTTCTGTTTCTCTGGAGAACCCAGATTCATAGAGATGACCACAAAGAAAGATACACACACTGCAGCTGGTATGAGAAACTGCGCGACACCCAGAAGCAGTACCTACACTCAGCACGCAGAGGAAAAGCTGTCTCTGAACAAGAAGAGTTGGTGTGTTGGGAAAGTTCTGCATCTTGATGTATGTGGAGTTTACATGAGAGAACGTATGCTACAAATTCATCAGACTGTACACTGAAGATGCGTGCACTTTACTCCATTCATGTTTTAGTTCAATGTAACAAACGAAGGTACACTAGGAAAAGATTCAGTAACAGACTGAGTGGGAACCTGTAACCAACAAAGTCTACAGATATCAAAACTGAATTTAATAAAGGATGTTAGACCTCCCTCACAACCACTATTACCACTAACTAAGGAGATGGAAGAAGGATAAGCAATTTGAGGGCCTGTCCTCTAGACCCAAACTGGAAATGCTAGGTGAGACTCAGAGGCAATTATCAAAGGGAAAAAAAAAAAAAAAAAGAACTACTTATTGCTGTGTTAATACTCTTGCGTCAGTAATCTGTAAATACATCATCCTCGACTCTTAGTGACGTAAAACAAGACTATTTTGTCCCAGCCTATGGATTAGTAATTTGGGGGTGGGCTGTCCTCAGCCAGGCTCACCACTGCTGTGTAGCCTCTGAGGGTCAGCTGGGAGTCAGCTGGTTCCAGAAAACCTCACTCCCAGTAAGAGCCTCAGCGAAGAATGCAGAATGTCTGGGACAGCTGGACCCCTCTCTGCAGGGGCGCTGTCCCCCTCAAGGAGCTGGACGGGGCTGGCGCACAAGGCGCACTGTTCCGTATTCCAGCGCCAGGTGGAAGGAGCACAGCCTCTTGGGGCCCAGGATCAGAAGTGACAAAACACACTTCGGCACATTTTCGTGTTCAAACTGTGATAGACACGGCCCAGCTTCAAGGGGAGAGAAAGAGATTGCACTTCTGGTGGGAAGAACAACAGACTCATGGAGGCATGGGGACAGCATGAAAGAATTATTGTAACCATCTTTTGTAAGATGTTTCCCTGTCTTCATTTGACTTAGAACAATCTGTTGAATAAATTAACATTTCCAGTATATATCTCCCTGAATTTTGTGGGTTCTTACTAACTGTTACACTGAAAAACTCCTATTCCAAGTCAAATAAACTCTTACCTACATTTTCTTTCAATTATTTTAATTATTTTAGTTCAGGGTTCAGCAAACTTGTTTCCATAAAGGACCGGGTAGTAATTATTTCAGCCTTTCTAAGCCCTAGGGTGTCTGTGACAACTCTGCCTGGAAAAGCAGCCACTGGCATATAAACAAATGGGCGTGGCCATGAACCAATAAACCAGTATTTACAAAATCAAGAGATGGGCTAGATTTGGACCTTGGGTTCTAATTTGTTCACATCTGCTTTAAGATACCTGGTTTTCTGTCTGTGTACGTGGTGAGGAAAAACAAATACATTTCCATTCAGTTGTCATAATTATTAAATAAACAATTCTTTTCTTACTCTTTGTTATGCCGTATTTGTCTTCTAGCATCAGGATCAGTTTCCATGCCATAATGCAGTTCCACTAATCCTTCTACTCATGCATCCATTAAGTATCTAGGAAACCACATCACCTTTAATTATGTTTGCCCTAAAACTACGTTTTTTGCCAAGAAGGTGAAATATGCCCTCGTTATTCTTTCTTTTTAAAGGACCTTTGCTTATCTTATGAAAATCTGAGTTTTTGCAGGTGAACTTTAGGATAATTTATTTTTTTAATTTTGTGACAAAAAATTTTTCGTTGTTATTTTCACCAGAGCTGCATTAAAATTGACACTGCTTATTATTTACCCCTTCTTATTAATCTGTATGTGTTTAGAATCATAGTTTTCTTAACTGGTCCACAGACTTCTTAGCTTCTTACTAGATATTTGTGGCAATGTCTATGTTTTACCTCGTCTTCCTGGTCACAGAGAAAGACTACATTTCCCGGCTTCCCTTGATGTAAGGGGGATGATGAGCCTGGATTCTGGTCAACAGAATGTGGATGAAAGGACCCTAGAATCTTCCATTCTCCTCCTGTTGTCTCCTGGATGGATACAGAAGATTCCATGGAAAGCTCTAAGACCCTAGATGTCAAAACTACTAAAGGGAAGGAATTTGGACCACCTAAGCTAGTATGAGGAAGCCTGACTACCAAAATTCATTTGCATTATGATGCGAAAGATAAATTTCAGTTGTCCAGCAACTGAGGTACCATTTTTTTGTTTTAACAGCTATTCTTCTCTGATGTGTACAATATTCTATATATTTTTTTAAAGATTTTATTTATTATTTATTTCACAGAGGGAGAGAGATCACAAGGAGGCAGAGGCAGGCAGAGAGAGAGGGAAGCAGGCTCCCCACTGAGCAGGGAGCCCGATGCGGGCCTCGATCCCAGGACCCTGAGATCATGACCTGAGCCGAAAGCAGAGGCTTTAACCCACTGAGCCACCCAGGCGCCCAATATTCTATATTTTTATTCCCATTTTAAATGAGTTGTTTTTTAAATTTTTTTAAATTATCTTATACATAGGAAAACTTTTGATGTTGCTAATTTTTAGATAATTTAATTTTGCAAATTTACCAATTTCTCTGATTGCATTGTTTTTCCACTTGATTCTCTTTTGATTGCCAGTTGGATATGAGCAAAATAATGTTATTTATCTCTTTCTTTTGGAGTAATTGTAACTCACATTTCTATTTCTTAATTTATTGAATTCCAGAAAGTCTGCAATAATTATAAAAGAATCAGGGAGATGAAGACCATTTGACTTCACCTTGACTTTATTGAAAATGTCAAAATGTTTTCCACTATTAAAAATATTCTTTTTGGGGTGCCTGGGTGGCTCAGTTGATTAAGTGTCTGACTCTTGATTTTGGCTCAGGTTTGAGACTGAGCCTCCACACCCAGCATGGAATCTACTTAAGATTCTCTCTCCGTGTCCTTCTGTCCCTCCCACCACGTGCACTCTCCCTCTCAAAAAACAGTTAAAAAAATTCTTTTATAAAAGATATATAGTCTTTACCATGATATTTTTGTACTGATTTTTTTTCAAGAATGAGTACTGAATATAAAAAATTTATATACACTGTTCTCTTTTGGCCTACTTGATAACCTAGATTCATTAGTTTTCTAACAGTAAACCAGTCTCTTATTCCCTAGTTGGTCATGGAAATTCAATTTTTGGAAAACAATGTTGTCTTTAGCTTACTGGTAAAGGAATGTACTTATCCACATTTAAGGAATTTAAGTATCTATATTTCAGTTAAAAAGTTGTAGTATCCGTTCTGGGTTGCATATATTAGGCTTTACTATTAATATTCTATTTTTAAAGATTTATTTATTTTTAGAGAGAGAAAGAGCACGCAGCGGGGAGAGGGGCAGAGAGAGAGACTCTCGAGCTGGCTCCATGCTGATTGCGAGCCCCACACGGGCTCCATCTCACAAACCTGAGATCGCAAGCTCAGCCAAAACCAGGAGACCAACGGTTAACCCACTGCACCACCCAGGCACCCCTACTGTTCATATTATTTTGAATTTCACTGAATTCTGGAGTTTTCCATCAATAATCTAGTTTGGAGTCAACCTTGCTCTCTTCTTGTGGCTCAGGGATTGTGAGTAGTTGGATATTAGGGAGTAACAGAAATAAAGTTTAATAGGTACTTCCCCTTTCTGCATAAAAATTTGACCTTCAGTAAAATTTCTAGATCTGATTTCCTGGAGACATGATAAAAGTAGAATATCAACTCAATCGCAGTTAACACCGTTTATGGTGAAACTCAGTTGTAAAAATGCATCTTGACTTGGAGGATTATATATACCTAGGAAACCATATAGAGCACTTCTCTGAGTGTAATAAGTCTTGTAATTCTGCATGTCCCTCACAGGCACCCCAGAAGCACAGCTTTGCAAACATTACAAGGTTCTGGTTCCTGTGCATCACCCAGTTTTCCAGCTAGGGGCTTCCTCACTCCAACCAATGAATGTCTCATCTCTTTGCACGTGAAGACAAAAATATATTTGCCAGGCGACTTTGTGGACTACCGCCAGGAACACCCCGGAAGAGAAATAGCTGCTTCCACACTGACGCCATGCCGTGCTTCTTGCTCTGTATCTTTCTCTGCGACCACCTGGCCAGGAGTGGCCTGTGGTAACCTTGTGAGTCTGAATGTTGACTTCAGTTTCAGAAGACAACCCTTCGGTGGGTGTTGAAATACCATCATAAGCACAGTGCTCTTTTTCACCAGGGTCTCCGTGTAGCTCAGTGCTGCGATCGGCATGTTTCTGACTCCAGTTTTGCAAGCACACACTTGCATGCCTTAGAGCACAGGACTTCTTGCTGCCTCCTTCCACACGGTCGATGTGCGTGGGGGCGTGCCCTGTGCATTGGCTGATGGTCATTCCAACTCACATTTCTGTTTCTTGTACCTAGGGTTTTCGTGTACTCCTGTCTGGAATACTTGTAGCTGTCGTGAAAAACGCCCATCATGCCACCCTGACAGAGGTTAACCATTATTATTACAATGTGTTTGATGAGGTCAATGTCTGAGTCACGTGGGGTGTGATTTTTATCGTCTATTATTACTCTTGGGTCATCAATCATTTGATATTTTTCCAGACACGCCAGGTGACTTTGTTTGAATGTCTGCATGTTCAGTTTAAGTAACTGTATTTTTGCATTTTTATAAATTCTATTTACTATTTTTCAAATATTTTTGGTGTCTTTTTATTTGGTTATAATGTCTATTCCTTCTTTTATAGTTATTTAAAAATAACTTGTATTTAAAATAAAAGAGTATTAAAAAATAAAATAAAATAAAATAGTTGGCTCATTCAGACTTTTTTTAGCCTTCTTTAAGCATCATATTTTGGATTGTTTATTAATGCTCCCATACAATGGATTTTTTCTTGTGTGGTTTATTATGACCTACAAGTTATGTTATGGAAGTTAATAACTTCCAAATTTAAATGTTTTAAGAATGTGTATCTATTGAGCTTCTGGTTCAAATTTGTCTCTAAGGCAGAAAGTGTCCTTATGACACTTAGGGCTACGAGGGCTCAGAACTGCATGTTCATTATTGCGATATGCTTCCACAAATAATCAGCACGCAGAACAAGAAAATTAAAAAGAATAATACTCAAACTCGTAAGTGCTTCCAGCAAGAAATGACTCTGTAATGTCCAGTCATATTCCACTGGCCAAAGCAAGTAACATGACATTCAGAGGGAAGGGGAAATGCATTAATACTGCGTACCTAAATTAAGAAAACCCAGAAATGTTGGTGAGTGGCCTTAAGAACTACCATCTGTGACATCTGATTTTTTCCTGTGGGCTCAGTTTGTTTGGAAATTGTTTCTTCTGTGGGCACCCTGTGCCCTATATATGAAGGTGTCCTTACAGAGATTTGTGTTCATTTCTGCCTGATGTTCCAACGACTTTACAAATGTAATCAGTTTTCTATGAATTTTCCAGCTTCAGTTTTCTCTAGTTGCAAATTACTGGCTCCATGCTCATTGGTTGCTCAGATTTGGAGTTTCAGTATTTCACTGGATGGTTTGCCTAGAAATTTTGGACCCATTACATGAAAGACACAGCAATCAAAGCTCTCACTTTCTACCTTTTCTATTCCTGCACATATCCAAACCCCAGCTTCTAGCATTTAAAACTTATGTCCTCTGTGATGTCTTCATAAACAATGTACTGTCGCCTTTTACACTTAATATTCTTTAAATGAATGTCCTCTTTACGTCTCTTGATATTTCCTGGTGGTGCATTCAAAAGTTTATTAAAATTTATTCTGCATTTATATTTTGTGCTATTCAATCTGCCAAGTTGTCAGCAACACAAGTGCTGTGCCGCATATTTTTTTAATTGTCAATCTTCTCCACAGTGCTGTAAAATTATCTCGAAGACAGGAATCATGTGTTTCTGGACTCGGTCTCCATCTTGTTTCCCAGGACTCGATAAAAGTTTGACAACTGAGAAATAAATAACGATTACCACTTTAAGGTAGTGGATAGTGTGAATGAAAGCAGTCATGCATTCTTTCTGTTTCTGTATGTGCATGCCTTTTAGCCTGTCAACAGATGGAAACTATGTTCCTTCCCTTGAATCTGGGCTGGTCCCGTGACTTGCCTTGTTCAATGGAAACCAGTGGAAATGATGTTCTAGGACTTCCAATCCAATGCCTTAAAAGGATCACAACTTCTACTCTCTTTTATCTTGGAACTCAGCCACCTGGAGGCTGGGAAGTCCAGACTAAAGTACTAAGGAGACCACAAGACGCAAAGCCCTGTAGAATGAGCTGTCACCTCAGATATTCCAGACCCCACAATGCTTTCAGCTGAATGAATATGCCAAAAGACCTTAAATAAGATCATTTTGAAGCAGGAGAACTGCCCAACTGAGCCCTGGTCAACCCATGAAACTGACAAATAATAAATTGCTGTTCTTTAGGCCACCAAATTTTGGGATGGTTTATTATATAACAATAAATAATTGAGATAATAGCTAATAACCAGTTAACTAAATAGGCTACTGTTGGACATTTATTTTTAAATTACAATTTTTAAGGGAAAGATTCTAGAAAGTAAATTACTGGCTTTAAGGTGACATGACTAAAGGAATATAATTTTAATTTAATCAAGCAATTTTGAAAATTTTAAAAAGTGTTCCTAAAACTCAGATACATAGATATTTGGAGATAGGTCTCTTCTTGGGCTAAAAGGCGAGCAGTTAATTATTTTGACTTTGCAAACCGGTTTCTGAAAAGATTTGCTAAATTTGAAGTTAGTTTTATGATTTGTGCACTTCTTCTCAGTTTTAGACAGTGGGATTTTTTTAAGAAGTAGAAAAATATAACCTATAGATTTCTGGTTCAGGAAACTCACCAAAGATTTGCTTGCATTCAAATGATTTCAGTTATTTCGTGAAATCTAGCATTTAAAAATTAAACAAACGATGCCAGCACAGGACTGATGCCAAGCAAAGGCTCCAGCAATAATCACCATGAAGACTGTAACTTTTCATGCTTTTGACGTCTCATAAGTTCTGACTGTACATTTTAGGAAAATGAAACAAATTCTAAATCATTAACCTCTTTTATTACAAATGTGAAATAACACATTTCACATTGCAGCATAGTTTTTATGTTATGAATGTCCGGCTCAGGGCAATAAAGCCATTCCCATGCATCTCCGCAGAACTGTCCACAAGATGTCGGGTTTTTGGAGGAAAAGAACTTGGCAGGAACTCATGCAGAACATAAACTGTGTCTCAGCTTTATTCTTGGTGACTGCTGTATTTCTTCAAAGTTTCTTAAAAAGAAAAAAAACCAAGAAACTGAAGCTTTCTCTAACCTTAACATTTTTTATTTGGTCTTGTAGAAATAGAGTACATTTATCATCCATACCATTTATGTTGATGATTGCTTAAGCATGAAATAAGAGAAAAAGAGGAGAAAACGGGGCTGTAACTCACTGTCAAGCACATGTTAATGATATCCCTACCTCCCGTAGGAACTCTGAACAAAACTTTTACTCTTTATATAGCTCTTCCAACACAGTTCCTCCGACAGTATTCTTTCACTAAATCCTCACCTAGGTAATTGTATCCTATTGATGAAAGAAACCTAATGATACTCAATTTCCTTTTTATCTAGTAAAAGCCACGTCAAGTGAATCTGGTTATTAAGTAAATAGCAAATAAATTGAATGCTGTAATAAATGTCTTCATCTGCATACACTACAGAGAGGAAGGAATGAAACTGTAAATTAAAATTTAAAATGAGCTTAAGATAAATATAAAAATACTGTATTTTGAGACATTAGGCGAAATTCAGATGGCTCTTAGGTGATGGGTTTCAAAGTATGTACAATTTTCATTACTACAGAAAACTTTAACTATTAGTCCAACAGAACATTGACACTTTTATGCTAGTGTGAATAGTAACTATGTGGGCTATATCTATATTATGCTAAATAACTAGGACAATGAAATATCACATAAATTTTCTTACACACACACACACACACACATACACACACACAGTTCTTGAAGCTCAAACTCAATTAAATAATTCCACTTTCAACCAAACCATGAAAAGATGAAATATATTTCCCTTTAAAAGAAAATGATATTTAATAAATAAAGCATACAACCTAAAGTAGGCAAAGAGCTATGTATTTCTTCTAGAACTGTTTGTACTGTTCCCTCCAAAGGCAATGACCTTCAGGTACCGGCTAAATTCTCCCTAGGTGGTTGGTTCCCTGGTGTGGGCCAACAAGTGGTAGCCTCTGTGTGACAGGGAGCCTCACTCTACCCTTCCTCCTACCAGGTCAGATCTTCTCTGCCCCCAACTCGACTCCCCGAGGACTCACCTACTACTTCCCAAACTCCAGCCCAAGTGAAGGTGTTCGGTGATTTCTTGCTTGCTCTACATTCCTATAATCTTTCTGGTTCTGTTTTTATGTCATAACTCTGTGCCTGCCTTTCCTCAAGATTTACCTTTGGTTCTCAGAAAGGCTGTTCTGCGTGTGTGTGTGTGTGTGTGTGTGTCTGTGTCTGTGTCTGTGTGTGTGTGCGTCTGAGTGTGTGTATTATATATATTATATACATATACACTCACAAAAGCCTGTTTTTTTTCTTTTTAAATTTATTTTTATTATTATTATTTGCCCAGGGGTACAGGTACAAAAGACTGTTTTTAAAAATATATGTAATGTATATTATATATACTCTTTTTAAATCTTGAACTTTAGAGTTTGTGTATCTCTTTTTATTCCCACCATACTAATTTCTTCTAGAGGGAATGAATTACCTCTAAGCGACTAGAGGAAAAGTAACTCTGAAGTGATCAGGTATAAAAAACATAGCAGTGAATATTTCTAGATGTTATCTTTCATAATACTTCCCCCGAAGCAATGTATTAAATCCAGGAAACTTGGAGGATTAAAACATTTGTAAATCCTTTAAAAAGATACCTGGTGTACCTTAGTCTCAGCCTTCCAAAATCCAATGCATCTTAAAAAGTTCAACTTCAATACAACCTTCTCAATGAAATATTCTCACCCCCCATTTACAAAAATAACCACAAATGTTTTATTATAAATATTGAATGCCTCCACTGTAAGAGTCAATGGGCTCTGGATAAGTCATCTTCTTCTTCTCCATCCTCTACCTTTGTTCCTCAGAGCAGTACCAATGTCTATTACGGAACCTGTGAGAAATGCAAAATCCCAATCCTCGTCTCTCATTTCCTGAATCAGAATCTGCATTTTATCAAGATCCTCGGGTGATTCCCCTTCACACCAGTCTGAGAAAAGCTCTGCTCTGTAGCACCACTAGAAACATGAGCCAAGGGTCTCTGAACGCCTCCCCAGCTCCTCCTGGCAATCCCCCAGGTCGAGAATTGCTTTGCTGCCACTCTCTAAAAAAAATAAGGGCAAAAATCATTATGCTCGTTATCCCTACTTACTTGGGAGATTAAAGTTCCCCAACCATCCCTTGAAAACTACTGCCTAATTCCTGTAAGGTTCTATATTTCCCTTTTTCTGAGCCTATCTCTCCCCCTTCCTTAACTCTGAAATTCTTCCATTCTGGCATCTGGAATGCTTGGTCCATTATCAGCAAATCCCCAGTGTTTTCCTATTTCAGAATATTTCCTCCACCCTTATGCTATTTCAGCACTGCTTAACCTGTAACCCTGTCAAGGAGAATCTCTCCTTTCCCATCTCACTTGTAACACCAGGGCAGGAGACGGGACAGGTATCGTCCTTGCTCCTCGGTGCAGTTCTGAGACCAAACCTTCATGCTCTCTAAACTGCACTCTTCAGCTTTCGTCCTCATGGCACCAATCAGTAGCGCCCACTGCCTTCCTTACCAGCGTCACCTACAAGCTCTTGAGTCCGTCCTCCCTCCCACCGCAGTCCTGGAAGACTTTAGTTCCTGGCCTGCTCTTACTCTCTCCACCCCTGTTCCTGTTACAATTCTTGGTGATCTTGGTATCCACAAAGGTAATCTTCCCCATACATTCACTTTCCATTTTCTTGACTTCCTTACCTCCAAGGATCTGGATTTTCACTCTATCTTAGTTAATGATACCCCTGGTCCTTCCAGTGTTATAATTAGTCATCACCACCAGTAACTACAACTCTTCCATAGTTTGAATTCCAGAATTCTACTCTCAACCACAAACTCCTATCTTCTAGTTCACTCCCTGTAGAACCTCAGTTTCAACAAACCTTTGACCCACTGACCCACTGAAACCCACAATCCATTGTCACCCAGCTTTTGTCTTCTAATGCTTACCCAGTTTGGATACCACGGTACATCATTGTCTCACTCTCTGACATGGACCCTCAACCCATCTAACTGTTGTTTTCCTTCATTACTTCACTTGGAAAAATTTCAATTCTATGCCCATATAGTCTTTCCTTTTACTAGCAAGGATGAGCCATTCCCACTGTTGGGACAGTAGATCCCACCTCTTCTCACTCCTGCAATGTAAATTTTTCCTTTCTCCTTGGGACCATTCCTATCACTGTGAAAGCACACTGATATCTCTCCCATCGCAAAAAGAAACCCTCTTTTGACCCCACCACCCCTTTCAACTGCCACCTTTACAGAAACCTCAGAAGAGTTGTCTGTGGTTCCTTGGTCAGATCCCTAGGCCTTCGCTGTCTTCGGAACCCACTCCAGGGAGGCCTTTGTCCCAACAAACTACTCTCATCAAGGTCACAAATACGCTCGACATTGCTAAGTAGTCTCTTTCCATATAAGCCCTATACGTCAATACAAATACTCTTCATACTGCTAAATCCCACTCTTCATCTTATATGACCTCTCAGCAACATCTGACTCCATTGGTGCCTTACTCCTTGAAGCATATCACACTTGGTTTCCACAGCACCACAATCCCTGGGTTTCTTTCTGTCTCACTGGTTCCTCCTCCTCTGTTTTCTTAACGTTGCACTTCCCCAGGACACTAACACTGGATTTCTTTTTTTCTCTTGCTACACTCGCGCCCCCACCCCCACTTAGACGGTCTAGTCTCACCTCGAGGATCAAAACACATCTCTATCCGGATGATTCCCAAATTTACATGCCTAGCCTGAGCGTCTCTTGGAAACACCAGACTGGATGGTGTTTATCTCCATTTGACTATTTAATATGCTTCTCAAACTAACATGCCCAAAACCAAACTGCTAATTATTCTCTAAAATTCACTCCTATCCCAGTCATCCTCCAGTAACTGCAAGCTCACCAGGACTATATTTGTCTGTGAGTGATTCTTCAATTTGTATGTCACGAAGAAGAAATATTTGATGTCTATTTGATCGTCAGTTTTTTAGGACTGAAATACAAAGTAAAATAGATTTCTTTTTTGAGTTGACAGGGCATGACTTTCAGTTGGAATTAATTCCTCATAAATAGAGGGAAGGTCTTAGATAAATAATGCATTGGTGACTGCCAAATAAAAAAGAATCTGGATTTCAAAGATTTTTATTTTACTGACCTCGACTATCCTCTGCCCATGGTTACCTGAGCTGAGTTTGTACCATAAGCTCAGTATGCTATAACTTGAGAAGTGTGTCTATTTAGGTGGCTGTCCATGCTACTGAAGAGTTACACGATAGTCATACCTACACAAAGGCATATTTTATCTACTACAGAAGTCATAATATGACAATCTGACAACCTCCAGGTGGGAGCTTGGGGATTCAACTGGAAAAATGTTTCTCATCTTGATCAAAGGTGATGCCATTTAGAAGCATTGTTATAAGGTATAGAATCCCAGACAACATCTACAGATTTTGATTTGGTAAGTATAAGGTGAGACCCCAGGACCCATATTTTTGACAAATACCTGGATGAGTCTTATATTGAGGAAATTTTGGAAAGCTTTGGTACATAAAGATGGGCCTTGGTAATCCTACAGGTCTCCACCCCATCTAAAAGTTCACTTTATGACACTCTGCTTTTATGAAACTGTACATTAGTACCTGTTTTCACTAAAAGAAAGAAATCTGAATAGGATAATTGCTTTACTCCATTTCAACTTGTGAAAGATATCATAGGAATATTGTTTCCAGATAGTGCGGGAAACCTGTTTTCAGAGATATTACCATTAAGAATTTCTTCATCCAAAGATACCATCAAATAAATGAAAATTCCTGCCACAGACAGAAGATATTCATAACATACCCAGAGAATGTAGTACAGCAGAAATATTATCAGTGCTAATGGGGTAGGAGTTAGTACAATCACTTCAGAAAATTACAGGCATGACCAAAGCGGAGCATGGACATACTTTTGACCCTGTAATTTACTCTAAATATTAGACCAAAGAAATGCTTGCACAAATGCACCAGAAGACACACATAAGCACATTCTTAGCAGTGTGATTCATAACAGAAGAAAAAAAATCTAGAAACAATTCAAATGTCCATGAATGGTAAAATGAGTAAACACATTGTGGAGTAATTTTACAATGGAATGTTACACAGCAATGAGAATAAATGGACTACAGCTATTAAAACTATGTATTAACGTATATAAATCTCAAAATAGCATTTTAAGTGAAGAAGACAAGTCACAGAAGAATATACGCAGTATGGTTCCATTTATATGAAGCTCAAAAACCATCAAGCAGAAAATATATTGTTTATGCATTCATACCTATAGTTTACAACCTAAAAAAGAGAGAGAAAATTGAGGATAGTTATAACTTCTGTGTGGGGAAAAAAGAAAAAGATACAATTTGGGATGGCATAGGAACTTCTGGTTTAATTCTTAAATTGAATAGAGAATATATGAATATTTGTTTCAGTATTCTTAAAACTGCTTAGTCATGTGATATATAATATTTGAATATAAGACTGACACCAATTTTAAAAACATAATCCCAGATAGATTCAAGGGCATCAAAAAAGTTAAAAATCAATGAGATAATGGTGGGAAAACCCCCAAACTAGTAAAATCAGGAAGCCACTAGCAGATATCCCTTGGTCCAGAGGAATGATGGGACCAGGTAGTGTCCCCTGAAGCATGGCACCAAGGTCTCAGCATGAGAGGAGCTCAGGGGCCTAAACCAGAAGGGATATGAATCACTGCGGGAAGTGTTAGCAGAGATTAGAGAAAAGGAGAACTATCTGAGCTTTTCCCTCCACTAGCCAGTGCCTCCCTAGAGCTGAAGCAAGTTTCAAAGAGTTTGGAAATCTAGTTTCCAAGGGTCAGCCACTAGAACAGAGCAAGGGGAGAATAAGGAATGAACCTAAGAGCAAACAGGTAAATGACAAGCCCAAAGAACTTTAGATTATGTTCTTGTGCCTCGTTCTTAAATATGAACAAAAAAGTTACCCAGAAGGAAAGATAATACAAGAATGGGGGGAAAAATGTTTTAAACATGAGAAACAAAAAGCAATTATCTTATCAAAGAGATCTGAGATGTTATTGCACTCATGAAACAATAATATGAAGCTATTAAAAAATCAAAACCAAAAATAGAACTCTTAGAAATTAAAAATCATTGTTAAAATTTAAAAAATTACATAAAAGTTGGACGATTAAACTCTTCCAGAAAATAGAACCCAAAGACAAGAAATTGAAAAATATGTGCAGAATTACTGGAGAAAGTACATTTGACAAACTAGAGTTCTAGAAAAAGATGGGAGAACAGAGGCAAGAACATTTGTAAAGATAATTTCCTAGAACTGAACAATACAAGTCTCCAGATTTACAAGGCCTAGTAAGTGCTCAACACAAGAAATAAATCACATCTAGGCAATTCTTCATGAAATTTAACAGGTAAAGAAAAGACCTAAAAGCCTCAATAATAACAATAATAGTAATAGTCATAATAATCACAACAAAATGCATTATTAGGAATTGCATTATTAGGTCTTTGTCCAAAAACATAATGATTCGAAGGGGCACACACTCCCTGACGTTCACAGCAGCAATGTCCACAATAGCCGTAATATGGACAGAGTCCAGTTGCCCACTGACAGGTGAATGGATAAAGAAGGATGTGGACCAAAGTGCACAATTGCCAAACTGTGGAAAGAGCCGAGATGCCCTTCAACAGACAAATGGATAAACAAGATGTGGTCCATGTATACAATGGAATATTACTCAGCCATCAGAAAGGATGAACACCCAACTTTTGTGTCAACATGGACAGATCTGGAGGAGATTATGCTGAGTAAAATAAGTCAGGCAGAGAAAGTCAATTATCATATGGTTTCACTTACTTGTGGAACATAAGGAATAACATGGAGGACTTTAGCGGAAGGAAAGGAAAAGTGAAAAAAGGAAATCGGAGGGGGAGACGAACCATGAGAGACTGGACTCTGAGAAACAAACTGAGGGTTGTGGAGGGGAGGGGGCTCGGGGGATGGGTGAGCCTGGTGGTGAATAATAATATTTCCATCATTCACATATTGCATGGAACACTGGGTGTGGTGCATAAACGATGAATCTTGGATCACTGAAAAAATAAAGTTAAAAAAAGAAATATTTAAAAAAGAAGTATGGTATATATTTATATATATACAATGGAATAATATTACTCGTCCATCAAAAAGAATGAAATCTTGCAATTTGCAACAGCATAGATGGAACTAGAGGGTATTATGCTAAGTTAAATAAGTCAGTCAGAGAAAGACAAATGCTACCGGATTTCACTCATGTGTGGGATTTAAGAAACAAAACTGATGAACATAGAGGAAGGAAAGGAAAAATAAAATAAGATAAAAACAGAGGGAGACAAACCATAAGAGATTCTTAACTATAGAGAACAAACTGAAGATGGAGAGGGAAGAAGACAGAAGGGTAAATGACCTCGTTTCATCTGGTCCCTTGAATTTAGCCGATATCTATCAAACCATCCTAATCACACACAAATTTATCCTGAGATATAAGAAAATATACCTGGAACTCTACAAGCAGAAAAGTGACTGCTTTTTGCAAGGCAGGAGGTAGAGAGTTGTGACTCTGTGGGGGAATATGAAAAGATAAATGGGGGGGGGCAGGGAGCCTCCATGAACTGGAGACTGGAAAGTGACGTAACACCAGAGCGCAAAATCAGAACCCTTAGAAATCTGCTCCAGTGAAAGACACCCCTTTCTGAAAGGGGTCAGGAGATAAAAAGGGTAGAATCCTAGGTGGGTCATTGTGGTCTCAGGATCCCAGGAGACAGAGAACAAAGGGGGGAGGCCTGAACCAGCAGAGTGCCCAGGCAGTGGAGCAGGGAAACGGGTTACGGTCAGCGAACCCAGGAGGGGACTCTGCCGAGGTCACCATAAGCCGTGAGCTGGGCCAGCCAGGTGACTGCTCTTTGCCTGAGACCCTGAAAAGGACTGGAACCTCTGGGCCATTTACCATCCCTCGGGAGAGGCAAAACGTCTGCACCCGTGACTGGTCAACAACTCTCAGGGCAGTGGCCCCAGAAAAGACAGCAGGGTGACACCCAGCCATGGCCCAGGAGCAGCAGAGCAGGGTATGTGTATGAGCCCACAGTCCCTCGAAGTCCCAAGGACACAAAGGGCAGTGACGCTGTGGGTCCTCCAGGGAGGACGCTGGTGGGCACGCACTGTAAGAGTCTGCAGAGTTTGGTGCACACAAAAGTGAAGACTGTCCCAGAGGGCTTACTAAAGGGGGGAGACCACAGTCTTTCAGCTCAGGGCTGGAGACTGGGGCAGAGCCATTTCTGCTCTGCTCCTCTAAAGAGGTGCAGAAAGCCCCCAGGGAACAATAGCCACACAGACTCCCCAGAGCAGGCCTCTGGCCCAGAAGACAGACAGGAAGAAATTTATGGCTCTCACAAGGCTGTAAACCTCTAGGACCAGGGGAAAAGAGTACATTGAGTTCAAGGTGCTTTCTCACAACTCATTTATCTTTCACTCTAACATTTTCCATTTCTTCCTTTCTTATCTTTCTTTTCTTCCTTTCTTTTTTCTTTCTTTCTTTTTCTTTTTTCCCCTCTCTCTCTTTTTTTACTTTGTTCACCTTTCGACTAATTATTTTACCAACTTAGGTTTTTAAGACTTTTTATTTTTTTGAAGATTTATTTATTTATTTATTTGACACACAGAGAGAGATCAGATCACAAGTTGGCAGGGAGGCAGGCAGAGAGAGAGGAGGAAGCAGGCTCCCTGCTGAGCAGGGAGCCCAATGCGGGCCTCGATCCCAGGACCCTGAGATCATGACCTGAGCTGAAGGCAGAGGCTTTAACCCACTGAGCCACCCAGGCACCCAAGACTCTTTTTAACTTTTATTTTTTACATCTATATTTTATGGATACATGTTTCATTTTAGTCTTTTTTTTTCACTCTATTCAGTTAAACAAATACATATACATACATATATACATACACATACACAAACACATATATATATAAAGTTGCTTTCTTTGTAATTTTGGGATGTAGTGTCTTCTAACACCCAGACCAAAATTCAATCAGGAACAAGGGGATCACCCCACTTTGTCCACCCTGAGAGATTATAGTCTCTCCACACCCCCTTTTCCTTTTTTGTTTTGTTTTGTTCTGTTTTGCTTTTGTTTACTTTTCTTTTTCCAACCATTTTGGATACGTCTAGGGTATATTTTGTTTGGATCATGGTTGATGTTTTGGACTCTGCTCACTTGCTCACTCATCCTTCTCTGGGCAAAATGACTAGAAGGAGGAATTCACAACAAAAGAAAGAACCAGAGGCAATGTTCTCTGCCACAGAGCTAATCGATATGGATGTAAGTAAGATGTCAGAGATGGAATTCAAGATAGCAATTATAAAGTTAATAGCTGGGCTTAAAAAAGAATAAATGACAGTAGAGAACCTCTACGGGTGGAAATGAGATCTACTCAAGCCAAATTTAAAAATGCTATGAATGAGATGCAGTCTAAACTGGATGCTCTAACAGCTAGGATAAATGAAGCCGAAGAGAGAATTAGTGATCTAGAGGACGGACTGACAGAAAGGAAGGAAGCTGAGAAAAAGAGAGAAAGACAAATCAGAGACCATGAAGAAAGGCTTTGAGAATTTAATGATGCCTTGAAAGTAAAAAAAAAAAAAATTATTGGGGTGTCTGATAGGGTGGAGAGAGATAGAGGTTCAGAAGGTATATTTGAGCAAATCATGGCTGATAACTTCCCTAATCTGGCAAAGGAAACAAGGATTCATTTGCAAGAGACAGAGAGAACCCCTCCCAAAACCAATAAAAATAGATCAACACCCGACATATAATAGTGAAGCTTGCAAATATTAGAGAAAAAGAAGCTATTCTGAGAGCAGTGCAGGGGAGGAGGTTCCATACCTATGGAGGGAGGAACATAACAATAACATCAGACCCATCCACAGAAACCTGACAGGCCAGAAAGCGATGGCATGATATATTCAGGGTACTAAAGGAGAAGAACAGGCAGCCAAGAATATTTTATCCATCAAGGCTCCCATTCAGAATGGAAGGAGAAATAAAGAGCTTCCAGGACAGACAGAAACTGAAAGAATATGTGACCACCAAGCCAGCCCTGCAAGAATTAAGGGGGATATTGTAAGTGAAGAGAGACCCCAAGAGTCACATAGACCAGAAAGAAACAGAGACAATCTACAGAAACAGGGACTTCACAGGCAATACAATGGCACTAGATTCATATCTTTCAATAGTTACTCTGCAAATGGGCTCAATGCTCTAATCGAAAGACATAGGTGTCAAACCAGAAAAAAGGCAAGACCCATTCATATGCTGTCTACAAGAGACTCATTTTAGACCTAAAGACACCTCCAGACTGAAAGTGAAGGGGTAGAGAACCATTTACCAAGCTAATGGACCTCAAAAGAAAGCTGAGGTAGCAATCTTTGTATCAGATAAATTAGATTTTAAACCAAAGACTGTAGTAGGAGATAAAGAGGGACACAAGAAGATCTAACAATTGTAAATATTTATGCCCCCAACATGGGAGCAGCCAATTATATAAACCAATTAATAACCAAGGTAAAGAAACACATTGATAATAATACATTAATAGCAGGGGACTTCAATACCCCATTCACAGCAATGGACGGATCATCTAAGCAGAAGATCAACAAAGAAACAAGGGTTTTGAATGAGACACTGGACCAGATGGACTTCATAAATACATACAGATCATTCCATTCTAAAACAAGAGAATACACATTCTTCTCAAGTGCATATGGTACATTCTCCAGAACAGATCACATCCTAGGTCACAAATCAGGTCTCAATCAATACCAAAAGACTGAGATTATTCCCTGCATATTTTCAGACCACAGTGCTTAGAAACTAGAACTCAATCACAAGAGGAAATTTGGAAGGAACTCAAACACGTGGTGGTTAAACAGCATCCTGCTCAAGAAGGAATGGGTCACCCAGGAAATTAAAGAAGAACTTAAAAAAATTCATGGAAACTAATGAGAATGAAAACACATCATTTCAAAACCTCTGCAATACAGTAAAGGTGGTCCTAAGAGGAAGTACATAACAGTACAAGCCTCTCTCAAAAAAATAAAATCCCAAATAAACATGCTACCCTCTCACCTAATGGAGCTAAAGAACGGCAAATAAAGCCTAAACGAAGCAGAGGAGAAATAATAAAGATTAGAGCACAAATCGATGAAACAAATCAGATTAGTAGAAGAGATCAATGAAACTAGAAGCTGCTAGTGGGTTCGTATTCTACGACCCAGAAATTGAGCTAGTATATATTTACCCAAGATACAAATGTACTGATCTGAAACAGGGTCTCCTACTTCTCCTCCATCTTGCCCCTGCCCCCAAATGTAGTGATCTGAAGGGGCACCTGCACCCCCATGTTTACAGTAGCAATGTCCACAAAAGCCAATATAAGGAAAGAGCCCAGGTGTCTATCAACAGAGGAATGGATAAAAAACGTGGTATATATATATTGCAGTATTACTCAGCCAGCAGAAAAGATGAAATCTTACCATTTATACTGACGTCTATGGAACTGGAGGGTATTACGCAGAGTGAAGTAGGCCAATCAGAAGAAGAATGGTTTCACTTATTTGTGGAATATAAGAAATATTGCAGAGAATCATAGGGGAAGGGAGGGAAAAGTGGAATGGGAAGAAATCAGAGAGGGAGACAAACGAAACCATGAGAGACATTTAACTACAGGAAATAAGCTGAAAGTTACTGGAGGGGACGTGGGTTGGTTATGGGGTAATGGGGTGATAGGCATAAAGGAGGGCAAGGGATGTGATGAGCACTGGGTGTTATATGGAACTCATGAATATGTTGTCTAACTGAATTTAAATAAAAATTTTAAAAAGTCAGTTGGTTATAACTCGGTATGTGGTCAAACTTACCTCTGTCCACTCTGTCTTAGGAGAGATGCTGAATTTCTCAGAATCTTGAGAACAAAACAAAACAAAAACAGAGATTGACTGATAGACGGAAAGAGTGGAGGAGTCTCAGTGCTGCTTCAATTTGTTTTGGAAACAGCATAAAGAAAACAATGGAACAATTCTCTAGTTTCTTTCCATCTCTTTGAGTCTTATAATTCATTTTTCACTTTTACAGACAGACTTTGAGTAGTTTTAAGGTCACAGAAAAATTTAATAGAAAATACAGAAAACTATCATACTCTCCCCGATTTCTTCTGCATGTTCCCCTATTAACATTCTGCACAAGCACACATTTGTTACCGTCAATGATGACTAGTCCATAATTTACACGAGGGTTCACTCTTTGTGTTGTGCATGTCTGTGGGTTTTGACAAATGTATACTGCCATTACCCACCATTATAGTGTCACGCTATAGTATGACTATACAATAAACTATAGTGAATAGTTTCCATGCGCTAAAGATGCCCTGTGCTCCACCTCATCCTCCTTTTCCTGCTGCCACTCAATACCCTAGCAAGCATTAATTTTTTAACTGTCTATAGTTTTGCTTTTTGCAGAATATCATACAGTTGGAATCACATACTATGCAGCCTTTTCCCAGCTGGCTTCTTTCACTTAGTAATATGCTTTTAAGTTTCTTCCATGTCTTTTCTTGGTTTGATAGTTCCTTTTATCACTAAATAATATTCCATTGTACAGGTATATCAGTTTGTTTATCCATTAATCTACTGAGAGACATCCTGGTTGCAATATTGGCAATTATTGTAAATTGGCAATATAAGTAAAGCTGTAATAAACACCTGCATGCAGGTTTTTGCGTGGACATAAGTTTCCAACTCCAAGAAGCATGACTGCTGGATGGTATTGTAAGATTATGTTTAGCTTTGTAAGAAACTGCCTGTCTTCCAAAGTGACTGTACCACGTTGCATTCCTACTAGAAATGAATTAAAGTTCTGTTGCTCCATAACCTTGTCAGCGCTTGGTGTTGTTAGTATTTCAGATTTTAACCACTCTAACAGGTAGTAGTAGTATCCCATCATTGTTTTAATTTGCAATTCCCTGATGACATGTGATACTGAACACTTTTTCACATGCTCACTGACCATCCATATATCTTTGCGGAAGTGTCTGTTCCGAACCTTTATTTTCATTGCTGAGTTTTCAGAGTTCTTTGTATATTTTGAGTAACAGTCCTTTATCAGATACGTTTTGCAGATATGTTCTCCCAGACTGTGACTTGTCTTTTCCTTCTCTTAACAGTGTCTTTTATAGAGCAGAAGTTTTTACCTTAATTACATCACGCCTACTTTTTTATTCCATGCATTGTTCTTTGGTGGTTGTATCTAAAACCTGATAACCAAACCCAAAGTCACCTGGGTTTTCTCTTATGTTATCTTCTAGACTTTTTTACAGTTTTACATTTTATGCTTAAGTCTATGATCCATTTTGAGTTAATTTCTGTGAAAGGTGTAAGGTCTGTGTCCAGTTTCACTTTTTGAATGTGGATTTCCAGCTAGTCTAGTAGGTTTGTTGAAAAGACTATCTGCAATCCACTATATATGCCTTTGCTCCTTTGTCAAATATCAGCTGACTGAATTTGAGTGGCTGTATCTCCCGCTTCTCTGTTCTGCTCAAGTGATCTGTTTGTTTATTCTTTCACCAATACCACGCTGTCTGAATTCCTTTAGATTTACAGTAAGTCTTACAGCCTAGTATGTCAACTTTCCACCTTTCTTCAATATTGTATTGGCTAGTCTTTTGTTTTTCCACAAACTTTCGAATCAGTTTGTTGATATCCAAAATGTTATGCTGGGATCTTGATAGGAAATACATTGAATACCAAGCTGGGAAGAACGGAAATCTTGAAATATTGAGTCTTCCTATCCATGAACACAGAATCTCTCTCCATTTACTTAAATCTTCTTTGACTTCCTTCATCAATTTTGTAGTATATGAATAATAAGTAATATAAATCTTATACATATTTTAAATTTATATCTATATTGATCTTCCTCCCTCCCTTCCCCCTTCTCTTTTTGGTGCTAATAAAAATGATGCTGTAGTTTTTATTTCCAATTTTTCATTGCTGGTATCTAGGAAAGCAACTGACTTTGTATATTAACTTTGTATCCTGTAATCTTGTTGTAACTGCTTATTAGTCCCAGATTTTTCTGATTCTTTGGCATTTTCTACAGTCAATCATGTCATCTGTGAAGAAAGATAATTTTTCCTTTTTCTTAAATCTATGCGTTCCTCCCACCCTTTTTCTTGTTTATATCATTGGCTAAGACTCCAGCATAATGGTGAATAGGAGTGGGGGGGGGGTGTCTCACAATTTTTTACTTTATTCTTTTAAATGAATTAAATTGGGCCTCACCAAAAGAATCGCCTCTCATTTAGGGAATATTCCAAACACTAACAGAAATTGGGAGGAGAGTGAGAAGGAAGGGTGTTAATTTTCTCATCACAGCAAGGTACCAATTTTATGGACTAAAATTAAAACATTTTAAGAATATATAAATCTTATAATAACTCCAACCTTCATGTTTTTCTCAATTTTTCTTAACACTTAAGAGTTATAACTAAGGAGCAAGACCACATGTAGTAAATTAATGTTTATCTTACATTCAGAAATAAGAAATTTTCACTTTGATTTCAGTTCATTTTTCCTGTTAAATTCAAAGTATTTTATACATAATTTCAATATATTTTTATATATCTGTTTTCTAGCTATTCACTTAGATATCCTTCTATCTGTGTGTCTGCAGAGACAGAACTGGCATGAGATTTGTCTTTTAAAAAAGCATTTTACTAGGTGAACAGTTGTGGTTATTTTCAACATTTTTTTTTTACTTGTCTTTATTGTCTGAATTTTTAAAATAATTAGCATGTATTATTTTTGCTAAAAATATCTCAAAAATAGAGTCATAAATGTTTTAAGATGTACTTAACGACCAAGAAAATTAAGATAATAACCCATGTCCAAATGGGGATGGAATTTGTCCTAAATATACACTATATGGTTAACTTTGATGCTATGTTTGCCCATGTTCCACCCTCTGTAGCAGTGCTCTGTAACTTAGGGAGTTAGGTAAAATTACTGACTTAACCCTCCCTGTCTGCCCCTAGCTGAGGAGTGAAGATACGAGATCAAACAAAAAATGGTACAACCACAGACTTAAATATTATGCAGAACCCAGATTATGAAACAGTTAAATTGGTGAACTACCCTCTCCACTCTCAATTAGCAACTCTTATTTCAGCTATCTTAAAAGCTAGGACAAAACAGGATCACTCATAAATTACTAACAATAATTTTAGTATTATAGGTTTAATTCATGTGTGTTTAAAGTATCAGCTTGTTTACTGACTCAGGATAAATATGTCACTAACTGATAGACTTTTTAAAAATATTTGATTCAGGGCGCCTGGGTGGCTCAGTGGGTTAAAGCCGCTGCCTTCGGCTCAGGTCATGATCCCAGGGTCCTGGGATCGAGGCCCACATCGGGCTCTCTGCTCAGCAGGGAGCCTGCTTCCTCCTCTCCCTGTCTCTCTGCCTGCCTCTCTGCCTACTTGTAATCTCTCTCTCTCTGTGTCAAATGAATAAATAAAATCTTTAAAAAAAAAAAATATTTGATTCATAGTGGCACCTGGGTGACTCAGTCTGTTGAGTGCCTGACTCTTGGTTTTGGCTCAGGTCATGATCTCAGGGTCCCAGGACTGAGCTCCACGATAGGCTCTGTGCTCAGTGGGGAGTCTGCTTGTGGATTCTCTGTCCCTCTGCCCCTTGCCTGGCTCTCTCTCTCTCTCAAAAAAATAAACGGGTACGTGGATTCTCTGTCCCTCTGCCCCTTGCCTGGCTCTCTCTCTCTCTCAAAAAAATAAACGGGTAAGTCACTCTCTCTCTCTCACACACACACACACACACACACACACACACACACACACACACGTAATTCATAGATTCCACTTTTTTTCTTGCAATTCTTGGTCTGTCCTGTAATTTCTCCCAGTGTGCATTTTTTACACCCTGACTGCATACTGGTAGTTAGGTTTAACAAGCTCTTCAGTCCCTGTATTTTTTGTAAATTGATCATTACATCTACAGTTTTGATGAGGGACTAAGCTTAATTATTCTTATTTTTTGTTAAAGCTACTTCACAGGTGATGTTATGCTGTTCTTAAATCAGAGGTACAAGTCTGATCTTCTCTCTTTTGTGATGTTATCAGGCATTGATAAGCAGTACCTAGCTTGTGGGTTGGAAAACTATGGCCTGGACCATCGGATCATCTATCTATTACTGTAAATAAGGTTTTACTGAAACAGTCATATCCATTCTCTTACATATTTCACATGGAAGCTTTTACTACAACAGGGACCTTATGGCCTCCAACACTAAAATATTTACCATCTGGTCTTTTATTGGGAATGTCTGTTAATCTGATTTATAGCTAGGCCATTAATCTAGTGTTAGTACAACATGTAATATTCTCACTGTCTAATTTTTTGCTGCTGTTTAGCACCTGCAACAATTACATAAAAAGAAGTTTCCTCTTATCAATGAGTTCAGTCAGATGGTACAGGAAAATTAGAATAAATTCCTGATTCTTACCCTTTATTTGCCTGTATTCAAATTAAGTACATGAATCATTTATATTCTCCAAGGGTGACTGAAAAGTTTTTAGGTATAATTATAAACACATGGATTTAAACATATCCAATGTGCTTCAACACACTGCATTCATCATCCTTCCTGTCCCATCTTCAGTCAGCAGGAAGCCCTTCAGAGAAGCTCCTGAGACCTTCTGACAGAACTCTAGTACCTTCTTGGATAATAATAGTCCAAACTCATCCTATAGATTCCCTGCCTCAGCCTTGAGTCCTCCATTTTTCCACAAAGCACTGGTTTCTTTTCCTAAAAAACAGTATAGACAGACCATAATCTGGGGCTAGGAACTCACTGCTATTGGGTTGAGGATTGTTTCTAGGCCTTTTGAGAGCACAGAACCAGGGAATCTTGTTTATTTTCTTTCAGATAAGATACTCCATAAATCCATGGTACTTCTAATTCAAACTAAAGATGACAGGGCTTTTATCTAACCACGCCAGTCTTTTATCTACTTTTCCTTTCAGGAACTCTGAAAAATTCTAGTTTTCAGTGACACCAACATAGTTACTCACTTATTTTACCCCATAATATACACATAAGTCTCAAAAACAGTACCAACAATCCTACCAAAAATATTACTAAAAACTCTTTAAGCTTATGCTTTTCAATTTACCCATCACACAGATTACTGTTCCAAAATCATTTAGAACCATTGCTCTATATTTCAAAACTTTACTCCAAAATCAAATCTACTAAATGAGATATATTCAAATAGGTCTCGCTTCTATCCTTATTCTCTCTACACTACAGGTAATCACATAATTTTAAAATTTAATCTTTTCATTAAAAAAAGTTAAATACAGGGGCATCTGGGGGGTCCAGTCAGTTGAGCACCTGATTCTTAGTTTTGGCTCAGGTCAGTGTGGAGCCTGCTTGTCCCTCCCCCCACCCCCTCGTGTGCACCCAAGCACTTTCTCCTCTAAATCTCTTTCTCTAAATTAATATATTTTTAAAAACTTTGGAAAAGCATTATATATGTAGAGATGTTATTAAAATTTCTTAGATGAGTCGTGACATACTATACACATTTTTCTCTACCTTGCTTGTTTTTTTCCTTTAACAAGAGCTTGGGGTGCCCAGCTGGCTCAGTTGGTGGAGTTACATGTAATTCTTTCTCCCAGGGTTGTGAGTTAGAGCCACATGCTGGGTGTTGACATTACTTTAAAAACTTAATTAGTTTTTTAAAAGACCTTGATCAGAGATATAGACTTGTCGGTAATCTACGCATAGTAGTCAAAACCGTAAGAATCAACTGAAAAAATCTGAAACACAAGAACAGTTTGAGAATGGAATTTTAGGAATATAAATATCTAAGAAAATGCTGAAAACTGGCTGATGATTCAGTTATACTAATGTCTTCTTCCTCCTTGGGCACACAATGAAACTTGTTTCCTACGACTTCTACACTTCAGTGAACCCATACAGGCGAGTTCTGGTAAATGAGATTTAGGGAAAAGTGATAGATGCTATTTTCAGGCTTCTAAAGTCTTACTCAAGCCTCCACCATTTTTCTCGTCCTTCATCTCCTGGCTGGAGGCAAAGGAGGCACCAGAAGACTCCAAGGCCCTAGAAATTGGCAGTACTACACGATTTAAGGAGCCTGAGATGCTAAATGACTGCGTAAAACACACCACATCCCTACCTCAAGTCCACCTGAGACTGGGTCTGGGCAAGGAATAAATACCGTGTTAAACCAACTGCTGTGTTTAGTAGCCTAACTTGATCATACAGGACCAGTGCAGGAATAAAGTCTCCGAAGGAGACTGAGAAATGGTCAGGAAAGTACTTTTTCATTTTTGTTTTTAATTATCTTAAAGTAAAGGTAGCAGAGAGTTTCAAGAGGAAGTAGTGGATGATGTCAAATGCTGTAGAGAACCAACAAGAACTGTTTGTTAGAACTGACAAGGTAGGGTTGCGGGTAATTAAGTATATGTCATCTAAAACTCTCAAGTCATTTTCACTGCCCTATTCTAGTTATTGTGTTTATGGGGAATTAAGACAGAATAACTTCTTTACAGTACTTTAAAAACTGTATTTGATCTCATCATATTTAACTCTAAAATATTTTTGCCCCAAAGACTCTTTGCTTCTATGGGCAATCTTTAATTTTTCTGGACCTCTAGTTAACACTTTCATGATTTTGTATTACTCGAAGTGTGGGTCTATTACACTTACTGAGCATCAGCCTCTCTCTTTAAAAAATGTAGTTCTTCCCAGTTTCTGATACTGAGATTAGGTAGTATACAACAAAAAGACAGGAGCTATGGGGTCCTTGGTTCTTCACACATCCTCTCCGCTCCCCACCTTTTTGTTGTGTGGTGCTTACTTTATAAAATTACTGTTTGTCTTAAAGAGGAAATAAAACAAAAATTCCCAAGAAGAGGGATTTAAAGGAAGCCTAATAAAAGGAAACAGAGTTGGGACAATACGGAGGGGCAGGATGTTACGGAGGAATTACTAGATAAGAGAACAAAAATACGTAAGCCTGGTTGAAGCAAGGAAACAAATAAGAGAACACGAGAGCTGACACAAGTCAAGGACAGCTGTTGTGACATCAGCACTGAAAGGGTGAGCTCTGCCACGAGCATTTGTTTCTGTATGCAGGGCCAGACCCACAGGGGCTGGTGCCCACCACTCGGATAGGACAGCGAAGCAGGGCTTCCCAGGGATTTGCTCTAACGTGGGAAGGTCCCTAAAACCCAGGATGTGGTAGAGTTTTACTATCCCTTTATGAAATACCTTATTATCTTAAGAAAAAAAAAGAACTTTAAAGTTTGAAAATGTAAACTAGTAAGAACTGTCAATGGTAATAAAATTTAAACATTAGCAAATCTGAATTAGCCTTTCCCTAAACATTTTATACACATACATATCTATATATATCACATCATATGATACAATATTATTTTGTAAGAAAAAAATAGAACTTCTTAAAATATGCAGTAAGACCTCTAGCGATATGTTATATGTACCCACTTTGAAAGTCTATAAAAGGAAGATGTAGAGATGTAATTTTTAACTCCCCTTCAAACAAGCAAAGAGAGGGGTACCTGGGTGGCTCAGCTGGTTAAACATCTTCCTTCAGCTCAGGTCATGACCGCAGGGTCCTGGGATCGAGGCCCGTGTCGGGCTCCCTGCTCAGCAGGGAGTCTGCTTCTCCCTCTCCCTCTGCCTACTTGTGCTCTCTCTCTGTCAAATGAAAAATAAAGTCTGTAAAAAAAATAAGCAAAGATATCCTGCTTGCAAGTAAAACAAATGTTAAAAATATCACATATCCCATTTGCAATTAAAGGTTATATTTTCCTACCTTAAGGAACGAAAGACAAAAACTCTGGGTAAAATATTCATTAACCTAAGCAGAGGTTTTATTACTTAAATATGATGTTTTAAAAAATTCTCTATCTACACAGGGTTTTTAACTTTTTGTTCCTTCAGGCAGAGATTCAGGAATCTAAGTAAAGCATTAATTCAGCTTATCTCAAATGACACCATTAGTATTTCACGGATGTTTTTAAATTAAGGGGAAATTTAAAATTTCTATCACATATACTTTCAATTTACATTCATCATTAGTTGTCAGACCAAAATTTTAAAAACTTGACTTAGTGATCTGTGTATACTTTTCCCCCATATTACAAAAAATTTCAGAGATAAAAACTGTTCACTGAATACCCACACCACCACAACTAAGAGTCTATAACGCTTTCCTATATTTGCTTTATCACTTAACTATCCATTCTTCTACCAAACCATAAATCCACCTTTTTACCTAAGTAAACTGCAGATAATTGTATACTTCACTCCTGTTTAAGTAGGGTTCAATATTTGTTTATAGTGCTTTCGTTTTTGAGGCAAATTTTACATAAAGTAAAATGCAGAGACCTTAAGAGTACTATTTGATGAGCTGTAAGAAAAGCATACACCTGTTACTATGGGCTGAATGTTTGAACTTCCCAAACTCATTCTGTGATGGAGGTGGGGCCTTGGGGAGGTAATTAGGTAACGAGAGTGGAGCCCAATGAAGGGATTAGTACCCACATAAGGGGAAGGACTAGCACTGTCTCAGCCATGTAAGGATACAGAGAGGATAGTCCTCTGTCAACAGGAAAGAGGTCCTCTACCAAGAGCCCAACCACACTGGCACCCTAATCTGGGACTTACACCCTCCAGAACTGTGAGAAATAAATGTTGATGGTTTAAGTCATCCAGTCTATGGTATTGTGTTACACAGTCTGAACTAAGACACCCGTGTGACCCTAACCCTTGTCAAGTAACATATCTTCACCCCAGTTTCCTTATCCTCCTCAATCCTTCCGTCTTAACACTGTTTTCACCCGGCATTAATTCTGCCTTGCCTAGAACTTCTTAAAAGCAGAATTGCAAAGTATGCCTCTTTCTCAGAGACTTCTTTCATTCATGTTTTTGATATTCATCAGTACTTTTACATACATACATTTTTTTCTAAATTGTGTTGCAGCATTTAATTGTGGAAATACACCTTTTGTTCATCTGTTCTCCTTTTTTCTAAGTTTTTATTGTAATTCCAGTTAGTTAACATACAGTGTTAGATAAGTGTCAGGTATACAATATAGTAATTCAACACTTCTATACATCATCCTACTTATTCTTCTTTTGATGGACCCCTGAATCACTTCAGGTTTTTTGACTATTACAAATAAACTTGCTATATTCTTGTGCAAGTCTTTAGGTAAATATATTTGCATATATCTTCAGTAAATACGTAAAATTGGAATTACAAGGTAATAGGGTGGTGTGTGCTTAGTTTTATAACAAACTGCCAAACCTTTTCCCAAAAGATTGCTTCATCTTACTCTCCTACCAACAATAAGAGCTCTGATTTCTATTTATCCCCAGATTTGATGTCATCAACCTTTCTAACCATTCTTGTGGGTCTGTAGTAGTATGTTGAGATTTGATATACTATGGTCTCATTATCATTCAACTCAAGTTATGTTCAAATTTCCCTGGGATTTCTTCTTTGACCCATGATTTACTTAGAAGGATGTTATTTAATTTCCCAACACTTGGATTTATCTGGTTATGTGGTTGTTAAGATTTAATTCTGTAATAGAGAAAACAATGCATGATTTGAATCTTTATTTATATCTAAGACTTGTTTTATGACCCCGTATGTTCTCTCTTGGTGAAGTACCATATGCACTTGAAGAGAATGCACAGGCAGTTTTGGGGGGTACTGCTCCCTTTATAAATTAGTTAGGTCAAGGTAGTTGATCATGTTCAGATCTTCAATTTCTTTACTGATTTTTCTTTTCTAATTCCATTAAGTGCTGAAAGAAATAGTTAAAAATCTCCTACTCCTTTATAGATTTGTCTTTTTTGTTCATTTTTGTTTCATGTCATTTGAAGATGAGTTGTTAATAACACAAATTTATGACTGATACAAGTTTCTGACGAATTGACCTTTTATCATTATGAAATGCACCTTTTTATCTCCAGTAATACCCTTTGTTAAAATCTACATGATCTAACATAACCTGCTATCAAGAAACCCTGGTACTAAATTCTGAGTCTTCTCATAGTTTCCATTTCCATCTACTTACTTGCAACCTGCGCCTTTATATTTAGAGTGCATCCATCCAATTAGCATTTAGCCAAATCTTTGGATTTTAAAAGCACTTTGACTTGTGTTTGAGAGGCATTTTTAAACATAAACCTTAATTTAGATGTAATGCAATTATAAATGTGGTTATATTTAGTTCTCCTGTTTTATTGTTTGGGTGTTTTGTTTGGGGTTTTTTTGGACTGCTTTGCTTTTCTGTTTTTCTCTGTTCTTCCTTTCCTGTGTCCTTTTGGATGAACTGCGTCATTTCTTTGAACGCCACTGTAATGCATGACCGGCTTTTCAGCTATGTCCCTTCCGAATTACTCACTTACTTCCTTTCAGTGGCTGCATCCCCCGTATACTATGCCACTGAGACGTTCTGAGTCCACGGCTGGAGGTCGGAAGCCTCCGTGGTTAAGACCTTCTCCATACACTGTATGCAGGGGATCTGAACACATGGCCAAGTTCACAGGGAGAGTTTGCTTCCGTCCTAAGAGTCATTTTTAAATGCTCAATAGACCTGAAGAGACCCAAGAGCCGTTTTTACATTCTGAGTCACTCACTCTTCGCCGCTAGGACGGCAGCCCGTAAGTCCTCCCCGCTGACTCCCGAGAGCGGCCCCCTGAGGGGACCGTTTCTCTACCGCCTTTCCCGTCTCTTCACGACACCCCTCGGCTGGGCAGCACTTGTACCGACTCCGTCTGCGTCCTCGCAACAAGCTGCGCGGCGGTCCGACGCAGTGCCTCCTGGACGACTCCTTCCGGGCCTTCGGATCGCTGTCCAAAGAACGACCGGCCCTGAAACACAGTCGCAGGCTGACACGCTGGGCTGTGACCACCGACGCCTGAGGGTCCACGTTCTCAGCGCCGGCCGACGACCCACCCGCACACGACACCGGCCTGCTCCAAAGCAAGTTCGACGAGGCCTAGTGACGGAATCGGGTCTAGGCCGCGTCCCAGACGGACTCCGAAAGGAGGCCCGGTCGAGGCGCTGGGACGACTCTGGGCGACGTCGGTCGCCACGGGATGAGGCAGCTCGTCCGCCTCATGTTGATCAAGAGTTAAACACACGTAACAAGCGCGGGCAGTCGGAGGTACGGGGTCGAGACCAAGTGCAGGAAACGAACATCGGCCATCACCCCAGAGACGGATTCCCATCAGCAGGGAATCACCCGGCTCGTGTGCAAGCGAGCAGGCCCCGCGCCAGGCCGCGGGCGGTCCTGCTCTGCGAACGCGAACAGGGCGAGGGGCGGCTGCCGGGGCACCGACGACTGAGGGAACAGAACCGTGCACTCCATACTCGCGCTGCGGAAGACCGCCAAACCCTGACAGGGTACGTCATCCAGCGCCGCAGATGCGTGCCCGAGCCGTACTTCCGGGATGCGTGCCCGAGCCGTACTTCCGGGGAAGATCACAAGGGNGCGCACTTCAAGCTGCGCCTGCGCACTGACGTCTCCGAGTAAAGGACCAATGAACGGGAGGGTGGGCGGGCTAGAGGACAGAGCGCGGCTTCCGGTTCCGGTGGCCCTGGGTCAGTCGGCTTTTGGGCTACGTGTCGGTGGCCGCTGAGGTGTTGGCTGGCGTGTGAGGCGCTGTCTCCCGGTGGGTTTGGGGGCGAGCAGCCGGGACGGCGGGCGTGGGCGAGCCGGCGGGAGGAATGAAGGGTGGGCGGCTGTGAGAGCGAGGTCCGGCGCTTTCCGCGGCGCGCACACCCCCTCGCGCGGCGCTCTGTGGAGGCCGCGTCCCGGGCGGCGGCCCCCCCGACGGCGCGGAGGGNGAGGAGAGTGGCCCGATGGCCTCTGGTCCCTCAGCGCGTCGCGTCCCGGGCTTCGGCTCTGGGGCTGCGTGCCGCTGCGACGGGGGTGGGGCCGCGGTTCCCTCGGGGCCTGGCTCGGGGCGTTGTGCGGAGGCCCGGCTCGGAAGAGCTGCTCCGCGCCGGCCCCACCGCCCCGTCCGCGGGCTGGAGCGGGAGGCTCGGTCTGGGTCGTCGGCCGGGAGAGCGCGGGTGTTGCTGGACCCCGTCCCCTGGAAGCGAGCGCCGTGCTCGGGCGTTGTGCCGCCCGCCGTCTGAAGAAAGGGCGCTTAGCTTCTTGCAGGAGGTCTGTGAGGGTTCAGCCCGCTGGACGTGAAGAACAGACTTAAGCGAAGTAGTAAGAAAGCCAGCGTCAGGCTGTTTGTGGACGGGCCCAGCGCCCTGGCCCGGAAGCGTTGCGGACCTTCTTGCAGCCGCGCGCCCAAGGGAGGCCCGCGGAGCGTGGGGAGTCGGTGTTTCACCGACAGCGATTTGAAGCACCTGCTGCTCTTGACGGTGGCGGTCGTTCCCAGAGTTCACAGGAGTTTCTGAGCGTCCTGTCCCGGCCACTGGTGTAGACACTGCGGGCGGAGTACGATGCGGGGAAGGCACCGGCCTCCGTCTTCCGAACTGGATGAGCTCTGTCTGTCGGGCCGTACGTGACCCAGGAGAGCCTATGTGACGAGGCCCACAGTGCTGTTTCCTGAAGCGCTGTCCCGCTCACGATTCTGGAATCTAGGCAGTAGCTTCTCCGAGTCTCGATCTTGGTTTAGTCCTCCTTCTGGTTTTGAAAATCTGACCGCTCTGTTCCCCACACACGTCCTCTTTTCTAAGTGCTGTGTGGCCGTGCTTCAGAAAAATCACATTGAACCGTGTTGGGTCGAGTGTAGACTCTTGCAGCACCACAGTTGGCCTTCCCTGCACGTGACACTGCTTCCTGAGCGTTTGAAATACAGAAAATAGGTGTTGGACCCCAGCAGTGTTGGTTGCTTGCAGGGGTAACACTGCAGAGCGGGTAAGGGAAGGATGTGTTGTTACTTAACCTGTTACGTGAGGAAAGACCTGTGCTGTTCTATTGCCTTTGAGCTGATGTTTCCCTGGAGTTCACAGAAATGATGTCCGTTCGGGCTTGGAATCTCTATTTTTTGTTTTATAAGATGGGATTGACTCACCTCAGACATGAACTCAAGGCTGCTCTCCGTTACATTCTGGTAAAACTGAGCGAGTACTTACTTCGCGATAACGAATACCAGTGAGTATCTCCTTACGTTTTTGTTTTGTGTCAATAGGCATCATGGATCAGGTAATGCAGTTCGTTGAGCCAAGTCGGCAGTTTGTGAAGGACTCCATTCGGCTGGTTAAGAGGTGCACTAAACCGGATAGAAAAGGTAATACCTTTAAAATGGGAGGAAGGATTAACTTTCTGCATTTTCTGAGTCTTGTCTTTGATTAATATCTTCCTATTTAATAACTGCTGGATTATTTTCATCAACATTTGTAGTGATTTATTTTGCTTTACTGCTTTTTAATGCTGTCACTTCTTGCTAAATTTTACACACTTTTTTACACTTCACAGATTTTTCTGTTGTATGCATTTTCATATAAAGATGATTACAGTCTTCTTTTCCGTGTTAGGTTTGCCTTAGTCGTACTTAATGACTTCAGAGTTTTTAGTATCTTCCACATTTCCACTCTGGGAACTTTTCTGGAGTCCCCCCTGTGCTGCCACCGCCCCCTCCCATCCCCTCCCCTCAACAAAACTGTAACATGAAATCAGCAGTATAGTCGTTGTCAGCCTAGGAACTTAAATTCTTACTTATCATAATTTATCTCTTCAAGGCTGTACCAGAATTTGTTTACCTTTTATTCAGTTGAGGGCTGCCTGAAGTCAGGAGCTGGGAATGGAATAGAGAATGTATTACATTAGAGTGTATATGTAGTATGATACATAACAACATGCAGTAAACAACAGTCTTTGCTCTTCAGTAGTTTAGACTTTTTCAGGGAAGACAGTCATGAATGGCAATTAGCACTTTAACTCCAGCTGTGGCAATTACTATAGAAGAGAAATAGGAGTTTGGACAGGACATAATGGGACTAACCAAGTTAGGAGGGCAGGGGAGCTTCCCTGAGGAAATAACATTAAACGGAAGCATTACCAAGGTCTGAAACTTTACTTAACACTGTGCCCGGCAGAGTTTGCTTTCTCAAGCTTTATTTTTGGCTTCATTGTGATATCAAACATGGCAGACCTATTGTTTGTTTTAAAAAGTCATGTTCTGTGTTTCTATAATTAATACTTTTAACAGTATAATAACTTTTAAAACATACTGTGTGTTTTATTCATGTTTCATTTCTTTTTGGTACTCTGTTTATTTGCTAAGAAGATAGAATATTTTGCTGCTTGTTGATGGATTCACTAGCATGGGCAGCCACTTTATTTCTATGTCCTTAAATATCAATAAAATATGAAAATTTAAAAATCTGTCAAGCAATTTATTCTTAATACCGTGTTTAGTTTAATTTAAAATGATAGATTTACTGTAATGTACACCAGTAAGTTTATGTCACTGTTCGTTTTCTCTCCTATACTTGGAATGACTGCAAAAAATGATCTAAGTTTTGTGTTTTTAAATCCAGAATTCCAGAAGATTGCTATGGCAACAGCAATAGGATTTGCTATAATGGGATTCATTGGCTTTTTCGTGAAATTGATCCATATCCCTATTAATAACATCATTGTGTAAGTAAACTTTTTGAAATAGACAATGTCTAGGATAGAATATAAATTGAAGGGGCACCTGGGTGGGTCATTTGGTTAAGTGTCTGACTCTTGATTTTGGCTTAGGTCACAATCTCAGGGTTGTGAGATTGAGCCCGCATCAGGCTCCTCTTGGGGGGTCTGCTGGACATTCTCCCTCTGCCCCCCCCATGCCGTTCACATGTGCTTGCTTGCTCTCTCTCAAATAAATCTTTTAAAAAAATTGAAATTGTTTGAGTTGACAGCCCGCTGTTTTGTTAATACATAGATATGTCTTAACTTTTTAATGCTGCTAGAGCCTACTGATACTTTTTGAGTACCTGATAATTAGGAGTGATTTTATATGTTCTACAATCTTCATAGCAACTCTGAAATAGGCACAATTTTCTTTAATAAATTTTAAAGGGTCAAGGAAATGGGTTAAAAGCCCTCAGTACATGTTAAAGCCAGTGATAAAGCCAGTAGTCAAATTTAAATCTTCTTTATGCTATATAGTAACTTGTTGGTTTTTAAGATGCAGAATTGTTCCCTGTCTGAAAATCACTACCTTGATAGAGTTCAGAGTAGACCAGATCTTGTCGGTTCAGATTCTCTTCTCTTTTTACTTAATAGCTGTCATGACATTGGGCAGGGTACTTAGCTTCTCTGTGCCCAGTTTATTCCATAAGGCTAAGAGCTCTTACTTGGATTATAGTAAAGATTAATGACTTAAGGGGCGCCTGGGTGGCTCAGTGGGTTAAGCCTCTGCCTTTGGCTCAGGTCATGATCTCAGGGTCCTGGGATTGAGCCTGGGCTCTCTGCTCAGCAGGGAGCCTGCTTCCTCTTCTCTCTCTGCCTACTTGTGATCTCTCTCTCCTTGTCAAATAAAATCTTAAAAAAAAAAAAGACTTAAGTCATGTAAAACCCTAAAAAATAATTTGGGTAAGAACAGAAATGGAAGTTGTTGTGACTGTCATGAGCCACTCTACTAATGGAGCGTTTCTTAATCTTTAGTATGTTAGAGAGGAGAAGAAAACATTGAGAAGCATTGGGACCACTTTATTCTTTTCTAAAAGCTTTTCTTTTCCAGTTGATTACAAGTTATGGAGAAACCTGATGGCAGTGAGCAATTAGAATAGTTCAGTTTTAGGCATTTTATTTATTTACTTATCTTTAAAGATTTTGTCAGAGAGCGCACACAAGCAGGGGGAGCAGCAGGCAGAGGGAGAAGCAGGGCCCTGGGATCACGACCTGAGCCACCCAGGCATCCCAGTTGTAGGCATTTTAGTTTGGTGTGAAGACTTACTATGAAAACTGAGGTTTACTGGGGGGTGGGAGGGCAGGGATAGGGTGGCTGGGTGATGGACATTGGGGAGGGTCTGCTATGGTGAGTGCTGTGAAATGTGTAAGCCTGATGATTCACAGACCCTGTACCCCTGGGGCAAATAAAAAAAAAATCAGAAAAGTAAAAAAAAAAAAAAAGAAAGAAAGACTGATTATGAGTTGCAGTACTTATTCTGTGATTCTTATATTTATTTAGTCTGAGCTGTATCTGTCATTTAGAGGTAGTGATACCTATTAGGCTTATCCTCTGGGATAGGGAGGTTTGGAACAGGTACTTAGAAATGCTTTGTATACTATAAGTTTTTTAAGTTCTAGATGCTTTACTAGTTGGTGGAATTTGTTTTCTAAATGACAAGTGACTGAATGATATTGTCAGGTGGATTTTTTAAGTAGGTTGTTGTAGTTAATAAGCAGAAGTGCTGCAAAGAGATACTTAGCCTCAGTGAAAGTTACACCTGGAAAGGACCAAGTCTATCAAATCTACTCCATCACTTCAGAAATCTCTGTTCTCTTACTGGTGAGGAATACCAACTCTGGAATGCTGGAATCGTGGAGAGAATACTCAAGTAGAATTAGGAAACGACACACTGCATCCCTGGGCTACATTTAACCTCATCAGTAAGCAGAAGGGATGGGGTGGTTTTCTGTGAAGTCCCTTCCTTTCCACAGAGCTCAGTGCCTCCTGCTTCCCATTCCAGTGTCAGGTTTAATTGATACAGTTAATACTTTCAATTGATATGGAACTTGTTTCCTGTAAACACCCTTCCTTGTTTGTAGTTTTGCCCTTTGGAGTATGTGTCTGTCTCTTTCTTTCAGTATTTTGTTATTGAGTGCTTTTTACATTTTTTCCCCAGCCTTCACTTAATACTGTCTTCTTAACTCTCTTGCCAGACGTTACTGTCTGCGTGGCATCATTGATAGGGCCTGTCTTTCACCTTAGATTATGAGTTCTGAGGTAATCCTGTTGTAGATATTTACATACACACTCAAAATGTTAATACGTATTTAAAATGTTAATATATGTAAATATACGTGTATTCTGGAGTGTGTGTTTATACCGCAGAACCTAATCCAATGTACTCTTTCCTATTTCCATGAAAAGCAGTGGATAAGTGTGTGTTGAGTTAAGTGAACAGCTTACGGTTCTTTATCTATTTCTATCATGGTGATAATATCTCTGATGTTTATTGGACAAGTGTGCCAGGGACTGTTCCTGCTTTGGTCAACTCCTTTAATCCTCATGACACCTCTGTGAGACTAGCATTACTATTTCATTTTATAGATGAAGAAACTGAGGAATTAAAAGTACTTAAGTTGCTTGGGTGGTAAGCGGTAAAGCAGCATATAAACCAGGCTGACTGACCCAGGAGCCTCTATTTGTAACCGTTATTAAGAGCCCTCTCTCATCTGGTTCAGTTGAACACTCCCTATTCTGAGTCACATTCCTTACTTCATGCTCCAGTTTGCATTTCTTTTTGTTTTGTTTTGTTTTGTTTTTTTAAAAGATTTTATTTATTCATTTGACACAGAGAGAGAGAGATTACAAGTAGGCAGAGAGGCAGGCAGAGAGAGAGGAGAGAGGAGGAAGCAGGCTCCCTGCTGAGCAGAGAGCCCGATGTGGGCCTCAATCCCAGGACCCTGGGATCATGACCTGAGCCGAAGGCAGCGGCTTTAACCCACTGAGCCACCCAGGCGCCCATCCAGTTTGCATTTCATCAGTCCTTTTAAAATCCAGTATTTCGGATTGAATGCCTGCTACAGATGTTTTCTTGTTCTTGGCTAAAATCCTCAGACAGTTTCTCACAAATAACTGCTACAATAAATTTCCTTTATCTTGGGTTTAAACACTTGGGGTGGTTTGTTTTTAGCTTAAGAATGGAACATGATCCTTGTTAAATTCCTTTTTCCTATATTCCCTTAGGGAAGATTTTTGAGTTTTTATTCTGTCCAACATTGTTATTTATCCTAGTTTTGTACTAGAAAATCTTTTATTTCGTTGTCTAAGTTGTGGCCTAAAGTACTGTGTAGGACAGACACTCCTAGCACGCACCCTTTTGAATTGAGATTAGTCGGATTGTTCCCAAGAGGGTCTTGAAACAGTATTCAGTTTCCTTTCTCTTGTTTCCATGACAAACACACAGTATCTTTTACCAGTCTTACCAGTCAGAGATTGTTCAACAGCTAGTTACCTAGAAAACATCTGCTAGTTGTTTAAGGAGTTAAAAATCTACCTTCAGATAATTTTTACATTAACATGAAGGCCAAATAAAATGTTCTGTGAGAAAAGCTATCAAAACTTAACTCTTCTCATGGTACTCTTCAACATCTGTAAAATCAAAAGATCTTTTTTTCCTGCTTGAAAAGAGCATAAGTCACTGTTTTAGTTATTTGGGGATGATAGCAAATGAAATATAACCACAAGCTTCTCTTTTATTAGGCTGAATTATCACTTTTATTTTCCTTACAATAAAAGTTTTCCTCTTTTATACAATTATAGCATAGTATGATAATTTAAAGGGCTTATATAGTTGTGGATATTTTAGTTACAGCAATACAATTTAATAACATAGACATTAAAAATACTTAACATTAAAACGTACATTCAGGAGTATTTCTTTCAGGTGTATTACTTTAATCTAGTAATACCATTCTTTTTCTTTTTCTTTTAGCATTACTAAACAATACTAGGGGCACTTGGCTGGCTCATTTGGTAGAGCTTGCCACCCTTGATTGTCAAGGGTGGTGAGTTCAAGCCGCATACTGGGTGTGGAGCCTACTTAAAAAAAGTTATTAATTGATACTGAAACGTTTGTCTCAGCATACTGTTAAAATGTTTAGGCTTTTGAAATTTAGAAGTTCTTTTGTAGAAAAGGTGATTTTTGTTTTCGTTATGATTAAACCACTGTTTTTTAGTGATTGTAGTTGGGAACGTTTGAGCAAGTTTTATTCTTTATTTTCGGCTCGCTGATTATATATCATATTGAAAAACTTAAACAACTAACTGTCCTATATGTAATTCATATTTTACATCCTGTCAGAAAGACAAGACTGTTAAATAAGACTGTTAAACACATTTCCCAAAAGAGGATTCTGAGTTTTTAAGATAAGCCTGTGCAGAAGCCACATCATCTCTAAGGATCTTTTCCATTCTGAGATTTCAAAGTATAGTTTCTTCTCTTTTATGCCCTCTTGGGGGTCTCAAATAACTGATCTTAGTTCCATAAAATTATAGGTATTACAGTCAAATAATTATTGTTATTAAAATGTTCTATACACTCAGATGGACCATTTTTCTTTCTTTTGCAGTGGCGGCTGAATACCTTTTTAGGAGAGTTTTGCATCTTGGGAATTGGTGAATAAGTGAGGATTTGAGAAGCTCATGAAGTAAAAATTTGCCTATGTGTTTTGTGTTTTTCTTTAATCTTTGTCTTCCAAGGTGTTTTGTATTTGTAAATTAAAAGTTTCAAAATAAACAAACTTAACTTTTTTCCATCATAGATATTTATCAAATTTGATAGGATATAATGGGTTATTTTCCCTCCTCCCTTTCTTACTCTCCTTCCTTCATATTTTGCTTTATAGGATAAATCAGAATGAAATACTGCACTTTCTGAGTGCACCTTTCTCAGATAAACATTTTCCTATCGTGGGAAAAGAAACAGAGCAAGTAAAGGTTGGTAAAGGTAATGAAAGAGTTTGAGGGTAGGATAGGAGTTTTGTCTGTAAGCGGTCAAAACACAAGCAGGCGGAGTTCCTTCAGAAGTTTAGGTGCTACCTGAAGTAGCTTCCTGAAAATGACAGTTAAAACTTCGGAGTGGGAGACACTGTCTTCAGACAAACTAGTCACACTGTCATAAATATTAGAGTTCTGAATTATGTGAAGAATGCACTGATAATTGAATGCGAGGTGAAAAATGGCCTTCATTCCCCTTTTTAAAAAAGTAGTAAGATTGTTTATTCCCCTTTGTGTGTGGGGGGGGGTTAGTTTGTTTATTAGGTATTTAGTTACTGAACTTTATTTCCCAAGTTCTGATATGTTTGTAATAACTGGTACTAGTGAGCAGTACTGAGAATTGTTGATTCAGTATATCCCACATCTGAAAATATTAACAACTATGTTACTTGTACTTGAATAAAAAAATTTTTAATTGGTTAGTAGCACATATTTGATGAATGTCCTCTGATTGTTCATGGATAAGGTAGGCTGGAGTCTAACTGGTAGGGTTGGGCAGTGTTCCTCAGTTTTTGGAATCCATGGTGCAGAGAGCAAAGTCTGTTCTCACAGTGATAGTAACTGATTTTCTGCGTTTTTGAAATGCTAAGTACTTCAGTTTTAAATGAATGGTTGTCTTCAAGGAAATAAAAATACTGCCTTGGATCTGTAATCATAGGGATTCCGTATGGCCACATTTTACAGATCCGAAGCTCCTTAAAGGCCAAAGTGTGTGTGTGTGCGCACCCGTGTGCATACATGTGTGAATATGTGCACAGGCGTGTAGCTGTGTACATATACACATGCACGTAATGTACACGTACAAAGTGTGCTGGAACTTCTAAAACGTAGACCTCCTTTGCCTCTGGCAAATGTGTTTATCTTCAAATGTGTTTATCTAAATGTGTTACATAATTCTTAACCTGAGTATTTTCTTGATATAAGGTAATTATGAGTCCATATTTATAGCATGTGTTTTGGCTGTTCATTTTTTATTTTGCTGACTTGCTGGTTCTTGACACTTGGGGAGGTAAGATATTACGTATATATTTTATATTTATACATGTAAAATGAAGGCTCACCAATAACTAGTGATAGAACAGAATAATCTTCACACTCGACTGAATCTTAGGTAGGAAAAATAAAATAGATTTTTCTTATTAACCGTACCAGTGTATCTAAGAGCTATTGCATTTGTGTTATAAAACAGTACTTCTTAAACTTTAGCAAGTATAAGAATCATCTGTGAGAGTTTTTTGAAGATACGGCTTCTTGGGTTCTACCCCTCGAGATTGATTCAGTGGGTCTGGGTGGGTCTGAGAATATGCATTTCTTTTTGCCAGCTAATGGCTGCTGATATGTGGACCACACAATTTGAGTAGCAAGTTTTTAAAGTTCTTAATAGTTTTGTTTTTCTTAAGATTTTATTTTTTAAGTAATCTGTATACCCAGTGTGGGACCTGTGCTTATAACCCCAAGATCAAGAGTCATATGCTCTAGCAACAGCCTGCTAGGCGCTCCCAAAAGTTGCTGTGGTTTTGTGTTGTTTAAATACTTAAACCAAAATAAAAGAATGCCCTTCTTATGGTAGTTCTGCCATTTCCATGAACACCTATGCCTTAAAGCAAATGCTTAGCCACCTAGTCCACTAGACTAAACTCTAACCACAAAAAGTCAACAGAAAAATACACATTGAGGAGGGAGAGAGTGCAGACAGCCCTGAGCCCTGATGGAAGAGTAGGAAATAAATCCTGGTTCCAATTCCAGTTACTTTGTTACTGCTTAAAAGTGGTGTTTTACTCCAAAATCTGTCCTTGGGCCCTTTGTCTCATTTGTTAGGAAGGTTCTACTTGGAATGAAGGGTATTTAATTTAACCTGAGTGCAAGAGGCACCATTGTGTTTCTTGTTTGAAGGAGCACCTTATGTCAGAAAGTAAATGAGCTGAAAGTACTTAAAATGAGCCAAATTCTACCTCTTATGTTACACACTGCTCATAATTTTGCTAGAGAAGGTCTTTTCTGGGTATATTTCAAGATTCTTTGGATACAGTTGTCTCATTTTGTGAGGCTTATTCTACCTATACCCTTCTCATTCCATAGCCACTCTTACAGTCATGTATTTGCTTGTCCCCCTCATGTGTTTTCAGCTCCTGATCATCCTTGCTGACAGTGTGGTTTGTGGGCTCCTGGAATGTCTTGCTATCATGAAATGGCTCACTGAAAGAGGACATCAGTTGATTGACTACAAATTACTAAATATGTATCTGCATTCTCCTACCAAGCACTTGTTGAATTTCTAAATGAATATTATCACAAATGTTGACAGACTAGTAGAGGTTGGAGCATATGCTTTATAGGATTAACGATACTTAAATAAGGTCTTAACAGTTTTCAAACTGTCCTCCTCAGGTGGTCCTCACAATAACCCTGTGACAAGTATGATGCATTCTCCCAAATAATATCTACAGTTTACTTCTCACTCTCCACTGCCACCACACCATCACATCTGGATGTTTTTTCTTTGTGGTCTGCCCCACTAAAGCAGTTCCAGGAGAGAGACATTTTGTTTAATTTATTGCCAAATCCCAAGCGCCTAGGGCAGTGTCTGCATGTAGTAACCACTGCTTATTAAATGAAGGAAACAAGTGTTGTATACATTGCAGATTTAATAATTTTTTATTTGTAAGGGCAACATAGGTCATGATAATTTAAATTGCTGGCCTAGTACAGTGCCCAAAGCAAATCCTCAACTTTTCTGGGTCAGAATAACCTAGTATCAGAGAATTAATACACACATATGAGTGTGTGTGTGTTACTGGTTTTCTGATAACACATATATGTGTGTGTTTATTAGTTTATATATATATGTATACATACACACACACACACACACACACACAGCTGTCCCATGGTCTTAAACTGCATACTCCTTAGCTTTTCAACTTGGAGCAGTAGCAATTCTGGGTTTTTAACCTGCTCTGCCTTCTTTCCCCTCCCTACCAATGGCCTATATAGAAAATCATGTCCTTCTCCATTAATCATTTAGGATTCCCTCTTGTGTCTCTGTATGGCAATGTAGTTTGTGTTTTTTTGGGTTTTTTTTAAGATGTGATTAGTTTTAGTATCAGTACAATTTATAAGGTTCGTTCCCCTGCTTTAAGAGCCACACATGACATTCTGGGGACCACCTGCAGTCTTGGCTGTGGGCTAGCCAGCCTTGAGAGAAAGGACTTAGACTTGGAGCAGATGATTCTAAAACTGGCCAGGGTCCCACTCTTTTTTAGAATGTTTTTGAGGCCTCAGAAACAAAACAAAAACCTAGATTGGAGGACCATGAAAACTAGCTAGTTCTTTCCACTCTTGTGGCATTATTCTCTCTCAGTGTAATGGGCATAAAAGGCCCTGCCGTCCCCCATAGTAAGAAGAATATTACCCCTATAGATGGAAAGGGCTTTGAAGGCTAAACTGTATGGACATGAAAGAGATTATGTGTTTTTGGAAGGTCAGGAACGCAGAACCAAGTGAAAATAAGTCAGGACACTTGCCGCAATAAGTCACAATAAACTGAACCAGTATCAAAGCAAGTTCATTGTCCTCTCAGGGAAGAACAGTAGTTGTTGCACGAGCAGGGCCCAGGGCAGAGTCGAACATGTCACCTTAGGCTCTGTTCCCTTAACCTTTTTGAACTGCAGTCTCCTGATCTTCAGAGTGGGGACAGTAATACCCAGCTTTCAACGTTGAATTCCCTAAGGTCAGGAAGGACGGGTGAATGCAGTGGGCACAGTGCCTGGGACGTAATGTTAATGTTAAATCTTGTTTTTTTCCTCTGATCCACAGGCAGGGTTCACTGAAGTTGTATTTAGCTGGCCTTCCTCCAGTACCAATTGGTACAGGCTGGAGTTCTGATTATCTTCATATGGCACTGTCTGTTGTCCTGACAGCTTGCCCACAGTCATGTTAAAATAATTTCTCATATTGTCTGTTTCCTAACCCAAAGTGCAAGGAACTCACATTTACCAAAAGCTTGGGGGACTTTAGGTTGAATTCAATGAACTGATTTCCTACTATGCTAAGAAGTTGGCTAGGTACTGTTAGTAAGAAAGTGTGATTGCCTGCTTGCTTTCAGATTTTATTTATTTGACAGAGAGAGTGAGCACAAGCAGGGGGAGCGCAAGGCAAAGAGGGAGAACCAGGATCCCCGTGGAGTAGAGAGCCTGGGATCACGATGTGACCCAAAGGCAGACACTTAACAGCTGAGCCACTCAGGTGCCCCAGAAGGTGTGCTTTCTTAAGAAACGGGAAGAAAGTGAGTAACCTCAACTCTGGCTGTGTAAAGAGGGTGCAAAAAAGTCCTATTGGTAACAATTTATTCTGACCACCTCCCTAGTCACTGTAGGGTAGAAAGAAGTACAAGCACAGCAGACAATGGAAAATGGCATGGTTAGTCCTTGTAAGCTGGGAAGTCGCTATCTCAAGACTTTTTAAAATGGTGGACTTTGGGGGGCCTGGCTGGCTCAGTTGGTAGAGCATGAGACTCTTGATCTTGGGGTTGGAAGTTTGAGCCCCACATTGGGTGTAGAGATTACTTAAATAAAAAATTAAAAAAATTAAAAATGCACATTTTACCTGTTTAGTCTCTGGAGAAATTGGGGAAGATTTCTAAAGTGCCTTTCTGTGATCTAATTTATTCAGAGAGGACTCTGAGTATCTGTAAAGGTCCATCCCCACCAAAGCTAGCCTTTAGTTCAAGAGCACTCATTGGGTCTGCAGCTCTGCAGTGTTTTTCTTCTGACACCAAGTGTGTGGTTTTTCCCTATCAGTTCTCCCATTCTACGACGCCAACTGAATGTCCAAGTACTCCTTTCAATTCTTACACTGTCTCCCTAGAGTTAGCTTCAGACCACACAAGTTAAAGGGCTCAGTCCCACAAGATGGCCCTCACTTCAGTTGCAAGTGGGGTCCCCAGACAGCCCACACTATTGCTCAGCCGATCACAAATGTGGGGGTTCTCACAATCTGCCCCCTTCAGATTTGACAATTCACTAGAAATGACTCACAACTCAGGAGAGTGCTCTACTTTGATCTTTATTAGAAGAGATACATCTCAGAAACAGCCAAATGGAAGGGATATATAGGGCGAGGTAGGAAGGGGGAGCAGGGAAGAAGATGAAGAGCTTCCATGTCCTCTCTAGGTGTGTCACCCTTCTGACACTTGGATGTGCTCACCAACAGGGAAGCTCCCTGAAGCCCATCATGTATGTGTTTTTGTTCAGGCATCATTTATGTAGGTACGGCTGATTAAATCAGTAGCTGTTGGTGATTAGATTTAATTTCAAGCCTCTTCTGACCCAGAAGAATCCTCTATCTAATTCTGGTTGGCTTTCAGTCATTGACCCCCATCCTGAAGCCACTTGGGGGCCTGCCAAAAGTCACCTCATTAGCCTAAATTCAAGTGTGGTCGAAAGAGGCTCCTTATAAATAACAAAAGACACCCCTATCACAAGAAACTCCAAGAGTTTTAGGAACTCTGTGTCAGGAACCAGGGACAAAGACCAAGCATACGTATTTTTGTATTATACCACAGGGTCCTTGATGAGAAAAAAAGGGGGGATTCAAGAGTATAGATATGAATGTGTAGTGTGTGTGTGTGTGTGTGTGTGTGTGTGTGTACATAGACAAGTGTATTTATATGCTGTCTATTTAAAGAAATACATGTTGACCGTTCCCAATATTTATTACACATTAGTCTTTCCCCAATGTATTATTGTTCAGTAATATATGTTTGATATAAGAGTCTTTACAGACAAACTTGAGCAACTAGGAAAAAAATGTTAGCATTCGAGGAATCATACAAAATCCTCAAACCTGTTCTTCTTTTACAAATGAGGACTTTCCAGCACTCCCGTCACACTCACGATTGGTCTTCAGAATTCTACCGTAAGTAGACCTCCACTCTCCATGTATGCATGTATTTACTTATTTAACTTACTAATCTATGTATTATTGATTTGGACTCACTGACTCACTTTTGAATGGTTTATAATTCATTTCTATCCAATTTGTCATTATTAAAAATTAAATTAAAAACAAAAGTAACATACCAAAAGCTAATTACTTGCTAAATATTTCTTTTTCAGTATCCTGCTCAGTTGTTTTCCTGTACCTGACCTGGTGTCTGAATTAGTTTCTGCACAAATAGGGTTATTAAGAGTACAAAGTTTTTTCACCCTTTTAAATGCTGTCTTTCAATATGATGGGTCTTAATGTTGACGTGACCAGACCTAGACTAAGCCATACTCAGAACCAGCAGTTGCAAAACTAAACTTGTAATCTAGACTGAATATCTGAATGTTCTATAGTGGTAAGACATATAAAATAAATGTCAGTAAGGGGTACGGTTTAGGGTCAGTAATATAAAACAAAAATACATAATGTGTGAAACAAGTTTCCAGTAATAATTCTTAGCCTTTCTCAAACTACATGCTATACATTCTTTTATTTTCTATTAATTCTATTCTATTTTATTTTAAAAAAAAAAAAGGCTTGCTCTCATGAAGTGGAAGGAGCAGAGGATTACCACTTTTGGCCTCTAAAGGACAGAGGAGTCAGATGATGAACTCATCATTAACAACCAGCATAGACTGCAGACCTGAGGTTCTTTGTTCAAGACTACATAAGCCCTCAGGGCCTTTGCATGACCCAGGGCCTGGTGTAACAATCTTTGTAAACAGCTGAGGTTGAATTTCTGACAACTTATAGGATGGGGCTTTGGAACAGTTGAACTTTTATTCATCAAAAAAGACAACGTGAATGTCTCATATCCTAGTTTTATGGTCTGAAGCTCATACCTGCTATATTCTGTGGCTGTAAAACCTTAGTACCTCTCACACACATACATTTTATCAAACTAATAAGGAGCAAGGATTTTAGTCAAGTGGTACACAGGCTTGTAAATAATAACATCAACCTTTGGCTTCAACCCTTTGACTTGCTGGTCCCATTATCTAGAAGCTTAACTTTTAGCTGTTTCTTCTGATAATTCTCTTAATCTCAAAATCATAGGAATTATTTTTAGGTTCACCTACTTAGATATACTATTGATTCTCTGTTATGATAGATGATGCTGTAGCTCACTACATGCCTGCTGCTTTTCCTTCTCCATCTCCTGGTATAAACTACTATTTTTATTTGCCCTGACTACCTTTGTGCCTTTCAATCGTATATTCACACCTCTAGGTTTTGTTCTAACACTGTGGGCAGTACCTCTTTAACTCCCCACCTTGAGGATGAGGATATTTGTAGACTTGTCTTTCTCTTTAGTTGGCTGCTGCTTTCCATCACCTCTCAGCCCTTACCATTTGAACTTTTACATTTTCAGACTTGATAGCATTTACTGTTGCCATTTTTTGCTTTGTAAATAGGTAGATTCTAAAAGTTAAAAAATAATAAATGGTGTTTACATTACTATAACAAAATAAATATTGCCAACTTCCCAGCCAAGTAATGTATTATGGTTACATTTCTTTTTTGATCAGCTTTCTGTATATTGTGGGTTTATGTTTTTATTTCTATTTTCCTTAACGTTGTCTGCCTTTATCACTGTGTCTCAGGAGTATCACGTGTATGGTGTTTTCCCTTCTGTGCATGTCTCCCATCTCCCTCTAGAGCCCTTGGGCCTCTCACTCCAGTACAAAGTATTTTCTTGACCTGACACACAGCGTCATCCTGACATCTTTCTTCCTCTGATTCCCTGAATTAGTGATAATGTTTCCCAGATTCTGAATCTCACTTGCTTGGTTTGTTCTTTTATTTTGCTGTAACTTATCACCAATAACTTCCTAAGTAAAATGTGTAAGAGATCAAAATATCTTTAGTCTAATCTCACACTTGATAGTTTTATCACATACAAAAAACTTGATTCTAAACAACTTATTTTCCCTCAGAACTTTGAAGATATTTGTAATGCAATTAATTGCCTTTGATAATATAGTGCTGCCAAGAAATTTATTTCCAGTGAGTCTCACTTTTTGTTGATGAGTTTGTTATGATTATTTTTTTGTTCTTTTTGATTTTTGGTTTTATTTAAATTCTAGTTAACATATAGTATATTATTAATTTCAGGGTAGAATTTAGTGATTCATCAGTAGCATATAACACCCAGTGCTCATTACATCACATGCCCTCCTTAGTGCCCACCACCCAGTTACCCCAGCCCCTTACCCACCTCCCCTCCAGCAGCCCTCAGTTTGTTCTCTACCTTTCTTTCTTCCTTTCTTTTCTTTCCTTTCCTTTCCTTCTTTTTTTTTCTTTTCTTCTCTTTTCTCCTTCCTTCCTTTTCCTCTTTCTTTCTCTCTCTCTCTCTTTCTCCTTTCATTTATATTCAGTTAGCCATCATATAGTAACATCATTAGTTTTTGGTATAGTGTTCAGCAACTCAGTTGCATATAACAATCAGGGCTCAGCACATCACCTGCCCTCCTTAATGCCTATTACCCAGTTACCACATCCCCCTACCCACCTCCCTTTCCACAACCCTCAGTTTGTTCCCGGAGTCAAGAGTGTCTCATGGTTTGGCTCCCAGCTTCCCTCCCTTCCTTTATGATCCTCCACACTATTCCTTAGCGTGAAACCATATGATAATTGTCTTTCTCTGACTTACTTCACTCAGCATAATCCCCTCCAGTTCCATCCATGTTGATGCAAGTGATAGGTATACATCCTTTCCGATGGCTGAGTACTATTCCATTGTATGTATGAACCACATCTTTATCATTCATCTGTTGAAGGGCATCTCAGCTCCTTCCACAGTTTGGTTATCATGGACATTGCTGCTATAAACATTGGGGTGCAGGTGCCCCTTCTTTTCACTACCTCTGTATCATTGGGGGAAATACCCAGTAGTGGGATTTCTAGGCCATAGGGTAGCTCTATTTTTAACTTCCTGATGAACCTTCATGATGTTTTCCAGAGTGAATGTACCAGCTTGCATTTCCACCAGCAGGGCAAGAGGGTTCCCCTTTTTCCACATCCTTGCCAACATTTGTTGTCTCCTGTCTTGTTAATTTTAGCCATTCTGACTGGTGTGAGGTGGTATCTCAATGTGGTTTTGATTTGTTATTTCCCTGATGACAGGTGATGCTGAGCACTTTTTCATGTGTCTGTTGGCCATTTGTATGTCTTCTTTGGAGAAATATCTGTTGATATCTTGTGCCTATTTCTTGACTGGATTATCTGTTTTTTGGGTGTTCAGTTTGATAAGTTCTTTATAGACCTTGGACACCAACCCTTTATCTGATGTGTCATTTGCAAATATCTTCTCCTATTCCATAGGTTGCCTTTTAGTTTTGTTGACTGTTTCCCTTCTTGTGCAGAAGCTTTTTATCTTGATGAAGTCCCAGTAGTTCATTTTTGCTTTTGTTTCCCTTGCCCTTAGAGACATGTCTTGCAAGAAGTTGTGGCCGAGGTCAAAGAGGTTGTTGCTGGTGTTCTCCTCCAGGACTTTGATGGATTCCTATCTCACATTTACATCTCTCATCCATTTTGAGTTTATCTGTGTATGGTGTAAGAGAATGGCCCAGTTTTATTCTTCTCCATGTGGCTGTCCAATTTTCCTAACACCATTTATTGAAGAGACTGTCTTTTTTCCACTGGATATTCTTTCCTGCTTCATCAGAGATTAGTTGAGCATAGAGTTGAAGTTCCAATTCTGGGCTCACTATTCTGTTCCACTGATCTATGTGTCTGTTTCTGTGCCAGTACCATGCTGTCTTGATGATCACAGCTTTGTAATAGAGCTTAAAGCCAGGCATTGTGATGCCCCCAGCTTTGGTTTTCTTTTTTAACATTCCTTTGGCAATTCAGGGTCTTTTGTGATTCCATACAAATTTTAGGATTGTTTGTTCAAGCTCTGTTAAAAATGTCAATGGTATTTTGATAGGGATTGCATTGAATATGTAATTTGCTTGGGACATCACAGACATTTTCACAATGTTTATTCTTCCAATCCATGAGCATGGAATATTTTTCCATCTCTTTGTGTCTTCAATTTCTTTTGAAAGTGTTTTATAGTTTCTAGAGTACAGATCCTCTACTCTTTGGTTAGTTTTATTCCTAGGTGTTTTATGGTTTGGGGTGCAATTAGAAATGGAAACAACTCCTTAATTTCTCTTTCTTCAATCACATTGTTAGTGTATAGAAATGCAACTGATTTCTGTGCATTGATTTTGTATCCTGCCACGTTGCTGAATTGTGTGAGTTCTAGCAATTGCGGGGTGGAGTCTTTTGGGTTTTCCTCATACAGTATCATGTCATCTGTGAAGACTGAAATTTTTACTTCTTCCTTGCCAATTTGAATGCCTTTTATTTCTTTTTGTTGTCTGATTGCTGAAGGTAGGACTTGTAGTATGTTGTTGAACAAGTGGTGAGAGTAGGCATCTCTGTTGTCCTCCTGACCTTAAGGGAAAAGCTCTGAGTTTTTCCCTATTGAGAATGACATTCCCTCTGAGCTTTTCATAGATGGCTTTTATGATACTGAGGTATGTTTCCTCTATCCCTACACTGTGGAGAGCTTTAACCAAGAAATGATGCTGTATTTTGTCAGATGCTTTTTCTGCATCAATTGAGAGGGTCATATGGGTCTTGTCTTTTCTGTCATTAATGTGATCTGTCACATTGATTGATTTGCAAATGTTGAACCACCCTTGCAAGCATCCCAGGAATAAATCTCACCTGGTCATGGTGAATTTTAATATATTGTTGAATCCTGTTGGCTAGTATTTTGGTGAGGATTTTGGCATCCATGTTCATTAGGTATATTGGGCTGTAATTCTTTTTTGGTGGAGTCTTTGGTTTTGGGATCAGGGTACTGCTGCCTCATAGAATAAGTTTGGAAGTTTTCCTTCCATTTCTATTTTTTTTAAACAGCTTCAGAGGAATAAGTATTAGCTCTGCTTTAAATGTTTGGAAGAAGTCCTCTGGGAAGCCATCTGGACCTGGACTCTTATTTTTGGGAGATTTTTGATTACTGCTTCAATTTCCTTGTTGGTTACGGGTCTGATGAAGTTTTCTATTTCTTTTTGGGTGAGTTTTGGTAGTTTATAAGTTTCCAGGAATGCACACATTTCTTCCAGAATGCCTAATTTGTTGACATATAGTTGCTCATAATATGTTCTTAAAATTGTTTGTATTTCCTTGGTGTTGGTCATGATCTCTCCCCTTTCATTCATGATTTTATTAATTTGGGTCCTTTCTCTTTTCTTTTGGATAAGTCTGGTTAGGGGTTTATTGATCTTATCAGTTCTTTCAAAGAACCAGCTTCTAGTTTCATTGATCTGTTCTACTGTTCTTCTGGTTTCTATTTCATTGATTTGTGCTCTAATCTTTCTTATTTTTCTTCTCCTTTTTGGTTTAGGCTTTATTTGCTGTTCTTCCTCCATCTCCTTTAGGTATAAAGTTAGCTTGTGTATTTGGAATTTTTCTAATTTTTGGAGAGAGGCTTGTACTATTATGTACTTCCCCCTTAGGACTGCCTTTGTTGTACTCCAGAAGTTTTGAAATGATGTGTTTTCATTCTTATTAGTTTCCATGAATTTTTTAAGTTCTTCCTTAATTTCCTGGTTGACCCATTCATTCTTGAGCAGGATGCTCTTTAACCTCCAAGTATTTGAGTTCCTTCCAAATTTGAGTTCCTTCCGTTCTCTCTCCTGCATCATTTATCCTGGCGGTTTGCACTGCCATTGTTGTTTGCTTCACAGTAATACCCTTCTTTATTTCTGCCTGATTAGATTTTACTCCAGAAAGGGATCTTCTAGTGTCCTCTATGCTTTTTCTAAGCACAGCTAGTACCTTTATAATAATTACTCTGAATTCTAGCTCCAACATTTTACTAAAGCCTCTGGCAGTTAGTACTGCTTCTTGTTCTTTTTTCTGGGATGATTTTTTCTGTCTTGTAATTTGGTCCAGAGAAGAATAGATGAATGAGAGAACAAAATGCAAAAATATAAACCCCAGTGTAATATGCAGTAGACAAATCAGCAGAGACAGAAAGAAAGAAAGGAAGGAAAGGAAAGGAAAGGAAAAAGGAAAGGAGAGGAAAGGAAAAAGGAAAGGAAAAAGGAAAGGAAAGGAAGAAAGAAAAAGAAAAGAAAGAGAAGAAAGAAGAAAAGAAAAGAGAGAATATAATCAAACAGGTGAACAGAACAGGGTGATACATTCGGTCCTGGGTGTATTTTGGTCCATTTGTTAGAAGACACTAGATCCCAAAATTGTAAAGAAAAACTTAATTATATGCAAAAATGAAATTTATTACAGTGAAAGGAAGCCAAAAATGAAGACTATGTTTATAAAATGTAAATGTAGAAATGAAAATTAAAAATAGACTTAAAAAATGGTTGATAAAATAAGGAACTAGTTGAAAGGAAAAAAGAAAAGGAAATTTTAAACTGAAAAACTGAAGAATCATGAGAAAAAGCCTTGAAATCTATATACTGTTTTCCCCTAGTGCTGGAGTTTTTCAGTTCTGTGTAATCAGTAAACTTGGCACTTGCTAGTTGTTCCTGCTGGTCTTCTGGATGAGGGGCCTGTTGCACGGATTCCCAGGGGTCTTGGGCTGAGTGGAGTTGCACCACCCTTGCCAGGGGCCAGGCTCAGTGTGAGTGGCTCCAGATTGCTCTATATGGCTTTTGTTCCCCGAAAACTTTCCACACTGCTTTAGAGGATGAAAATAAAAATGGTGGCGCCTGATCTCCAGCTCCAGAGCTGAATGATCTCAGCCCCCACTCTCTGGTACACCCTCAGGAGAAGCAATCACTTTTTCTCCCTGGTTTCTGTCTGCACTCTGTTCATCCAGCCTGTGACCACGTGTTTTTATCTCAAGCACGTGAGCCCATTTTGAATCACCAAACTTTGCAGACTCCCACGGTGTGCACCCTGCAGCTCAAGTCTCCAAACCCTGTAGATTCCTGTGACACACATCCATATCCACACTGATCCCCCCTGGGAAGGTGGAGGGCTTTGCTGTGGTTCTGCTGCTTGCTGGGCCCCTGCTCGGAGAGCAGTCACTGGATCATGCTGCAGTTTGCAGTGTGTGGCAACACTGAGCTGAAAGCCCACTCCTGGGCTTGCTGACGGCAGCTGACTTCCCCGCTCCAGTGCCTGGGAACTCTGCTGCACTCAGGCACCCCCGTTCTCTCTGTGACCCTAGGCATCCTGTGACCCTGGGCACCCCCGTTCTCTCTGTGACCCTGGGCGTCCTGAGACCACGGGCCCCACCTAGGATTCTGCCCTGCTTCACCACTTGAGCACCTTTCAGGCAGGGAATTCCCTCACTGGAGGAGACTTCTAAAAGTTCCAATTTTGTGCTCCAGTGGTGTGTCACTCTGGTAGCCAGCTTCTGGAGACTCCCTCCCCCTGTGGTTTATCTTCCAATATATCATCTCAGATTCACTTCTCCGCACCTCCTACCTTGGAAAAAGTGGCTGATTTCCTATTTGTAGAATTGCAGCATTTCTATTACAGGTGCTCAGAATGATTTGATAGTATCTAGCTGAATTCAAGGAACCAGATGAAACTAGGGCCTCCTACTCCTCCACTGTCTTCCTCCCAATCTCCCCAACTTACTTTTTAAATTAGGCAAAGAGTTCTGACCCCTTGATTAAATAATGGAACATAATAATGGAACAGAATGACATCTAATCACACTTCCTTTACATTGAGACATGGAGAACATTATAGGCTGGATTGTGTCCCCACCAAATTCACATATTGTAGTTCCTACCCCCAGTACCTCAGAATGTGATCATATGTGGAGATAAGGTCTTTAAAGAATTAATTACTTTAAAAGGAGGTCATTAGGGTGGGCCCTATTTTAAAATGACTGGTCTTCTTAAAAGAAAATGGACACAGAAGTGCAGAAGTAAGATTATGTGAAGATAAAGAAGACTGACATCTACAAGACATCCCTAAGTTAGGAAGAGAGGTCAGAAGAAACCGACCTTGCTGACGTCTTGATCTCTGACTTCTAGCCTCCAGAATTGTGAGAAAATTAATCTCTGTTTAAGTCATCCAGTTTGTTGTACTTGGTTATGACAGTCCTAGCAAACTAATACAAAGGGCAAGTTTTTATTGCCTTTTTTCTCTTCCTGTTTCCTAAAAGAAATACAAGTTCAAGTGAGCAAATTTTTGGATACACAGTAATCTCATAGGGATACAAAAATCATGAAATGTTGTTTTCCTTTGTTGCAATGAAGACATGTAGAGTTTTTTGAAAACATGTATCAGAAAAAAGAATCAGATTGTCTTTCTTTTTTAATTGAAGTATAGTTGACATATAATATATAATGCTAGGTTTACACATAGTGATTTGACAGTTACACAAATTGAAATGCTTACCATGATAAGGGGATCACAGTTTTTAAAGTTTTTTTTTTTTAATTCAATTGACACAGAGAGAGAGATCAGATCACAAGTAGGCAGAGAGGCAGGCAGAGAGAGAGGAGAGAGGAGGAAGCAGGCTTCCTGCTGAGCAGAGAGCCTGATGTGGGCCTCCATCCCAGGACCCTGGGATCATGACCTGAGCCGAAGGCAGTGGCTTTAATCCACTGAGCCACCCAGGTGCCCGGATCACAGTTTTTAAACTGTGTTTTTAAAATTATTTCTTAATCAGTTAATTTCATTGTTAAGTAGCTTTTTTAAAAAGTTCTTAAGAACACTGTATTTCCTATGTTTGTGATGTTTAGATAACCTGTCTTTATATTTCAGTGACTTGATGGGTATAAAATTGGGTGCCACCTAACTTTTCTTGAAAATTTGACTGAAATTAATTACTCCATTGTATCCTAGCACTAAGTTGTTAGAAAGGAGAAATTTGACACTAACTTGAAATTTGCCTTTCTTATTTTGTCTCCTCTACGTGATTAAAGAATTCTTTCTCTGTTCCTGAAATCAATTAGAACAAGAACTGCCTCAATAAAAACTGATATTGTATAGTTTTTTACATAGACTAATTCTTCAGAGAAATTTTGTGTTCTTACATCTATAAAAAGTTTTCTGTTCAGTCTGCTGGTTTATCTGTTTAAGGAGACTGCCCTTTTGTTACTTTTCCTTTGTTCTTTATATATATATATTTTTTTTTTTTTTTCCTTTCCCCCCGCTGAAGCTGACTGAGTAATTTATTGATGTCAAAGAGATAAAACCAGGCTAAATCACGGAGGGGCTTTGTTGGCTAGAATAAGGCCTATCTGGTAACTTCTTACCTATATATATTCCTTTTTATATATATATATTATATTTTCTTAATTGTTTTACCTTGCTTATTTCTCTATTTAATGTGATTGGCTCAAACCTTTTTATACTTTATTCGATTTTTTTAAAGATTTTATTTATTTGACAGAGATTACAAGTAGGCAGAGAGGCAGGCAGAGAGAGAGGACGAAGCAGGCTCTCTGCTGAGCAGAGAGCTCGATGTGGGGCTCGATCCCAGGACCCTGAGATCATGACCTGAGCCAAAGGCAGAGGCTTAACCCACTGCGCCACCCAGGTGCCCCACTTTATTCAATTTTTAACTCACTTCTGTTTCTTGCTGTTTCTCATTCATACTCTGATATTATTTTGGTTCTCAATTATTTTTAGCAGTACAGTTTTTTTCATTTCATCTATTTTTTTAAATTATTTCACTGATGAGAAATCATTTTCTGCAATTCATGTCCTTATTAAGTTGTTTTTGTTGTTTGTTTTGTCACAGAAAGTAGTTGTGGAGAGTTTCCTTCTGTTTCTTTTAGATTTCTACTCTTAGGCTCCTTATCTGACTTCTGTATGCTGTCATCATCTCTTTGTGATTTTATTTTTTAGTAGTATGACTGTATAATTTAAACTTAATGCTTTTTCTAAAATATTTTTATAGAAATTTTAAAACATACAAAAATAGGAGTAGGATAGTTCTCATTTCTAGGCAGAACATGGGCTATTCTGCCTGACTTTCACTTTGCTCTCTGTCCTGCAGTGTCCCTCATACTTTGCAGAATCCTTTTTATCTCCTTAGAACTATAGCTTAGAAGCTGTGTTTTGCTTCTCTTCCCTTCTCTGTAGCCTGAGGATGTAGGAAAATGATGTAGGCCTAATTCCATCTATGTTTCCTTTGTTTAAGAATGTGTATTTCCTCCTCTGAGATATGACCCAGTATCTTATTCTAATATTCATCTAGTTCAGCGTGTACCCCATTATTGTGGGGGAAAACCTATGGTCTGAGACTGTTCTAATTCCACACAGGTCTGATGCCTCTCCTGTCTCTGCTCAGTGTCTTGCTTTAGAGGCTTCTATGCTTGAAGATTTCTTTTTGAATTTTGCTTGACTTTCCTATTAAACCCCTCAGACTGCTTCTCTCCAAAGTAAGAAATGTTTATGGAAATTCGCAATATTTCATTCACTCTTTTTCTGGAGCTTAGGGTAAAGGTTAGGGAGATGTGCCAAGCCACACCAAAATGTTTTTTTTTCTTTTTCCAGTACTCATTGAAGTTATGGCATGAATTTGTGTGCTTTTTCTAATTCCTGTTCTTGAAATTTTTGCTGCCACTAGTAATTACTGTTCATTACATTAGCTGTTGGAGGAGATGAATTCTGGGCTCCTGTGTTACTTGACAGTACTGTTTTAATATGTAGATGGGAGATTAAAATAGGCCCTGCTATCTTGTGATCCTTTTAACCCAGAACTCTTTAATTGGAAATTGAGAGATCCCTACACTGTTACAAAAAGCTCTTTGATATGTCCTGTTTTTATCTTCACTCACTTTCTTTGAACTCCTCTTACACCTACCCTCTGCTAATTGATGCCACAGGAGTAATTTAACCCTTAAGAAGATAATTATTTAGCCTACTGATATTATTATACCAGTTAACATGGGATAATGCCAAGAATAATAGAAAACAGAACAGTAGTACAAATGGCCAAACCAGAGTTATTGTTACAGAGCAGTGAGTTTAGTTGCCTGTTTTTACAGAAAAAAATGGAAGCAAATGAGGAAAATAAGTATAAAGTCCTGGCATTTGAACCAAGCTTTCCAACTCTCAGAATTATCTTTCCATTTTATCTCTTTGTTTCTCTGTAATCCCCAGTGACTCACCAAAATGGCTACTTTCCAGCTCTTTAATAAATGGGAAATTTAATATCTAGCCTTCGGTTTAGTTCATTCTAGCCTAAGAATTAAGTACCAAGGAGTGATATAATTTATTCACTATGCAAGAGGACCATTTGTCTGCAATATCTAGTCCCCTCAGTTATAGCTACAGTTTATTCAGTGGGTTTTAATATCTCCTCCCTTTCTGTTGTTCATAATGCAACTCACTTAAGACAAATAGTGCTGTAAAGTGCTCTTGTCAAAGGAGTTGGAATATCTTGGATGAAGGAAGATCAGTGGTTTGGCCAAGAGTGTTTAAGGATTTCAGCTTTCCACCATGATGGAAAAACTGGGAAAAGACCTGCCTTCCCAATGCAAGAAAATGACAAAACTGGACAAAATATATGAAAAAAAACTGTTCTCAGAGACTAGAAAACAGGAAATACAAAGCTGATCATAGGGGAGGATAAAAGAAAGTGATTCTTAAAGTCACCGCAGCATTCTGCCTGAAGGGCACTTTGCAAAGCCAAGCTGCAAGATAGGGAGAAGGATCCCATGCAGAGAGTGGTGGTCTTGAGTTCAGGAGGTAATTATTAGAGATGAAGGAATCCAAGATGGCGGGGATTCTTTGGGCAGATTAGCATAGGGGCCGGAGAAAGAAATGGGCAGAGACTAGAAATCTGCAGAGTTCCCCTGGAGTCTGTGCTAATGTAAGCCAGACACCACATGGCTGCGTAACAGTGATCAGGAGCACTAAGATGATTAATTCCTGGAGGACACAACATCTGAAGCAATCCTGTGACCGTCAAAGGATAGAAAGTTCACTACCAATTCTGGGACATTCAAAGGATAGAAATAGTACAAATTTATATCATTAAGTTTGGCAACTTAGAAGCAATGGACGAAATTTTTGCAAGACAAAGTTATTTATGGAAAATCTATCTGTGGCTTTTATATATATACATATATAAAAGAAATTGGCTTCATAATTAAAAACCTTCCTACAAGGAAAACTTCTGGCCCAAGTGTCCTCAGTAATGAATTTCACCAAACATTTTAAACAACAACAACAATATAATAATAGTAATAGTAATAAACACAAACTCATATAGAAGACAAAAACCTTACCAGGTCAATCTTCGAAGCTAATATCTTTGAAGCTGTTAACCAAAACCAGACAAATACTCAAAAGAAAACTGTATACTACTGTTTCATGACATTGATGCCAAAATTATTAACAAACTTAAAAAATTGAATCTAGCTATGTATAATAAGGATATTATATTATGACCAAGTAGAATCTTTCTTAGGAGTGCCAGGTTAGCTTAACATCTGAAAAATCAATGCAATTCGATGTTAGGAGAGTAGAGGAGGAAGAAAATGTTTTCCTCCTTCAGGAGAAGAAAAGATGCATTTGACAAAATTTAGTTGACATTTATTACAAAAAAAACTTTCATTGTAATGGAGTAAAGGGAAATTGTTAAAGGACATTTTAAAGTAAAATGTAGAACTAATAACATCATATTTTATGGCAAAAGATGGAATTCATTTTCCCTAAGATCAGGAACAAGGGTCCATTCCCATCACCTTTACTCAGCATTGAACAGGAGGAAGTCCTTGCCACTCTGGCCAGTAGAAAAAAGCAAGACAGAAATGAAAGGCACCTTTTGTGTTGGGAACAAAAATGTCAATTTGCTTTATTTGCAGATGGCATTACTATGTTTATAGAAATTCCTAAGGAATCGCCAAAAATTATGTTGGAATTAATGAGTGAATTTACAAGGCCACAGGATGCAAAACTAATACACAAAATCACTTGTGTTTCTATGTATTAGCAATGAAAAATTAGAAAATGAAAATTTTAAAATAGCATATTTATATGTTAGCATTGAAATCATGAAATATTTAAGATAATTTTAACAAAATGTATGCAAGACCTATACACTGAGAATTACAAAATCAAAACACAAAGACAAATATGTTTGTGGATTGGGAAACTCAGTATTGTCAAGATGCTAATTCTTCCCAAATTGGTAGATACAGTGTCAGTCCCAATCAATATCCCAGCTGACTGTTTTATAGAATTTGACAAGCTGATCTTAAGAGTTCATAAGGAAATGAGAGAGCCTAGAGTAGCCAAAATAATTTAAAAGCAAGGACAAATTTCAAGAACTTCAAGTCTTAAAATAGAGCAACAACAAGCAAGGAAATAGAGTATTGTTCTCAGGTTTGGTAAATAGATAAATGCAACAAAATAGGGACTCCAGAAATAGGCCCACACAAATACGGTCAGTTGATTAAAAAAAAAAAAAAAAGGCCAAAGTAATTCAATGGGGGGAAAGTATAGGCTTTTAACAAATTGCGCTGGTACAACTAAATATATGGGAAAAATAAATCACAATAAAATCAAAATCAATACAAGTCAAAACTATAAAACTTCTAAAAAACAATCTTGTGATCTCAATATAGGCAAAGATTTTAGACAGGTATAACTATAAAAATATTAATGAATTAGGCTGTCAAAATTAAAAATGTTTGCTCTTCAAAGAAAATTCAGAATATAAAAAGGCAAGCCACAGATTAGGGAAATACGCTAACAATACCTGTATCTGTCAAAAGGCTTATATAAAGCATATATAAAAAAGCTTAAGACTCAATAATTAGAAAATAACCCAATTTTATATATAAAGAAAAACAAACATTTAACAAAATAATATATATGAATGACCGATAAGCACATGAAAAGATATGCACCATTATTAAAATTAAAATTATCGTGAGCTATTACAACACACCCACCAGAATAGAATTTTTTAAAAGGACAGCATCAAATATTAAGAAAGATGTGACTCAGCTGGAACTCTCTTTGATTGCTCTGGGAGTATAAAATGGTATGACCATTTTAGAAAATAGTTGTTTTTTATAAAATTAAACATCTACTGTACCCTAACACCCAACTGTCTACTTCTATTGCGTGTAAGCCATGTCTCAATATGGCGCTTTTTAAAAAAATTCTTGTTTCCTAGATATTTGCAAATGACATAACTGATACAGGGTTAGTATCCAAAATATATAAAGAAGTAATATAAATCAACACCTTAGGAACAAATAATCCAGTTGAGAAATGGGCAGAGGACATGAAAAGGCATTTCTCCTTTTCCAGATTTCTCCAAAGAAGACATCCAGATGACCAACAGAGACATGAAAAGATGCTCGATATCACTCATCATCAGGGAAATGCAAATGCAAAGCAAAACTACAATAAGATACTGGCTCACACTTGTCAGAATGGTTAAAATCAACAATGCAAGAAACAGCAAGTGTTGGCAAGGATGTAGAGAAAAAGGAACCCTCTTGCACTATTGATGGGGATGCAAACTGGTACAGCCACTGTGGAAAACAGTATGAAAGCTCCTCAAAAAAATAAAAATAGAACTACCATATGACCCAGTAATCTCACTACTAGGTGTTTACCCAAAGAATAAAAGGACACTAATTCAAAGGGTATATTCGCCCCTATGTTTACTGCAGCATTATCCACAGTAGCCAAGATATGGAAGTAGCCCAAGTGTCCATCAATAGAAGAATGGATAATGGAGAGGTGATTTTATATGTGTGTACATATAGATATGTGTGTGTGTATATATATATATATATACACACACACAATGGAATATTATTCAGCCATAAAAATAATGAATTTTGGGGGTGCCTGGGTGGCTCAATGGGTTAAGCCTCTGCCTTCGGTTCAGGTCATGATCTCAGGGTCCTGGGATTGAGCCCCGCATCGGGCTCTCTGCTCAGCAGGGAGCCTGCTTCCCCCTCTCTCTGCCTGCCTCTCTGCCTCCTTGTGCTCTCTCTCTCTCTCTCTCTCTGTCAAATAAATAAATAAAATCTTTTTTTAAAAAGTGAATGAATGAATTCTTGCCACTTTGCAACAGCATGGGTGGATCTAGAGAGTATAATTCTAAGCAAATGAGCCAGTTAGAGAAAGACAAATACCATATGATTTCACTCGTGTGATACTTTAAGAAACAAAACAGTTGAACAAAGGGGGGAAAAAGAGAGAGAGAGAGACAAAAAACAGACTGTTAACTATAGAGAATAAACAAATGGTTACCAGAAGGGAGGATGTTGGGGGAATGGGCGAAATAAGTGAAGGGCATTAAGAGTATACTTACCTTGATGAGCACAGAGTAATACACAGAATTGTTGAATCACTACATTGCACACCTGAAACTAATATAACACTGTATATTAACTACACTGGAACTAAAATAAAGTTAACACAAATTTCTGTTCTGTTTGAACCTTGAAACAACTTTTTGAATTTATCTTACTAGAGAACATTTTTTTTTAAATAAGGTTTGCATTTTTTTATCAGCAGACTCTCAGAAAGACACAAGGTGGCGATGTTCCTCCAAGAAAGTGTACGTGCAGGCTCTGCTTCAAGGGCCCGTTTCACCGGCCCGTCTGTACTCCAGAAGTTCCTGTCCCCCGTACTTCATTTTCCAGGCGCTTCTCTAATATACTTTTATTAATTAAGTATCTACTTAATTATTGTCTACATTCAGTACCTAAGCCACAGAATCTCTTAAACATCCGAAGAGCTTTTTTTTTTTTTAAAGATTTTATGTATTTATTTGATAGAGAGAGAGATCACAAGTAGGAGGAAGCAGGCTCCCTACTGAGCAGGGAGCCCGATGCGGGGCTCGATCCCAGGACCCTGAGATCATGACCTGAGCCGAAGGCAGAGGCTTCAACCCACTGAGCCACCCAGGCACCCACATCTGAAGAGTTTTTTAAGAGCTTTACCTTGTTTTTGTCCTGTTGTTGATAATAGAGTGGTAAGCAGTTCACAGTAAGATATGTGGTTATCAGGGAGGCACCTGTCCACCACAGCGTGTCACTCACGGAGGGACCTCTGGGAAAGGGCTTTCCGTTTCCTGACACCACTCTGACTTGTAGTTGAGAGGCGCGGCCACCAGAGGGCAGTGCCGACTCGTAGTCGCGAGCACGACCGCGACGTGGGAAAGGCCGTGCGGTGTTCGCTCGCTGCCCTAGAACTGTTCTCAGCGTGGCAGCCAAGTAGGTCTTCTGCGGACGGAGAGAGAGCCCAGTAATCGGTGAGCGCCCATACGTCCTCATTCTCTCACAGGGAAAGTGTGTGAAGAAAATGAATGCATGTCTAGGGCCGTCTGTTTGATTCAGAATGGTTTTGTTGAAGACATTCGTCCTCAGTAATACAGCAGTGGCTGTGCGTGAACCCTCCTGAGGAAGCCTGTCATCTGTGGACTCACGGTGTAAAACAACTCCGTGAACCCTCCTGAGGAAGCCTGTCATCTGTGGACTCGGTATAAAACAACTCCGTGAAGACGCGGGCGGGAGAAGGAAGCGGGCAGGTTCTGGAGCAGAGCGGCCACTGAGGAGACGAGCAGGCCCCGGGCATTTCCCGGCGTCCGCCGTCCGCGGAGTGCAGAGCCCAGTCCGGCACGCGGCGGGCGGGAGCTCAGACCCTCCTCCGCCTCCTCCTGCCGGCCGGAAGCCGCCGACGAGAGAAGGACCGCGGCGCCTGGGAGACGCGGAGGACGCAGCGGCGGCAGTCCCCCTTCCGGCTGACCCCCGGCCGGGCTGCCCCGCGGCCACGCCCGGCGCCTGGACCTGAGCCCCGCGGCTCCGCGTCCCCGGCACTCGTCGCTGCCTCTCCGCGCCCGCGGGGACGAGCGCCCCGGGCCGGCCGACCCCGACCCCGACCCCGACCCTGACCCTGACCCTGACCGCTGTCTGTACGGCCCGGGCTTGCTGGTGAGCCTCCCTGGGCTGCAGTCCTTCCAGATAACGGAGGAAACTGCCTTCGCACAGGGTCATTTTTAAGGATGCACGGAGATAATCCGTGTCAAGTGCCCGGAACGTGGGAGTTGAGTAAGCGGTTAGTTTGCTCCCCGATTCTCTTCGTGGTTTACATGGAGTCTTGTGACCAATTCTCCGTTTCTGAGGTACATGCTCGTGGCAGACCTCCAAGTCAGCTGAGACTCTGGTCTTGAGCATTCATAAACGGCTGTGAGCCCACTTCTCACAAGCTTTTCTCTATCCCCCTATTTACATCCGGATTGAAGGGTAATCTCACATTTTTGCGGGAGCACGGCCTTGCTAGGCTCCCCAGGAGAAGGTCCAGGTGGCTGCAGCCCACAACACACTGAGTCATCGACTTCCCAGAACATTTCAGAATTGCGTGCCCATCTCCAACGCTGGCCTTTCGGGCACTACACATCTAGTCTTCATTACTTCTCGTCTCCCACTGCCTCCTGTTTTTTCCTCAGTGGTTACAGGTACATGATTTTGGTGACCGTGTCCACCAGTTACGGAAAGGCCTCCTAGCCCAGTCATGGGGTCATCCTTGATTCTTTCCTTCTGCTCCACCCAGTCAGTGCTCACCAGCAAGTCCTGGGTGCTCACCAGTCCTTGCTCGTCTGCCCTTACCCTCACCTGGATCCTGCTAGTCTGCTACCTGGTTTCCTTGCTTCCATTCATGTGCCCCGGATGCCCTTCTCTGCCAAAACCAAGAGTTAAAATTTTAAATATGTTTATCAATTTACATTATAATCCTTCACTTTAATCTCTCCTATAGCTTCTTATTATAGTTAGAAAAAAAAATCTGATCTCCTTACAGGCCCTCTGATTACTTGTGTGATGTTACTTCTAATACTCTTTGCTCAGTCACTGTGGTCCTGGCTTGCTTTCTGTCCGACAAACATTCTGAGCTTATCTTTCATCCAATCTGTTATGCTTATCGTTTCCTGTGCTTGAATGTTCTTTCTTTGCTTGTCTGCCTGCCTTTTATTACTCCTGCTTGGATTCTATTAATCTCTCCTCAAAAAGGATCCAGTCCTTCCTGGCTGTCCTAACTGAAGTAGCCCTCACCCTGACTCAGACACCCCCTTCCCACTGCACTGTTTTGTTTCCTTCTTAGCACTTCTCACCATCAGAAATGGTCTTTAAAAATTTTTTTTAAAAAGTGATCTTTATCTCTTTATCTGTTGTAATGCCATTCAGTTCAGATATAGAGTTTACTGGAGAAAAACAGAGAAGTAGTCGAAATATACAATCTCTCTAATGCTTGTTACTTGTTAGAGCTTATGTCCGGTGTAGGTGGTCTGCATGGCCCATGGCCAAGGTTCCAGTAAAGAAGGACAGTCCCCCAGGATGTTCTGTGTATTGACGGTGTGCATTTGGGGAGGAGGGGGAGGGTCAACAAACATCCATGAGACAACACAAGTCCCCTGGCTGGGGAAGTAACCTTCGACAGGAGAATACTCTAGAACATGGCAACTTGTCATTAGCCTGGTAAATTAACTCGGTTCTTCTCTCCAAGCTCTCTGCTGTGCTGCCCAAAGTGGGGAGGACAGAGCGTCCAGGGCCATCAGTTTTGTGTCCTCACTGCCTCCTCATAGAGGCAGTTGTTTGTCTTGTTTGCCATTAAAATAGGACCGGGCACCCAGAAAGCTTATTTGTTGGATATTTGCAGGATATTTGTTGAACAAATGAAAGAAAAATAGCATGAGTACCAATGAAGTTTTTACTTCATGAAAAGGCCCACGAGAAGGGCCTGAGAAATAGAAGGAAAGGCCATACTTGGAATTGTGTCTTGGTGGTGGACCGGGTAGTGATGGGTAAGCATAAGCGACAGGAGAAGCTGCCCGTGAAATGACTCAAGCTGTTAGGAGTTGGGGGTTTTCCCATTGCTTTTAAATGCATACCCATGACAACTCCACTGACAGAGTTCTAAAGATCAACTTGACATGTGCTGTCTCTGAAATCAGTGGTATATTCTTTGGTATTGGAACCAAAATTTCATGATTTTTTTCTAATAATATCAGATGAGGATTCTCTGGGAGACTTGTTCCAACTGCCTTTTTTTCATTCTCATATTGTTTTGTTCCTCGCAAACCAAGATCACAATCTGTCCTGGATTGTGTTTGGCAAAAAGAGTGACAATGAGGTCATTTCCACTATTATAGGGTCAATGTTAGTAATGCTTACTGCATCCTAATCGATTTTTGGAATGCTACTAAATTACCAACATAAGAAAAAAAATTAATAAAGGAAAAGTATGTGATGAGCTAAATCCTGAGAAGTATGACTAATATTACAATGTAAAATACTCACCAGGCACTCAATCACGTTCATCTCTTGAGGATTTCTCATCATAAGAAACTTTCTTTGGGTTTAAGTCAGCATTCTAGTTTTGTTTATTTCAAAAATATAAATCCTTGGGATAGATGTCATTGATTATAAGAGTAATAAGATTTATTTTTGTAATGTCAATAAAGACTATGAAGTAGGCAAAACAAAATTTTTGGCAGGCTCTGACCCATACTCTGACCCATACCATGACCCGTACTTGGAATCATTTTTCTCTACCAATGCAGTGTCTGTTTTTCAAGGCTCTTAGGGACTAAAGAATGACACATAATGGAGAAATTACACAAATTAGTTCACTCTATTTCTACAAGTCAAGTAATCTGTAGCAATAATTTTAAGGTAATTTTCTTTAATGATTAGTTTAAGACAATCTTAAATTCTGAAATTTTATAGTCTGGGCTACTTTTCCCCTAAATGTTCTCTTCAACATTTTCTCCCACTTTCATTCTACTTTCTTCCTGCTTGTTCTTGGGCTATTATTCCTTCCTCCCTTTGATCACCTCTTAACCACCAGTGAAACTCCACCGCCAACCCTCTCAGGCTTTTCACTTTGTTTAAACCTTGTCTAATCACACAGCTTCAGCTTTCACTTAACCACAGACTTCAAGCCAAACTTGGGATAACCTTTGTTAATTGCCGCATGGAAAACTAGACATGCCCATTTAACTGTCCTACAAACCCCTCCCACTCAATTCTGTCCCTGCCACCAAGCCCTTTGTTGTCTTGATTTCAGTGAATGACGAACATCATCCACCTTCCAATGTATAAGCAGAGGAGTCTTCATTTGCCACCACTTTCCATTTCCAGCCATTGAGTCTGGTATTACATATTTACTGAAAGTCTTCCCTTTCTTCTCGTTCCTCTGCATCTTCACTCTGACCAGGAATAACTAGAACCTCATGTGGGGTCTCTCTAAGGCTCATCAGTTACCCCACATTCACAGCAGCTGGGGAGCTGCAATCCTGAACCATCAGGTCTCTTTCGGATTTACCTCAAGGCCACTCTGGGCCTCTTGTCTAAAATGTGACCTCTTCACTGTTGATAAGCCTCTAAGTTGATTATACTGAAATTATAGGGAGTGTATTAAGAAGAACTCAAATGATGCTAATAAATATTTCTTATAAATAAAGAATGTGTTAGAATTAGGGAATAAAAAGCACAGAAATGCAAGGTGGGAACCTGACCTTCAGAAGGACAAGTAGGAAAACAAGGTTGGATTTCAGCTTCAGATTTCAGCTCCACCCTTGGTTTGACTGTGGGCAAGATATTTACATGATTTTGGCTTCAGTTTCCTTATCTGTAAAGTGAAGACAGTATCTCATTTATCTCTCAAAGGGGCATTTTGACAGTTAAATAATGTTGTATATCAAGTTTCCACTTGGAAATTTGCACATGGTACATTGTCATCAAATCAAACTAAGTATCTTTATTTAATACTTAGGAGTATATGACTTAAGTGCTTTAAACAGAGTTTAAGGAAATAATAATAGAGATATCATATAGAACTACACAGTATCTGCCAAGGAAAAGTGCTGACAGGCGTTCTCGAAGGCCCCAGGATATCTGGAAAGAAGGGAGATTGTAGGCAGGTAACCTTTAGACAGAGCAGGATCACATACAAAATGTCTGACTCGACTTCTGAAGAAAGATTTTGCTGCACAAACAAGAAACGAAGGTCTGTAGATTTTTATGGTCTTCAAATAAAATCAGGCTAGACTCACTTTTCACTTCTGCCTCGAGACTTCTGGATTTGAAAGCGTTTTCCAGCCACTATCAACCTGGGGGAAAGATAGTTGAACAAACCTTCTCTGCAGGTGCCATTCCCGGACCAACAGACTGACCTCGAGGTGGGCTAGGGGTCGGGGTGAACATGACTGGGAACTGCCATTTGTGCCTGCTGCACACGACAACGAGAGAGACTTTAACTCGGTTTGGGGTTGTCGAGATCCTTTAGGGCAGGCTTCCATTTGCTGAAGAGGAAGCCCAAGCTGAGAACGGCTGAGTTGGACAGTCACACAGCAACTGAGTGGCAGAGCCAGGCCTGGAGCCCAGATCCGAGTCCAAAACTCTTTTTCTGCCGCCCCACAGCTGCCGCTTTACAGTATTGAGGTTTTGGAATTTTACTCATTCAAATGCAAATGTTTTGTGTGCTTCTTTAGTAGGACATTTTTTTGTCTTACTTTACTAACTAGGGTTTGCTGAATTGAGCAAATGAGTGTAGATATGGAGGTGTTAAAACCATCCACGTCTTCTAAAGCATTATTATTTTTCCTTTGTTTCTCTGTATGATGTGGAACACATGCTTCTTTTTTCCTTACAGACTGACTTGGAGGCGGCGGTACATACGCTTGACTTACTTGTTCTACCGGATGATGCAAGGAGCAAGGATGGGATTAGTGAAATCAGTGTAGCCCACAGGAACGTCCTGCCCATCCCCACTCCAGCCCCTCCTGTGGGAATTCTTCCAGGGGACTCGTTGAGGGAAGGCGTTGCTATGAAACACTGCTGCAGCTGGGCTCTGTGGGGGGTCTGGGGTCTCCTAAAAGCTAACAGTAGCTGCACTTTGAGAAGGTTAGAGATGTTATGTGCCGTCCAATATTACACCCCTGGCATAAGTCATGGCCGACATAGACTATTAAAAACTCTCTCGTTCATTCATCCATTATTTGTTGAAACCATACTGTGTTCCAGGTATTCTGCTGGCTTCTGGGAATATACTGTCCTTACCCTTGAGGGAATCTCACCTTGCTCGAGAGGACAAAAAAGGAACACAGAAGGCTGCCTCTATCAAGGGCAAGAGAAAAGAGAGGAAGAAGGACACAGGCTGATGGCCAGTAAGTCCCATTAGGGCTGCACAGACAAGGGAACGAGAACAGGTACTGCCATGTGATGGGGGCCATGGGACGGGTAAGAGGAAGGTCAGATGTTAACTTGCCGGAACAGCATCTAACCCCATCTTCCAAGGTCAGTGAAGGGTTTTTGGAAGGTATGGTATTTAAGCACAGGCCTAAAGAATACCCGAGAGGTCGCACAGGTGAAGAAGTAGCATGGAGGATGTCCTTGGAAGAGGGATTTTTGTGTAAGAGGCTCCGAGGCATCCCAGAACCTTGGAACACGGGGGAAGGCAGGTGAACAAGTAGGTCTGGAGCGCACGTGAACAAGGGTAGGTCCAGCAAAGGAAGAGGCGTGAGAAGACAGAATAGCAGTCTGAAGGACCTTGAAGGCCAGGCAGTGGCTCTTCCTGTCTTTGGGCCAGGACTTTGAATGTGATCATTGCAGCCCTGGGAAAGCAGTGTTACAGCACTTATCCCCTTGAGCCTGGCCTCATCTCGGGGGTTTGTGGAAAGAACAGTACAGCTGAGGTCAGAGGATGGGCTACACACATGGCCGCTCAGAAAGAAGATGTTGGGTGGGGGAGCCTCGTTCTCTGATGGAGTCTTACCCTGAATCTTAGAGCTGGAGCAAGATGGTAACAGAGGGAGGACTAGCTTCAGCTAACAGACACTGATTTGAAGTAACAATGGGTGGAACATGATAGAAGTGTATTTCCCGTTCGTGTGACAGTAGTCTGGGGCTGGTGTGGCAGCTCTGCCATGCCCATCTGCATCCCACCTCCTTTGTTACCGAAGCATCACTGTCCGTGTGGTTTCCATACCGTGGCTGCTGAAGCTCGAGCCGTCGCATCTGCTCGTGTGAGGCTGAGCTCAGCACCGAGCTGATGCTGTCTCCTGTTTCTCCCCCGGTCAGTCAGGCTCTTTGATTTTGGAGCATACAGTTTCTATGTGCTTCTTACTGGATTTCTCAGCCTTGCTCCCTGGCACTGGATGTAATGGAAATTTCTACCACCACCTTTACTAAGTAACTGTTGTGTGCTTAGCAGTTGCTATTATTTCCAGTGCTATTATAAACTTTAGTCTTTTAAAAAATTATTTTTTAACCTTTCATCTTTAAATAATTTTAGAGTTCAAAAACTTGTGAAAATACTACAAAGAGTTCCCATATACTCTTCTCCCAGCTTCCCCAAATATTGGTGACATGCATAACTGTAGTATAATGATCAAAATCAAGAACTTAAATAGGCAGGATATTATTAATATTTCTACACACCATATTCAAATTTCAAAATACCACTAATGTTCTTTTAAAAAAAATTTTAAGAGTCTTATTTATTTAAAAGGGAGAGAGAGAAAGCACAAGCAGGGGGAGAGACAGAGGAAGAAGTAGGCTCCCCGCTGAGCATAGAGCCTGCTGCAGGGCTCGATCCCAGGACACCAGCTGGGATCAGCACCTGAGCAGAAGACAGAGGTCCAACCAACTAAGCCACTGAGGTGCCCTCCCTCCCACTCATGTTGTGCTTGGTTCAAGATCCAGCCTCAGCTGCAGGTTGCGTTTAGTTTTCACGTTCCCACAACATCACTTTTGTGCTTTCTCATACATTGCATCAGAAGACATATGGTAATGTATTCTCCCCCATACCAGTGATTTTAACTTTGATCTTTTGGTAGGGTAGTGTCTGCCAGGTTTCTGCACTGTGAAGTCATGATTTTCCCTCTGCAGTTATTAAGTATCTTCTGGGGAGATAAACTGAACTATGTAAATGTCTTGTTTCTCATCATATTCACCTCCCCCACTGATTTTAGCCCTTATTGATGACTTCTGCCTAAAGCAATTACCACTGTGTATTCGTCAAATGGTGATTTTTGTTTCTAACATTCCAAGAGCCATATGGATACACAATCTACAGTGGGACTTGAGCATATCTGGGACTTAACACTCCTCAGACCATTAAACCTTAGGTGGTCCCTAATGCTTTATCCACGACAGACCATTCCTGACTATGAAAGCAAGTCACTGGGAATAATACCTGATCTTCTGTTTTTTCTCCTCTTTCTCTTTTGAATCTAGATTCTCGCCTTTTTTTCCTGGAGTAAATTTGCATCTGAAGTTCCAGGCTTTGCATCTTTCCAGCTCAGGCTCTCTTCTTTGGTTTATTAAACTTGACCTCCTTCTTGACTTTTAATGTTTCAGTCCTCTGACTTTGGGGTTCATGACAGCCTTCAGCATGCATTCCCTCTTCTAGGTCAAGCTCTGCAAATCCCCACACATTTGCTGAGGCGTTCCCTAATGCTTTCCCTCTGGAGGGGTAAGAGCCAACGTTGAACAGATTATTTAACTACTTGGGAATTTTGTGGACGTGTCAAGTTGGATAAGTAATAATTTTTTCATTAAAAAGACAATGCTGTAGTTTACTGATTATCATCAAGAAGAGCAACAGGGAATCAGGGAAAAGGGTAATAGAGGCAAGTCGTATTAAGGAGTGTGTATCAGAATCTCCTTGGAGAGCTGGGCAAAGTGTCTTTTTATGTTCATCAAAAGAGTGCATGACTCAAAAACAAAAGTTGAGAAGCAGTGTCTTAGCACAGACTAAGCTGTTTTCAAAATTAAGACATGAGTAAAATAAGACACAGGATTGGAATTAGGGAGTCAAGCTAGTCTCGACAACGGCACAGAGGGAAAAAAGGAAACTGACGATAATAGTACTTTTGAAAGTTGAGTTCTTACTATGCTCCGGGCACCATGCTGGATTCTTAGCAAATACTAACTCCTTTAATTTCCACAACAGACTTGTAAATTAACAACAGTTTATGTCCTCATTTTTAGATCGTATTTAGAATGATGAAGTAACCACGAGGCACTCGGGCAGTATGTGGGAGAGCCAATGCACCACCCCAGACCTTCCGCTCAGAGCCCACATCTAGATCATTGTCACCCACTCCAGGCCGGGTGTGAAATCAGAGAGAGGTTTTCCTTGACACGTTGGCTGCCTGCCCCGTGTGGACCATGTGGAGGAACGTAAGTGACGGGCTTCCTTTGTCTGTCCTGGTGGGCTGGAATTGAACGCCTACTGTTGGCGATCCAAGCAGGCAGTGCTTATAAGGGTGTTCATGCCGATGATTGTCGTACACTTGTTGAGTTTTTTGATTGACGTCTATACCCCAGGCAGTTGATAAGTATTTTATGTATTCGCTCTTAAGAAAACACATAGTGAAAATGTGGCACAAGTACAGATCTACCTTTCCTTGCTTTACCCCAGAGACGAATTTCCATGTGGCGCTGTCTGTCTTTATATGGAAATACTGTTCTGATTTGCCTCTTTTATCATTTAGCTCTGATACCATACAGATGAGTCTGCTTTCACTTTTCTTTCCTAAGCACAAACACCCAACAGAGAACACCTTCGACTCAAATTTCCCTGAGCCATTCAATAGGGCCTTCTCTTTAGGAATTTCATCCTCCCGGGATGAGAAGCACTAAACAGCCTGGGCCTCCTTCTCCAGAGTGACCTCAAAATATCCCAGTATTTATCCACTGGCAGAGGAGGGAGATGCTCATAAATTCTCCAACTCCGTGTGGCTCCTTTTCTGATATTAACAGTTTGCACACAAAAACACAGCTCACCACAAAACGGATTAAAAAGGCATTCCAGCCAGTACATGCATCTTGCAAAGGACATTAAATGACAGGTTCAAAACTGAGACCAATACTTGTCTGAAGTCCCTCCTTGCAATCCCCAGTTTCTTTCGTGCCCCGAGCTTTTCTCCTGGGACAAACTCCTTCAGCCCCTGAAGCCTCCTCAAATCCCCCCACTTCCTCTGCTTCCAGTGCTATGTTTTATAGAACAATAGGTTCTCATTTCTCCCTTTTTTGGTGATTTGTCATTAGAAAAGATACACAAGTTGCGTGGCAGAGGAACTATATTAAAGTGAAGAGCGCACATAGGCACAGAAATCTTGCCCGGTCTGGTCTCACAGAAACGGATGTGCTAATGCTGTTTGTCTTTATGGGTCCATTTTGCTTTGAGAAGATTCGGGAAGTTTTTAAAAAGCCAAAACTTTAAAAGTGTCGTTTTTATGCATTTAAGAAGCCTAGAGTTGACTGTCCTCAGTGATGATTGCCTCGGATGTGTTGGTGGTGTGCAGTTACTAGGAGGGGCAATCCAGAAGGGAGGAGTCACATCTGGAGTAATTAAGTCAGTCCTCTGAGCAAACCTACTTCCTGTGAGTAACACAAATTAACTTCAGTGCTGGTGAGAGAATTAAGGTGATAAGGAAATGGCCTTGGGGCCTCAGACCCAACCTAGAACATTTGCAGTCTGTGCCTTTAGCTTGGGTGACTTACTATTCGGTTTCAGCAAGACCTGGATCCTTCCTCATGCTCCCTTTCTTGTAGGTGTCTTCTGTTTGAATTACCCTTACAGTACTTTAAACTCTTTAATGAAATTAGAAAAAAAAAATCACCCATCACCTTAGCTCACTAAAAGAATTGTGTTAACTTTTCAGTGTACGACTTTGGTGTTCGTCCACAACCATGTAAAGAATGTAACCAGAACCTTCAAATATTATCTCAAATATGTTTCATGGTATTACATTGTATTTCAAATAACCATTTTTATATCTAAGTATGTCATTGAGCTATTACGTCCTAATTTCCCTCATCATTTCCTTATTGTTAGGTAATGGGTTTGTTTTTATTATTTTATAGTTATATACCATTGCAATTAATACTTTCATGGACCTAGCTTTTTTCCCCTTTCTACTTTTTCCTAAGGATAAATTTCTATAGAATACTGGTCCAAATTATATGAATATTTTCATAACCACTTAACTTTCCATTAGGTACCAATTTATACTACTTGCTTTATATATACATTCTACTTGTATATTTACCAAGTCTTTGATCACATTTTTATTTTAACCTTACTTTTGCTCACACAGATTTATTTTTTTAAAGATTTTATTTATTTATTTCACAGAGGGAGAGAGATCACAAGGAGGCAGAGAGGCAGGCGGGGGGGGGGAAGCAGGCTCCCCGCTGAGCAGGGAGCCTGATGCGGGCCTCGATCCCAGGACCCTGAGATCATGACCTGAGCCGAAAGCAGAGGCATTAACCCACTGAGCCACCCAGGCGCCCCAGATTTTACATTTTCATTCAATTGAATCTGTTTTTTATTTAAATTCAATTAGCCAGCATATAGTATTATATTATCATATATATTAGTATTATATACTAATTATCATTAGTTTTTGATATAATGTCCAAGGATTCATAAGTTGCATATAAGAATCTGGTCTTTTTCTATCTTGTATTGCTCCAGTTCTTAGTTATTATCACTTCAAGTTCTAAGAAATCCTGTCTTCCTACTAACTCATCTATGTTTTCCCTAATATTTAGTTCTTTGATATACTTGGAGATTATTTGAATATATTATTTCAAACACTAATTTTAGTCCAATATCATTAAGTTTTTGCTTTTCCCACTCATTGTCCAGCAATGTTTCAATAATTGCACACTAACCCAGGTCAGTTTCTGGCTACCTATGCTATTTTCCACTTACGTGGTTTCTTTTCCTCATGTATATTTCTTTGTGTTAAACATGAAATGTAATAATATGTTTTGATATTTGTCATCGATACTTATTTCTTGTTATAATTTTTCTCGAAATATTCTTCTCTTATACCCTGCCAATCTTCACTCCTATGCATGGAGGCGATTTCTTCTCTTTGTCACACCCTGAGCCAAGCCAGCGCTGTGGCTTTCCCACCTCTAACTGCAAATCCCCCTGAGCCTGGCATTCTTTCTCCTTCCCCTCTATTTTATTCCAACTAACACTGATCTTTGTATCCTTGGGAGTGTTATCCTAGATTCTCAAGCAGTTTGGCTACGCAAAATAATCAATCATTTTATAGTAGTACCATCAAAATTTCACTTTTCTCATCTTCTTGTCTTTCCACCAAAGGTGTGTTGCCAATCCCCAAATCTAAAGGAACACATCTGTCCTCAGTTTCTCCTCCTCAGCTGGCGACGTTGAAATCAAGCGATTGCTTGTTGACATTTATGACAAATCGCTATTATTGAGTGTTTAGGATTTGTGTAGTTGATGGAAGATTGCAGTTGGCAGATACAGTCAAAGCTTTGACAAAAGAAAATGTGGTGCGTTGGTAAATCTACAACTTTCTTTTAGTCAATGTTAAAAATTCTAGGTCCAATTATTAGAGGCATGTCAGTCATTGACTAGGAGATTGCATAGGTACCCTGGGAACAAGGCATGTAAAAGCAAATTTCCTCTTTGGAAGTGGTATTAGTTAACACAGGAAAGTACAAAAGGAAAAATAGGGAGGGTGAGGGAGAAAGAATGGGACAAAGACAGGGACCTGAGGATTCTTATCTCCCAAAAAACAATCTTCTAGAGTTATTACAGTTTCTTTTTCAAGCTTGACAAAAGCCCTTCACAGAAGTAATGGCCTCAGCTTGCAGAAAGGCGAGCTAAAGTTCAGAGACTTTGAGTCAACTCAAGGAAATTGTACTAGTGGTGTACACAGGATCCCTGTTCTTTAACTGCTCTCACCTCCTTTCTGATATTTTCCAAGCATGTAGGAAATGCCAACTACAATATTACTCTAGCTATGGAAATTCCTATCTTGTTGAGTGAATGCTGCTGCCCCTTCCTCATGTCTGATCTCCAAGTCCATGAATCCACCTACCTACCTACGCCCTACCAGCCTGTGAACATCTTCTAGGCACTCAAACTCAATGAACCTCCTGAGACTGCTCCTCCTGGTCCAGGGTTGGCTGTCTCAGAGCATGTTCCGCCATCAACCTAATCATTAGGACACAGAAAGCAGGAAGTCAGTCTTCCTCCCAGTGCCCTGCGGCCACTGTCATGGTGCACATGTCACGCATGTCGCCTCTTACCGTCCTCCTGCCCGCTCTCTCTGTATCTGTTGTGTGCAACAGTGGAACGGCTTTCTAGGGGGCAAGGATGGCATACGATTCACACTCCTTCCTCAGGCTACCCAGCCCAGCCTGGTCCGGCCCCTCCCCGGCCCTGCAGCCCCGTCCCTCACACTCCTGGCTCCGTGCGTGTCTGTCACGGGCACACTGCCTCAAGTCCACTGTGTTCCTTCCAGTCTTGGTGCAGGGCATTTGAATAACTGGTGATTCCCCACCCAGTTTAGTTTCTCCCCGTAGTTCTTAGTGTCTTCTAACCTATTTTATAGCTCGTTTATGATACCACGGCTCATTGTCTGTGTCCCTGCACTGGACTCGAAGTTCCCTCGAGACAGAGGCTGTCATCCATTTCATTCACTAGACCCAGAGCAATGCCTGGGTCCTGCCACTTAACAAACAGCTGTTGAATAAATTGTTTCACTTTTATTTATGTCATTTAGATGAATACAGAACCTCGCCAGCAGATTTCTGGATAGTGTGAATTCCCACAAGAGAATAGGGCCTATGTTGGGTGACAGAACTGAGGTCAGCAGCTACCAGACTCATAAGCAGTGCAGCTTAATAGGGACTAAATAAAAAGCCTGCCTTTGGATCCCAAAGGTAAGAGAAAAACAGGATTATGGTATGAAATGACATGATAGACGGGATTATGAAAAGTACGTGAGGTTTTGTTTGACGGTTGTTGTTGGTTTTTGCTACTTTGTTTTTGTTAACATCTAGCATTGGTTTGGTACATTTGTTCTATTCAATGAATCAGGTTGAAACATTCTTAGTAACTGACATCCATACTTAACATCAGGGCTCACTCTCTGTGTTGTACTGTTCTTCGGGCTTTAACAATGCATGATAATGTCATGTATCTACCCTCAGAGTATCACATAGAATAGTTTCACTGCCCTGGAAACTCCTTGTTCTTCACCGATTCCACCCTCTCCCCACAGCTCCCAACTGCTGGCAGCCACGGACCTTCTTACTGTTTCCCTAGAAGGTCTTTTCTAGAATGGCATATAGTTGGAATCTTATAGTATGGAGTCTTTTCTGACTGGCATCCCAACATTTCTTGATAAACTAATGCTGATCAGGAAAAAAACAGTGAAGACAATTGAAGGATTCAAAATCATTTGAGGAAATCCTGAAGGTACTAAGGATATTTTAACTGAAGAGGAGGGAATTCAGATACTCTGACGAGCATCCTCATGCCAAAGGCAGTCATGGGGAAGAGGGGGTGATCTTGTTCTGTAGGGCCAAGAGATATAGACCTCGGAGCAATGGGTAAAAGTAGCATTGGACTCCGGGGTTTGAGAGGGTGATGAGCATTCCCACCCATTTTATTGTAGACGTTTCCCTAACTCTTAGCACCAAGGAGCAGGAGCGTGAACATCCAACAATCCAGTCTCAAAATATTCCACCCCTGGTAAATCCTTGAATATACCCCAAATGAACTTTATTTCAAAACTAGTCAATCAAGAAATCTGAGTAGAAACTTTCGGAAACCATCTTAAAATTGAGTCCAATAATAACCTCTATATTCTATATCCCAAATGTTACAAGATACCCTTGAGAGTGATTGACATTTATTTTTTTTTAAACGGATGTTTTAAAACCCTTTTTTTTAATTTATTTTTATTCTTTGCCCAAGGGGTACAGGTCTGTGAATCATCAGGCTTACACCTTTCACAGCACTCACCATAGCACAAACCCACCCCAATGTCCATAACCCATCCACCCGATCCCTACCCTCCAACCCCCAGTAACCCTCAGTTTGTTTTGTGAAATTAGGAGTCTCTTATGGTTTGTCTCCTTCCCCATTCCATCTTGTTTCATTATTTTTCCCTCCCTATCCCCCACGACCCCCTGCCCTGGCCCTCAAGTTCCTCATATCAGAGAGATCATATGATAATTGTCTTTCTCTGATTGACTTATTTCGCTCAGCATAATACCCTCCAGTTCCATCCATGTCGTTGCAAACAGCAAGATTTCGTTTCTTTTGATAGCTGCATAGTATTCCATTGTAGATATATACCACATCTTCTTTATCCATTCATCTGTTGATAAAACCCTTTTTTTTAAGATTTTATTTATTTATTCGACAGTGAGAGAGATCACAAGTAGGCAGAGAGGCAGGCAGAGAGAGAGGAGGAAGCAGGCTCCCTGCCCAGCAGAGAGCCAGATTCGGGACTCGATCCCAGGGCCCTGAGATCAGGACCCGAGCTGAAGGCAGAGGCCCAACCCACTGAGCCACCCAGGAGCCCCTTTAAAACCCTTAAACAAGAACATCCACTGTCACATGGGCTGTGATCTTACCTGGGAAAAGTAGACATTGCTTTTCTTTGGTGCTTATGTGTTTTGGTGTTCATCGTCTGTGTCCTCTCAACCTCAGTTCAGACTTCTTCCCGTGGCTTTCATCTGAAGCATCACCCTTGGGTAGCCCCCAGCGCTTGTTACTAAGTGATAAGAGAACCAGGCACTTTTTCTTTGGAGGCCAGAGGTGCCCATCAGGCACATGCTGTCTCACACAGCAGTGTGCTCACGGCAAGTGAGTCACTTCTTCAGTTGGCTCTGGTGCCAAGTTGACTCTTGGCCCAGGGCCCAGGGGTTCCAACGCCTGACAAAGATTGTAGGTTCTTTTTTGAGACAAAGTTGCTTAGGACCTTAATTTCATGACAGTTTTATGAATCTTTCTTCATTTTTGGCCTGAACCCAAGTTATCTGGTATTTTCTCTAACTGATATTCTTAAACTCATCTTACTGTATTGTCCCTCTCTCCGTTTCTCTATTACGTTTATAGAAACAGACATACAAGAAACAAAACAAACAAAAAAAAAGACCCTACAGTCCTGTGGATGAACATTCTAATTTGAAGATGCCAGTGTCCTTTCTTCATTTTCCAATGCCCAGTATAATCTCGTTGTGAACCGAGTTGGGCTCTGGATGAGAAAATAGTTTTCCGTATTTAAGAGCAGTGCCCCTGGGACACGCCTCAACTTTATGAACTCTGCCTGGGCTCCTCATATGAGAGTCATAAAGGCAATTTTGACTCAAACTTGTATTTCTTTTGGCTTCACGAGAGAACTATATAAACTTTAATTTGGCTGTGCAGGTCAGGAAAGTAAATGTCATTGCAAGCCCCATTTTAGATCAGACTCCACACTTGACACCCCTGGCAGAGTGAAATACATAGAAATAAGAAGCCATACTTATAATGCGATCAGTTTAATTAGATTCTACGTACTAATAAAATATCAAACATTGGCAGCTGCCATCTTCTGACTTAGGTCCCGTTAACATGAATGCACTACAGTGTTACTCTCTGGTTTTACGTTCAAACATTGCATCATTCCATATTCCAAAATCCTTTATTTGTTCAGTCTTCTGCCAAAATAATCAAGAGAGAGGAGTAAACTGTAAAGACAGCACTGGCCTTTGTGTTAAAATGGGATTATTGGCCATTTAAATCCAGTGCCACTCCTGTATTTTCTTGAAATTACTCTAAGTGATAGGTTAGGGAGCCAGAGAAGTTCCTGTGTAAGGAATTGGAAGAGACAGGGAATTCTAGAATTTGTCCTAAATGTGACAAGTCAAATCAGACATTGGGGTGCTTTGTGTATGGAAGAAGTGAGGGAAGAGAGGTATTGGATCCGTTCAGTTTTATAAGTATTATTTGGCCACAATTCTAGAAATGATGCCGAATGCTGGGACACAGTGCGGAGCAGAGGCTGGCCCTGCCGGGAGCTCAAGAACCCACTCAGGGCTGCAGCCCGCAGGGACCCCATGACCTGAGTAAGTGCCGTGATAGCTGCAGGCAGAGAGGAGCTCTGTGAGTGGAAGCGAAGCGCCGGAGCTCTCGTCTGCCGGTGCCGGGTCCCCTTTCTGGGAGTCACGCCGGTGGGGTCGAGCAGATCCTTCCAGCCCCAGCAAAGACCTAGAGTTAAGAGGTCATGATGTCTGGGGGGAGCAGAGAACACTTGGAGCCCTGTTTGCGACAATACTCCCTGAGGCAGTGGCTTCAGAGTCATCTTGGAGACGGCCGACTCCCCTGAAAATGTGCACATACAAGGACACTGAAGTTTGTCAATTCTTTCCAGATTTCAAGACCTTTGAAAAGACCCTGTCTTAAGCCACTAAGTTTGTACTTATAGGCCACCTGTTGGGTACCTGTTGGTACAATGCCCCTGCTTTCAAGGAACCAGAGTTGGTGCTTTGCCCATTAAGAGACTTACTATGTGAGTCCTTGTTCACTGCATTATTACCACCAAATGCCACATTAATAAAAACCCAATTCAGAAGGGTTTGAGAGCATTTTAATACCAAAGGAACCTGAAGAGACGAGCTCCTTTGGCCTCTCTTCCTCCTCAGACCAACTCCCCTTCTTTCCAAATCGTGACAGATCGATGTGCCTTTTCTTCTTGAAGATTTCGTAAGCCAGGGAGGCCACACTGTCATATTTTCTGAAATGAAGCGTTTTCTGATGCCCCTTGTTCTTCCTCAGTTCTCTCGAAACACTGAGGAACTCTGACCAGGACTTCTCTGAGAAATGCCTTTGTCCATTTGTCTGTGGACTTCCGTGTACGTGTTGTGGGTAAAGACTAGAGTAAGGGCAATGGTAGTTTTGCCCACGCTCTGTCCTGTGGGTGAGCCACGTTCCCTAGCAGCAGCGCACACAAAGTCGGGACATGACCGACTCTGGCCCGCAGGCCTTTCCTTCGTCAGACTTGGTTAGCCACGCCAACTCTACCTCCTATTGCTATTTCTGAGATTTACACTGTAAACTGCATTTCCTTGCCCTTTTAAAATGTTTTAGTGTATTTTCTAATACTTTCATTATAATTTTCCCATCAAGGAAACACTGATTTATGTCCTTAAAGCAGTAGTAAGCAATTTTTGGATGTTTCTTTTTAAGTGAGTTTTGTTAATGAACTTGCAAATGTTTTTGGCGATTCTGCTGTATACAAGGGTTCGTGTTTTTGAAATAACGAAATACTGAAAAACGTTAAACGCAACACAAAAATTCGCTGTTTGGGTCAAAGCTTCCATAATCTGAGTGTGCATCAGTTAAAGAATGATGCCCGGGCGGGGCCACCTCTGTGGCTCTTTCCTAGAGACGGGAAGTTATGTACTGATATAACCTAAAGCTCACCACGGCTCTGAGAAAGCAGAGGGTCTGTTTCAGCCCTGTCTCCAAGCAGAAGATTACTTACTGTATCAGTGTTGTATTAACTGGTTTGCAGCACCATCCCTTTGGGTCACTAAACCATTAGTGGAAATAATACTCATTGGAAAGCTGGCAAATGCTTGTTTAGTGTGATTATCAGAAGCTCTTTAGCAGAGTTCTTAGTAAGTAGTTGGAAGAAATACTTTGATAAGCCATCGCAGTGGAGTCTCAAAGAGGGACAAGCTCAAGTAACAACGGGCCACTAATCTGCCTCTGGGGAGACATGTCTGCCCCCCCAGTTGGGGGAGGGAGTGTTGGGGTTCCACCTTCCCCTGCTCTCCCAAGCACTTAGCCTTCTCCCCTAGGAAAGCATGCACAAAGACAAATCTCATTTCAAGGAATACCAAATTATCACCCTAGTCCATAACAGACCTGTGCTGAGCACAAAGGCTTTTCGTCACCAGTGGTGTCCGGGTGACGTGCCCCCCAGTATCCGGAGAGGGCAGAATCAAGACTTCTGCACTTCCCTTGCAGGGTTCTCTTGTGCGCCTGACACTGACACCTTACGTTTACATGTCTGGGGAAGTCCTCCATTTGAATTAGATTTCCCACAGAAGCAGTGCTATAATATTAGGATATTTGGCCAATGGCATCATCCAAATAATTTTAGTAGACTTGCAAATAATTACATTTATTCACTCAAGGCTTTAGCCCATATCTCAAATGCTCTTCATAAACAAGGTTGTGTTTTGAAGGAAACTTGCTAGAACACTATATCAGAAAGTTTTTGTTTTCCAGAATTATGCAAGCCAGAGTGCATTCCAAAACCTTTATTTTTCACCACTGATTACATATACATGTATATATTTTGAATATATATTTATATGTTTATAAATTATAAATTTATGAAGTATATAATGTATAAATATATATAATTTATTTATAAATATATAATATATATATATTTTTTAAGCTCCAGTTGTATTCCCCGTGCTCAAGAGAGGCAGAGTCTTACCATTTCCACCCGGTGTCTTCAGCACAGTGGACTTTACCACAGTGTTGGACTAGGCAGACTGCCCCCTTTCTGCTAACTTCCTCACCTCAGTCACTGGACCCATACACACACACACACACACACCCCCGCCCAGCATCTGTGCTGGAGCGTCAGGAAAGATATCAGCTGCGTCCTCCAGAATTGCCAGACCACATTTCCAAATGAAGATATGGGCTGATTGCCACAGCAGTCTTTGCCTTCCAAAAGACTGATACCTTCCAAGGCAGAACCATTGTCTGAAAACCTTCTTGTCCACCCTCCCCCCCAGGCCCAGCATGGTGCTTGGCACAACACCAGTGTTCAGTTAATGTTTTCGCCATGAATGCGTGAATGAATGAATGAATGACCTATTTACCAGGAGAGGGTTTAGATAATTTAGCTCCTCTAGGTCTGCGTGTCCTTGCCGGGGTGACAGGGCAAGCACCTGACTTCATTCAGGCAACAGCCAATCCAAAGCCTGCTAACAGAAAAAACAGCCAGCCCTGGATGGGCCTCATGGCAGCAAGGCAGGACATGTTTCTGTACCTGATCCAAGTTCATACTAACAAACACTGAAATCAGAGTCAAGACACAAGAAGTACTAGGCCAAAAGGTGCCTAAAGTTGCCCAAGTAGCAAGGGAAATAAGTATGAGAATATGGAGACACTACGGGCAGTGTCGCAATAGTTGGCACTTCTGCCCAGGGTCTCTCTGCCAGTCGGATAAAGTCTGATGTGCAGAGTTGCTTCTCCCAAGCGAAGTCAGGGACCCCAGGGGAGAGCTCGGGACACTCACAAGCCAGGCAGGCCCTGAGGCCGGTAGGCACTATTAACACGGTCAGTGCCCTTTTAGCTTCTGATGATTCAGTTGTGTTCTCTCCAGGTCCAAAATCACTTAAAAAAAAAAATAGATTGTGGGACTCTATCAACAGAAAAACGATAAACTCCCACATTAGTTTACACATGTTTTGTGACATGTGCCACCTGCGTCATGGAGGAGGCATTGCAAATTATACGACACTGCTAATCATACGACACTGCTCCCACGGCGCCCTCCCCTAGCCCTCTGAGCACTCCCCCCTCTTCCGCACCACTTCCCTCCCCTTGGGAGCCTTCCTGCCGCCTCCTGAGGACCTCGTCCCCGGCAGTCGCATCTGTCCTCTTGCTGTGCCACAGAGAAAGGCTACTTCTCTGCCTGGTATCACATCCTCTCTGAGCTCATGGGTCAACCACTTGTTAGGAAGAAAGAAAGCTCCTACTTCTAACTGGGTCACTCACATTGAGGTAGAAATACCTGGCAGGTTTAAACTTACTGGCAAGATACTCAAATTGTGAAAAATATCTCCCCTTCTGGGTGCCTGGGTGACTCAGTCGGTTCAGCGTCTGACTCTCGATTTCAACTCAGGTCACGATCTTAGGGTGAGAGATGGAGCCCCTGCATCAGGCTCTGTGCTCAGTTCACCAGGGGGTCTGCTTGAGATTCTCTCCCTCTCCCTCTGCCCTCCTCCCGCCCCCTCTCCCCCTCTCCCTGTCTCTCAAATAAATGAGGAAATCTTAAGAAAAGGAAATGACTACCCTTCAGGGAATTCCTGAATTCGCGTGAGGCACCGAGGGGGTATATTCAGGGGAGAACAGTTCCCAGGCCTGTGTCTTTTGTCACAGGCAAGGGCAGAGGTCAGCACCTTAGGGTGGGAGTCGGAAAAACTTCTTTTTGTTTGCTGTTGGCTGATGAAAACTTCTGTTTTATCTATTTTTAAGTTTTATTTAAATTCCAGTTAACTATACGGTGTACTCTCAGTTTCAGGTGTACAATACAGTGATTCAGCGCTCCCATACAACACGGCAGGTGCCCTCCTTCGTCCCATCACCTGTTTTCCCCGCCCCCCCCCCGGCCACCAGGTGCCCTCCTTTGTCCCATCACCTGTTT
>LNAC01000813.1:404414-433331 GCA_002007465.1 Ailurus styani
CCCCCCATGGCCACCAGGTGCCCTCCTTCGTCCCATCACCTGTTTACCCCCCCCCATGGCCGCCAGTTTGCTGTCTATCGCTAAGAGTCTATTCCTTGGTTTGCTTCTCTCTCTCTCTCTTTCCACCCCACCCCCTCTGGAAAAGCTGCTCATTCAGGTCTGGCATCTGAGATCTCTGGAAACCACAATATTTTCTCAGTCACTCTTTGAACTCTGAACTTGCTTTACTCCCTTCCCTCATGACCACTGTTCTGAACGTTCCTCAGATTTTGATTTAAGAGTGAAAAGCAAAACGAATGACTGACCTCAAAGAAAATTTCTCAAATTTCTTTCATAGAGGAAGTTAAGCCAAGTGGACTGTTGTGTGTTGTGTAATCGTAGTTCATACAACATGAAATGGCTTGAACTGTGATAATATTGGATAAATTATGTTCAGTCAGGTTGAACAATTCATTTCTTCAGAACATTTTTGGTGGGTAAGATAGAATGGAATCGTTTTTATGTATCAGGCAACTTAATGTTTGGGAGATAAACCACATAAAAGAAAAGCAACCATAGATAAAAGTAATGAAATAAGTATTAGCAACTTTTTAAGCTATGAATCAACTACAGAAAAAATGCGTAAGTTGGAGAGGTTGAAGTCAAATATGAAGGAAGGAAATGCTTCCAATAAACTCAGCCCAATGTTTCTAATCAACTCGGTGTTAAAAAGAACACCAACGTGGAGGCAAGACCCTCTTGATCCTAATCCTTAACACGGCATATTCTGCCTCTGCCTGGTTCTGCCTGAAACGTAAACACTGTCAACCAAATAGTCCAAGTAATCGAAGATGTAAGGTAGATGTTAACACTCAAACTTTCTTTGTTTTTGTACTGATTTGTGAACAATTTTGTTTCCATACGTTATTTTCCACTAAGGGAAAATGTTTTATTTAACCCCTTGACTAATTTCAAAAAACCAGCTTCTGCCCTGGATTTTACCATTTTCTATAATTTCCTGTGAAATAACTACTCTAATTTAATCTTCTTTCTGTTCACCGTGTATGACCATGACCCTTTTCTGATGGTAGTGGTGTCATTCTTTACCAGGGTGAGCACTTGGCTGAATCACTTTAGCTACTTCTTATCCACTTCTTTGGTCTTTTCCAAACCATTTACTGACAAGACCTTTTGTCCTTGGACACCTGTTTCCTAATCAGTACCCTCATTTTTTCTTGGCTCATGGTCACTTACTGTCGCTCCGGTCTAAATCCAGTGGACTTTATCATTTGGGCACCAAAGAGTACCTGTGTTGTCCTTTCTTCGTCTATGTTGCCACATCCCAGTTTAAATGCAGCTCTCTGACCCCCCTACCCAGAACACTTCATTCCCTGCCAACTCTGGCTGCAGCTCCCTAGGGGCGTCTGGGTGGCTCAGTGGGTTAAGCCTCTGCCTTCGGCTCAGGTCATGATCTCAGGGTCCTGGAATCGAGCCCCACATTGGGCTCTCTGCTCAGCGGGGAGCCTGCTTCCTCCTCTCTCTCTGCCTGCCCCTCTGCCTACTTGTGATCTCTCTCCCTCTGTCAAGTAAATAAAAATCTTTAAAAAAAAACTAACCGGAAGAACAAACAGAAGCCCTAAGCTGTAGTACCAGCAATCACAGTCAAACAACTGTGGCTTCCCTTGTATCTTCCTCCTGGAAAAGGAGCGGCACAGGCATCACGCTGACTGGCTTTGGGTTCAGACATGCCTTCTGACTCTTCTTGACTAAGTGACGTAATGCCTGCTTATGCTGAAAGCTAGACAACAACTTCGGGGGGCTCTTCAAGGCAGTGAGAATCACAAGTTTCAGGGGGCTTCTCTAACTCTAGTCACCTTTCTCCTTTCCTGCAGTACATGTTTATTGCAGTGTCAATGATCAGGGAGTAGATTATTGTATTCTGGAGGTTGTGGACTCTTATTAATATCAGGCCAGACCTAGAACCCAATCTACTGGAAAAGAATGGTCTGAGGACCCATAGTCCTAGTTCTACTTGACCCGTGTCTGAACTTGCCCGGTAACTCTCTCCTTCTCTGTGGGCCTAGCCATAGATGGCCATAGACCTCTGTGAAGGGGTGCCGGTCAAGACAAACTTTCCTGGGTCCCCAGACCACTGATTCCAATTTTGCTTTCCTTTACTTAAAATTCCTTTTTCAGCCTATCTTCCTTTGGATGTGATGCCCTATGTTGTGTTTGTAGATTCTCCGCCTCCGTTTGTCTAGGAGGTGGTCTGTGATTCACCTTTGTTCCAGCCCCTATTTATACTGGCTCGCCCTTGTCCACCACGACTGTTGAACAGCCGAAGCTGGATTCTCCCTGATTTCAAGGAAAGCTGGGGGTACCCTCAGCCTCCAAGAGCTCTTGCTTGTGCCTCAGTGCCTGTAGAGAAAGTCTCCTTCCATGGGCCTCCCCCTTACTCACACCAAAGGAGTTCTAGATCAATTCTGTTTAAAATATTGAGTCCAGTTATCCCCTACCACACGTCACATTTCTGATTTCCTTGTTAATGTAAGCCTATACTCATCTCCTATCCCATACTCACTTACTGCTTTTTGTTCATAGATTCACTCGTGCATCCCGCAGATACTCATCCAGTGCCTACTGTGTGTCTGCACTCTTTTCAGCAGTGGAGTTCAAAACAAGTCATGCCTTCCACTCTCAAGAATATAAAGGTGGGGTGAAAGTTTGTTAAACAGACCATTAGAAATTTTCAGGGTTCCTGCTGGAACCACAGTTTGGGTAAACAAACTCCTTGGCATCATGAATCTCTGTGGAACTGGCACGCTCCGGTCTTAATTGAAACTGCCTCTGTCCTGAAGATGACAAGTCCCCAGCAACGATTTTCAGTCGAGGCCACTCATTCCGCCGTACTCAGAGCAAAAAGGTGGGGTCAGCAGTCTGTTATCTCCAGTGTCGCCTTAAGGTCCCTTATTACCCATTCTCATGGACATTTATGCTCCTCTAGGTATCTTGACCATCATAAGCAACTTCTTTGCTTCTCGTTTTTTTTACCGTTTATTGAATTCCTTGTGATTTTGCTGCATGTATAGAAAAATTGGTATCTGGCTCAAAGTGTTTTTTTCGCCCGTCATTCTGGTGTCAGGATCCACCACTACTCAGGTGGTCACTCGACGAATCCTAGCCTCAGAATGCTTTGACCTCCTTACTGACCTTCCAGGAAGACAAAGCATTCGTCCCTTCTCTGCGGTGCTTTCTAAACCGTAGAGATCCAAATATCTTGGCTCCACTACTAATAGGCTGGATGAGAGGGCACAGTTTGAGCCTAATGTTTTATTTTGGCTTCTGATTTCCAACTCAGGTGAAGACCTTGGAACAGCATGATCCTGACTTAGTCACCCAAACACAGGCCCCCTCCTGCGCGATTCCAGAGTGCAGGCACCATGAGAGAGCAAGAGGCCGAGAATATGGGCCAGTGTTGCCCACATATCAAGGCAGCAAGGCTACCTCTGGAAATATGGACCAATGCACTTGGCTTCCATTGATTTCAAAGACCAAATAAGACCCTCCTCCTCCCGAAGAGAAGAGGAAGTAAGGAAAAACAGAAAGCAACCAAAATGCTCATTCTCGTCTGATTCCCTACTGGGGAGGAAAGCTGAAGTCCTCTCCCTTCTCAGGTGAGGAAAAGGATGAAGAACATAAGCATTTTCTCTTAAATAATCCTCAGTTCCAACAACCATTATCTCCTTTTTTCTTTACTTTTATGGCCCCATACTTGAACTTATCACCCAGAACTAGTCACCTTCTAAAATACTAGATTTTATCTTCTCAATTTCCAGGGCTTCTGCTTCATAGAAATGTCTTGTGCCTTAAATCTCTATTTTTCCAAGAGTCTATTAGGCCTGGCCTGCTCTCTCTTTCTTCTTTTTCACACTGGACCCAACAGCATTCTGGGTTTCCTGTAACTCTTGTCTTTCTTTGACACCCGCCCAGTAGAATCCAACCATGTATCCATTCTCAAATCTGCTATTTCTATTCCAAACCTGAAGGAGTTGAGTACTGATGTTAGAAAAAATAATTACATAGCATTGTAGAACAGTACCACTAAAAATCCACATTCTCAAAATCCAGCTGGCCTCACATTTTATTTAATTCTTCTAATTGTCTTTGGGCAGAATTTTTTTTGTTGTTCTTCTCAAGCGTACTACTCAACACCCCTCATCATTTTTAGCAGGTTACCTTACACCCTACTTCCTAAAGTAAACTGCCAACATCTGGCATACCTGCCCCTAACTTTAAGTGGATCTATATCTGTGCATATTTTCATATTTTTTTTCATATTTCATATTTAAGATCAGTAAAGCCTGTGCCCTTAGCTATTTCCCTTCCCACATTATCTAGGACCTTATTTCACAGTCAACTCCTCGTCCTGCGGTTTAGTGTCTCTTCTGGATCTTCTCTACCCTTGTTTCTCTGGTTTCAAGATGGTTCTTGTTGTGTCTCAGATGGTAAGTTCTTGGCTCTCTGCTCACTTCTGCACCCTTAATTGATATCAAGAATACATCGTGGATTCAATACCACCTCTTTATGAAGGCTCTCAAGTCTTCATCTCTATTCCACATCTCCCAAGCTTCAGAGATAATTACTTAATTGTGTCATGGACATCATCACTGCATGTTTATTTGGTGTCCAAGATGAAATCATCTTCTACCTCTTTAACCCATGACCCTTCTGTATTCTATGAAACTGGTGCACGGGGTGGGGCAGTGCTACCTACCACCAATTATCGGAGCTCAAAACCGAGGAGCTCTGTCTTTCCCATCTCCTGCTGTAGCCACGTCAGTTCACTATAAGTCCTGCAATTTTACTTTATAAATATTTCTCCAATCTGCTCCTTATTTCCATGTCTACTTCCACTATGCTGATCCAGACCATTATTAAATGTTACCTAGACAATTCAACAGCCTCCCAAATAATCTCTAGGTCTTAAGTCTTGTCCCTTTTAAGTCTGCCCTTCACATTAGTGTTGAGCATTCACCTTAAAATGAAAATTTCCCAGGCTTAGAACTTTTAATGCCCACAGAAGAAAGTCCAGACATGACAATAGCATCCAGGGCTCTCGAGGCCGCCCCTCTCCAGCCTGTCGCAGCCCCCCGCTTGCATTTTGTAATCCGGCAAAACAGAACTGTTTGTGGTCCCCAACTTGCCATGCCACTTCTAACCACCTTACGCTTTTTTATCTCCTGCCTCTGACTATTGCCCCTCACTTCTCTGCCCTACTTTAAGACTTAGCAAAAGTATCATTTTCCTTATTCATTTCCTTTTGAACCTATATAGCTACAGTAACTAAATAATTAATTTAATAATAATTAATTAATAATTAAATAATTAATTTTCTCCATGTCTAATTACTTGACTACTAGACGACTCTACAATTGACTAAAATACCTTTCCCATGTGTGAAAACAATGTATGTTACATAAATGTGCCTTGCACACCTTATCATTGCACTCACTAAGCTATGCTGTAATAATACAGGTTATATTACAGTAATATTTTAAGTGTCTCCCTCTGAAGTATCTAAATCCTTTGTGAAGAACAAATATGTTTCTTTTATTTATGTAACTCTAGCATCCAGCAGAGTGTCAAAACCGGTGTCCCGCAATAATTTGTTGAATTAACATTTTCTTCTCCATCTCAGGGTGATAGCCTGCTGTCTTTTTGATAGAGATTGCAAATCCTGACCTTTTAGCCCAGATGTTTGACAGTCAAGACATAGAACATCAATAACATTAGGAAATCACGTTATCCCTTCAGTGTCTGTATGCAAACCCAGCACGATGGGACAGTCAGGACAGGGCAACTGAAGATCTTCCCCTGGCTTAGGACTCAGTTCCAGCTTGTGTGCTCTGTCAGCCGTGGGCTGAACACACATGCATGCGCAGGCCCTTTTGAAGCAGGCATTATTTCTTAACATGTAAAATTTATAGTGGACTTCCTGGAAATACTTTAGGACAGGAAATAGCATCTTATTTGTTCTTATTTTCCCTTTAAGACAGCTAAGAAGACGTGAAAAGCAGAGCGATAAAACCCACAGCAGCTCCAGCATGAGCTCTGTCATAGGCCAGGGTCTGGGAATAGTTTACACCAGTTACAAAACCCTTGAGATCAAAGTAAGACCCTTTATCAGCCGGCAGAGCACAGTAAGCAACTGCGGGGCAGATGGCTGACACAGGGCAGTGTGCCCAAGACCAAGTCTTTTATGACCATCTTTCCCTTGCTGCAGAAGCAAAACTCCTTTTTTCCAGAATAAATTCGAACCATCCTCTCTCAGACATTAGCCAGTATGTAAAGATTTCTACCGGGAATAAAATGACCTGAATAATTAACCTAAATTTTCTTGCAATTGTCTTTGGATTATAACTCGATGCTCCTATGCCCTTCACTCAGTGTAAGATGTGTGGCTTTCTTGTTCAGATAATTATTCTATATCTTCATCTGGGTCTTCAGGCCTAGGGTCCTTCTTGATGTTCTAAAGTCTGTAAATCTATTTTGTTCACTCCCTTATGTGGGCTACAAGTCTCCCCTGAGTATTGGCTTTTTGAACCTTAGGTCTGTCTGGCCAGGGTAACTTGTGAGCTAAGTGGGGAACGTGCTACCTGTGCTCTCCTGTCCCAGTCTTCTCTCCGTGTTAAGCCCGTCGCTGCACACAGTAGTGTGGGCTGTTGTAGCCTGAGCACACTGCAGGTGAGTCAGACACATTTCTGTCTCTCGCTGACTCACAGCTCAGCTGGGAAGCTACTGACTGGTGTTGTTTCAGTCATTACCTAAGCCGGCCTTCCGGTGTATTCGGTCAGTGCCCTCCTGCTCCTTGCTGAGCCTGAGCTGGGGGAGGGTGACCAGCATTTCCTGCAGGGCTGCTGACAGACTTTGTCTGACACAAATCAGCAGTTTTCTGGCCTGCTGCTTTTCTCCTCCTCCGTGAGAGGTACACTGGAAGCACATTAAGGAGGCAGGAAAGTTTTTCTGAAATAATAGGGAACCAAATGTTGGCTGGCTAATCCTTGTGCTGATATTATTACCATAATTTTGAAATAATACTCTATGAAAATATGCAGAATGTGGATTTTTAATAATCCAATTTATAATCCAATTTAATAATCCAGTTTCAACTATTAGATTTGAATCCCCACAGCCATAGCCTGAAAATGTTACTAGGCGCCTTTTCAAAATTCTCATGGCGTTTTGTTGAGCTGGATAAGTTGAGGGGAAGACGCTTGATCCCCTTCTCTTTCCCTTCCCTATTCCCTTTCTCTTAGCTCCCTGAGAATTGTGGTCATCCTGTACAGTCCTCTCACTTTTACGTTTCTTCTCCTGGAGTTTGGTGCAGGGGTATAAATGAGCTTTTTACTTATTTATTTTTCTTATAAGTGGTTCATAATCATTAAATGAAAATATGCTATTTTAAATACGGTGATTGGTAGATCCGTTTCCTCGTAAAGTATTGTGGAAATAAAGACGAGTAGAATAAATCTTGTCTTACATAGTAAGTTAAAAAAATACCAAACTGTGTAGTTTTAGGTCCTGAAGCAACAAGATGAAAGGCAAGCTATCTCTTCCACATCAAATTGTTTCCAGTTATTCACATGAATTCATGACAGTTCACTTCTAAGGGAGAAAGATCATGCAGTCACTGCTAAGGTCTTAGTTCTTGGGAAAACATGAGATTTTGAATTAAAAAACAACAACAACAGCTCTGATTTGTAGCATTTGCTGATTTCTGTGGTGTGAATGTTCCAACCCTGGCTGATGTTAAGCTAAAGTAGTTTACTGCCTCACAAAATTCCTGCCTATTGAACCACTGATGCTTGCCCGAGCCTGCACGAGCGGGCTTCAGCGTGCCCCGGTGCGGTGTTGACCCCCGATGTCCATCATCTGTCTGTTAACTGTACCCAGGTAAGGGTTCCCCCGTGCACATGGTTATTCCAGAGCCAAGCCAGCATCGGCGCTGAGCATTTCTGATAAACTGCTCTCTATGACTTGAGTGTCACAGCATATCCCTCCTTTATGCAATGGACTTTATGTTTCCTGTATTATTTTTTTCAGTCTTAAAACCGATGTGAAGGGGGCGCCTGGGTGGCTCAGTGGGTTAAGCCTCTCTGCCTTCGGTTCAGGTCATGATCTCAAGGTCCTGGGATCGAGCCCCACATTGGGTTCCCTGCTCGGCGGGGAGCCTGCTCCCCCCTCTCTCTCTCTGCCTGCCTCTCTGCCTACTTGTGATCTCTCTCTTTCAAATAAATAAACAAAATCTTAAAAAAAAAATCGACGTGAGGAACACATTTTCCACAAACTTCCGCAATCAAAAGCTGTTTTGCTTGTCTCAAAACCTTTCGGTGTGATGTTGCTTGGAACATTCCACTGTAATTAAAATGCATGTTGCTTGGCACGGTGCTGTGCTGTACAGCACACTGAGGCTAAATGACTCTGTGAAGACAATATCCTCAAAGGGGTGCTGGTCATCTGGTCTACCGGCCTGGCTCTCCCAAGCTGTGGCTCCCAGAGGGGAGAATCCCGCCGGTCCAGACAGATACCTAACCTGGGAGGCTGGTTTGTCTCAACTCTTGACTTATTGAGGAAAACCAAAAAATTTTGTAATTATTTGTAGAAAGTCCTTAGTCTTTGCATATGTACTTCCTCAAATATCCATTTAGAGTAGCATTTGTCAGTGATATTACCAAGAAGGCTTTGTGTTCCTGCAAAATTCATCTCTCTGTTGTCCTCACTAGGTGGATGGGTCTGCGTTTTGCTGTAGTGATGTCTGTGTCTGTAATCTAGGGCATTTCTTTCATGGATCTTCTCTATATCATACTGTCAGGGTGTGTGTCTGGAGGAGGGGTGGGGATTTTAATCTCCTTTGAGTAAACCCGGTTTTGAAATCGATTTCTCAAACCAAGGTTATCATCATACTTCCTGGATAGTGGCATTAAATTTTCCCCAATGGACAGCAGTAATTTGGAGGGAATACTGTTTAATAGTTTCACTCCAAATTCCCTTTGAAGCAAATACCTTCAATATATAAAGTGTTTGTGTAGGAGTGTTGTGTTAAAGTAATAAAGCCACCTCTTTCCCCTCAACCCAACTCTGGATTTCAGGACAGAGACGTAGCAGTTCATAAATTCAGAGCAGTGCACCTTCCTAAAATAACCCAATAAAATAAGGTGGGACACAGAAGGTGGTTGGATCCCAATCTGGAGGTTGGGCATGGAAAGAAAACGGGTGCCTGAGTAGAAGGGGGGGGTCCCTCCCGATGGCATCTTCTATGTGCCGGAGATGCCAGGGGTCCCGGGATTCTATAGATTCTATAGATTCTGGGCTTTCCGCATCCTTTAAATGAAATATTTGTTAAGAAAGGGGAAGAGAACTTTTTTCTGTAACAGTTTATTCATGTGACTTACAACTTTTAACTCTTGATACCTGTGCGTGAGCCTCTCTGTGCACATCGGGGGTGGCCTGGCGGTGGTGAAGGGCTGAGGGTCGGCAGACGGTGGACACACTTCAGAAGCAGAGCCAGCAGGCCCTGCTGACGGGTCGACGCGCAAGAGTGCGCCCGGTCCACAGAGCGGGCACGGAGAGTGGCCATCCCCTGAGAGAAGCAGGCTGTGGTGGGTGGGGTTGCGGGGGGTGTTCAGGATTTCGGTTTTGGAAATACTGATCCTTACACATCCAGATGGAACTGTTCACCAGGACACTTGTGCAGGATCTCCATGTCAGGAGAGAGGCTGGTAGGCTTTACTCTGCGGGGAGGAGCAGGCAGAGGAGTGGGACTTCAGGCCATCACAGCCTAGACTCACCAGCTGCGAGACTGAGCGTCAAAGACAAGACGGGGTGAGGTCTGAGCCCCAGAATCCCCAACACGGAACAGCAACGCTCTCACTCAGCACCTCCGCACATTCTCGTATCGTAGGTGTTTTAAGAGTCTTGCCCTGAGGGGGGCCTGGGTCGTGCGGTCGGTTGATCATGGGACTCTTGGCTTCGGCTCAGATCCTGGTCTCGAGGTCATGAAACCGAGCCCCTGTCGGGCTCCCACTGCACTGAATCTGCTTGAGCGTCTCTCTCCCTCTGTCCCTCCCCCACCAACACTGCGCACTCTCTCTCTTTCTCTCTCTCTCTCTCAATTTTTTTAAAAAAGAGTCTTGTACTGAGACGGAGAAAATCTAGTTCTATTCAAAGCTAATAAAAGTTCACTGTAATTTTTTGAAAACTTTTTAAGTGAAATTCTATGTTCTGTGAAATAGAAGCATGACTTCAACAAAGTGTTCTTGATTTTTAAATGAATTTCCATTGTTTTTGCACAAAATTAAAATGAAATGGCCTGTCTGTGCCCATATAACTCCCTTTCACGTGGCTGCAGTGGGCTTATTGTCCAGGCTCCCGCACTGTTCTAGTATACCACCAACTCTGGAGTCATGTGGTCTCTCCTGCTGTTGCGCGTTAGACATTTCACTGGCCAGAAAGTTCCACATAATTATTCTCTTCTCTTCTCATAGGGACACGCACCGTATGCCCTCAGGCACACGCCAACCTCACATTTGCACCAGTGTCTCTCCGCCTAGCTTCTTTCTGTGGGGCTTTCTCTGAGGAAGCTACTCACAGAACACCAGAGGAGACATTCTGCCCAGGACGGTCCAACCAGTGAGTCTGGTAAGACATGCGCTGCGTGAGTGAGCTCTCTGGCAGGACTGAGCCCCACTTGTGCACCCGGTAACTGGCGTGATAATGCACACGGTACTGACTTGTCTCCCCTCCGACTTGTTCTTCCAGCCACCTCACTCTTACATCCTTACTACCACTCCCAACTAAATTACATGCTCAGAACACTGAGGAAATGCCTTCCTGTTAAATGCATAGAGTCTAGTCTATTTTATGCTATCTGTAAGGATTTTGCCCTATAGAGAGTGTGGAAGATGATCAAATGAAAATATCTTGTATTGCGACACTTGCCTCGGGCCTTTGCACCTGTTGCTTCCTCTGCTCTAATGCTGTTCCTCTACATGGATTTGGTCCACTCCCTGGCACCCCTCATAGTTTTATTCAAATGTTACCTTCTCCATGAGGACCTGCTGGGCCATCCTGGAAATCAGTACCCCTCACCCTATGCTACTTCTCTTGTAACTTTTCTCCATAGCACTAATCAACATCTGACATCCTATGTATTTTATTTGTTGTTGGTTTGTCATTTCTCTCCCTTTACAAAAATCCAGAGTACCACGGTTTTGCCTATTTTGTACACCAATATGGCTTCCTTTGCCTAAATAGCACTTGGTACAAAGAGGCTGTCAAACGTTTGTTGAATGGGACATGCATGTGGCACTATTTTTCTAAAGGATGGGGCCAAGGAAATACTTTATGTCTTCAAGATTTGTTTAGTCTTACAATGAGCATTGTAAATTTATTGTAATATCTTTCTTTGTCTTGCCTAAATTCAATGTACTCAATTCAAAGAATTTGGTTATTCTTTGCTTAACCATTCAGTGAATGCTAGTTAATACTTCTCTTGACAAAGATTTTCAAGAAATTAGCTGATACCTAGATTGAGAAGAAATCAGCCCAAGTGAAACAGGTAACATCGTGATCACTAATACTTACTTTACTATTCCTGTCTTTCAGAGGGGCTAAAAAAAGAATTAGCTCAAATTCTGGGGCCCAAATAGACACCTTCAGCATGCCCTAGGAGTTGGTTAGAAATGCAAATTCCCAGGTCCCACATTCAATTACTGAATCAGAAACTCCACAGAGACCCATGATCTGTGTTTTCTCAAATCTTCTAGGTAATTATCATGCACAATGAAGTTTGAAAACCATCAACTTACATAAAACATAAGATTTTAATGAAAGAGAAGGTATCAAAATTATTTTTCTCCTACATATTAAATAGATTTTGTTCTAGTTTTTAATGATCTTTGGTAGAATGCCAGGGATGGATGTGAAAACTTCCTGAAGTGAAATCACTGGTTGACATACTTTCTCTGAACTTAAGGCTGAACTCTAAAGTCCCAGTAGCTGTGAGGAGCAAACCCATTCACATTACTGAAATATCTGATTTCAGAACAAAGTTATTCTTAGGGGCGCAAATAAAAGTGCACCATTATCTGAAGTTAGATTGTCATGCAAATGGTACTAATTAATGCTGTTACTGTTGAATGTTCTACCAGGAGGACAGATGCTTTGGAGTGTGAGGTATTTCCTCAGAGGTGATGTAGGAACCCTGCCTGCCACCGCTTACCAAGAACAGACTGCCATTTTGACTCTGTCTGGGAAACACATGTGGTAAAAGATTATTTCACTTCCTTTCACATGCCTAATGGGTATTTCTAAGTTTGGGGAAATGTTTCTTTCTTCTTAAGAAAATGAGTTCTTATCCATCTTAAATATTTTCTTACCAATTCAAAGTATGGCTACCAAAACAACAGAATGAATCATTGGAGAAACGTTCCTAGCAGACAGGAAAATGCCTATAATTCTTGTTGATCAGTTCTTTTTCAGAGGAAGTCCCAGAATACACGTTAGTTTAAAGAGTCTTCCTAAGGTCTTCTAAAGGGCTATTAGTAAAATAAAATACATGAACAAAGTAAAGTTAATATAATTTGTTTCAGTACCTCTTACAGTTTCCTTGGTTCATTTGTTTATTGGTACCTTTTCAGTGATATCCTTTTGTTAATATGGTGAACTGTTTATCATTGTTGTGCTTCATGTCAGTTTGTTTATGATTTCTCATTTTTTCCTCTTTATACACACACACACACACACACACACACAGATTGTGCCGTCTACCCTAAATATGCAGAATAACTAGAAATCACATTTTCTATGTACAGAGATTTACGGAAATGTAATGAAAGTTAAAAATGGGAAGAATTTCTTCTTGCTGAAAAAAGGTGATTGCCATCCCATGAGGTCTTCACACAGTTACTTGATTTTCTTTCAAATAAAAGGTGTGTGTTTCATTGCATTCTTGGGCTTTCCTATTTCTCTTTGTAGAGTTTCTCTACTACCATTAGATAGGATTTCTCACAGATTTTGACTTTGTGGTTTTGTGGGAATAAGATTCTTAACCACGCACACAGAGACGATTTTGAGTAGTATTTCCTGCCTCTATGCAGTTCATGAATATCGATTGGTAATTCTGCTATGAGAAACTGAAGTGTCTGTCATCTCCACTTCACCCGAAACTCATTTCCTGCTAGGCAAAACTCGAAATAGTTCAAGCAAAATAATTCTAAGAATATAACAAATTATGTGCTGATCTCATAAGGGGAGCATTAAGTTCATGGTCTGCCAAGAGTTCATTTCCAAGTAATGTTGATACGCCACTTGCCAAAAAAATTGCCATTTAATGTTTCAGTTAAGAAGAGATTTATTTTCAAAAATATTTCCAGATGTTGAAGTTCACCTTCACTTTTAGAAAAGCCGCATTTTAAAAACTGAATGACCTGGACCTGCAACCGCCCCATCACGTCGCACATCGCCAGTTAACACGTTGGAAGGGAGATGCGTGTGTGTGGTGCCCCCCTGTTTTCTGGGCTCCGGAAATGCCAGCGTCGAGGCGCCCCGGTCCGCGGCGAGAGGCTCGCAGGAGCTGTGTGCGGACGTTTGTGCCGCATCTGCTCCTCGTCCTTCCTCCTCCAGGGAGCCTGGCGTCCGCCCGCGGCTCGTGAGAGCCTGGCCCGGGGCCCCCGGTACCACGGCCGTCGCTGCACCGCTCTCCCCGTGCGCGCCGCGGGATGCGGAGCCAAAGCGCCGCAGGTTCCCCGTCCGACAGCAGGCGCTTCCGTGCGCGGCAGTGTCGACCCCGGCTCGCGCCCACACCCGACGTGGCTCCGAGTCTCCGAGTCGTGCGTTTGCCGCTTGTCTGCTCGCTCCGCGGAGGTGCCGAAAGGCATTTTCTGTGCAGAACCGGAAAACCACGTTCCGTTTATTTACACGGAATGCAAAGTTCTACCCTCCCTAGTAATGGGACATGTACTGAACCTACTGCTCGGCAGCTGCTGGAGGTATTTTCACATGAGAGGTGGATTCCCAGGGAAAGACTGTCTGTAGGAGAAAGACGGCCTCGTGGAAGGATCTTTCTCTGCAGAGAGCCAGGTAGCAAGGGACATGTACGGGACCGATCGTTGTCATCGATTAGTATTCTAATACTAATAAGTGAATGTCGTAAGTCAGTGATGAATCATCAATAATGTGATACGTTGGTATCTAGTGTATCGGCATCAGGCGCACATTGGTTTGGGGCGACGTCCCGAGAGGAGCGACTCCCCGGCGGGCGCTCTTCCGAGTCCTGACGGCCCGCCGGTCACAGGCGCTCTCCCCGCAGGCCTGCGTCCGCCGTGCGGGCCCAGCGGCTTCTTCGGCTGCTGCACGCTTAACAAGCTGCACTCTCGATGCTTGTCTGAGCTAAGAACCCTTCTGCACGTTTGCCACGATGACTAACTCCGCGGCCTTCAGACTGGCCAGACGTGGGCTCGCCCAGGTCTGCTGTGCCCGCGGCGCAAACGCGGGCAGGTGACTTACCGTGAGCTCCTCCGTGAACTGCAGGCACGGCTTCCTCCCCACCGTTGTGAGCCGTGAGGCACCGAAGGACGGTGCTTAAGGTGTCATTCTGTTATTAAAAGGTCATTTTTATTATTGTTGAAATTGTCATTATTTCTACTGTGGCTATCACCATCTTTATGTGATCTTGACTACCTGTTGTGGGATTTTAAAGCAGGGCTCCCTGCATGAGAATAACTTACGGGAAAGAGCAAAGCCAGTATTCTTGTCTCAAACGATACCTTTATTCAGTTGTTTCTGAAATGTCGTCTTCACCTTAATTACCCTAAGAAAATACTCTTTTCTGTTATCTGTGGATCATTTTCATCAGAGAACTTCCTCCCAAGAGATCTTTCCGTTTTCAGGGAGCAGGAGGAAGTTGGAGACGGGGGACCCCTGCGGTGGGCAGAGACTTTGGGAGCACCTGAGCCATGGGCCCTACAGCCTTGCTCTGTTCTTGTCCCTGTGTCCAGGGCTCTAAATGTCACCTGTTCCAGGGCATGTCTAAGCCACACAGTGTTGGGTATGAAATTGGAAAGCTCACACCCTGGAGCTCTGTGGCAGGGAGTGTGGAGCTGTGTTTATAGGAAGTAAAATGGTCTTGAACAATGGAGTGTCCACTTTCAGCTCCGATGCCAAGCAGGAAGCGGCCCTTCCTGCCAAAGAGGCTTAAAACATCCAACTCCCTTTTCATATCTGCCTTCAGTTTGGCCCTCGTGCTCCTGTTTTGTATTCCTTTCATGGATGTGACATTCTCCTGAATCTTTCTGAGAACTCCAAGCAGGTATGTTCCAGAATTTGCTTCTTCTTCTTCCTCAAAAATGAGTTTTCCTGGATCATATCACCATGTGCAACCTATCCCTTTCTCTTCACTTTCTGTCTTTCCGATGGATCCAGATGGGCTTATTTCTGTTACGGATTTTGAGCTGAGCGGGATCCGTCGGGCACGGTCTCGGTCGGGTGGCCATTTGTCCTGGTATACGGACTACACCACTTGTTCCCACATAATTAATAGGAGTATCCCCTTTCACTTGCAAAGTGTCCAAGTGTAGAAAATGAGCTGCCTGCTCACCCTGAGTCCCAGCCCGGACTGTCAGATAGGGTGGGCATAAAGTCTCAATTGTACTGCCCATCAGACACTTCCTCTGAAGCACACCAGGAAGAAGAGGTTGGTTTGCATCTCCCTGGTTCCGTTTCTGTGTATCTGTTTGTTTTTTTCCCCAGCTGGAGTGTGCTGCAATGCAATGGGAGCTTTGCCAGCCCCCCATTCTTTTCCAAGTCCCTAACTCTGCTACTATTTCAAAGGAGCCTGCAGTTCTTTGACAGGGGTTGGGAGTGAAAGCCTGCATGCCCAGCCCAGAGTGCTTCCTGGTCCTGTCCACAAGTGCAGTCTCCCGCTACGAATTCTTGGACAGGAATACACCCCGCCCTTCTCTACCAGCCCATCTACTTGAATACTGGCAGTTATATTCCCAGTGGTGTGGCATGAATAGAAAAAGTCACAATTATGGCCAACTCTGACTGCTCTGAGGAGTAGGGGATGCCTGCTTAGTTTTCTGTGCAGTGGATATTTTCGCTTACAGTGAAATACTAGCATTTCTCCCTACCAGCTTTGCCATACTCCAGACTGCACTAATACAGAGTCAGTATATAACTCCCAAAATGTATTTTTCTATATATCCCCATTAATGATTCAGTTATTAATTTTTTCTCCTCATTTTGGCATATGATAATCTCCAATTTCTAGTTGCTAATTCTAAGAACGTTGGTAATTCTTCTCTTGTATATGTTCATGGCATGCATCTTTTTGTGGGCCTTCCATAGAGGATAAATTAGGCAACAATAAATTAACACCAAGTTAACTCCCAATTCCCAATTCAGTTAATACCTAGGTGATTTATGTTCTTTGGTACTTCATTTGAGATTTTTTATTGTGCATTTGGATGCCAGGTTGTTCTTTTTTTCAATCAATGCTGTTTACATGATAAGTAATAAAAACTGACAGTAGCTTGAGCAAAAGGAGAACTTACGGAAAAGACACAGGAATATCTCACAGAACCCAGGGAAGAGCTTGAAGACTAAAGCTTGAAGAAAGGATCTTTGGCATCAGGCCTTCTCTCTGGAGTGCTTCCATTAGTGAAGCATGGGGCCAACAGTGTCCACTGTGTACATGGATAATTCTCTAGATTCTCAGCCCAAAACTACGTATTCCTGCACGAGCTGTGGAGTAGGGTCACTTACACAGACATAACTATTGGCAGCAGCTCCTGTGCAGTTGGGACAGTTTTCAGAGAAGGGAGAATTGGAATGGGGCAGCCACCCTAAGTGGTGTCAATTCCAGTTTTCTATGCATGCTACTCAGTTACATTTTTGGTAACAGACCTATTTTTGAAAAAAGAAACATTCAGTATTTCCCTTGGCTGTCTCCCATATACATGCATCCAGGCCATCTGTGCTCTTTGCCTAAGGAAAGGCATATGGTCGCTAAAAAGAGGGAAAAAAATATTTTAGAAGCAAAGTTCCTATGATATGGCAAGAGAATTATTAACAGCAAGCCTTCTGCACCAGCATTATAAAATGACTCTCTCATTAGGGAAAGGTATAGTGTTAGAAGGGAAACTATGAGAATGAAAATACCCGTGGATCTCAGAAACAGTGTCTCCCATCCACAGCTCACGAGAAGGGCTGACGGGAATACCAGAAAGCGGTGTGGCCCAGTGGCTCTCCAGTCAAGAGATAGGCAAAGAGAGTCGACTGCCCTCAGAGCCAAACCAGCACTGTGTGTGGAGAGTTCCCTTGCGACACCCAGGCAAGGGGACCCACTCACAACCAAGGCAGAGGATAGCTCCCAGCCCTTCCCAACTGGAGAGCCTATTTGGAAAAGCAAGTGTAGCCTGAAGTGACCCCTAGCCTTCCTGGCCAGACAAGGAAGCCACTGTGTCTCCTGGCTCCGTCTGACCAGAAGAAGTACCCAGAACCCCACGAGTCTGTTCTGCCCAGCAGTGCTCCAGACAAGAGAGACGCAGACAGAGCCAATAATTTGCAAGGCGAAGCCAGTGGGCCTATTTGTCCAGGGAACTTGGGGTGCAGGTTGGCTTGAGTTGAGATAACAAAGCATTTTACCAGCTTTAGAGCTGCTTCTACCTCTGTGTCTGGGCCACTCATTGCTGAATTTACCTTTCAGACTGCCTGATCAGGGAACCTACCCAGAACCTCCCCACCTGCAAGCTGTGCAGCCCATCCCATCGTCCTGCTTGCTGTGGCCCTTGAACAAAGAGCACAGCCCGTGGCTTCCCCAACTGCGGAGCAAAACTGGTGTCCCCACTGACCGGGAAATTCAGTGCATCCTCTTACCTGATTCAGATTCCCAAACGATGAGCCGCACGGACTCTGGGTCTCATCGTACTGCCGTGCCAGCCGTGCAGGGAAGTGAGTTCACAGTCCTGTCTACCCAGTCCCAACCATCTAGTGAGCCTGGCAGAGAATCCAGCAGCCACAGAGCCCATCCTACAGTCGCACGTAGGCAGGGAACCCAAGTCAGTAATTCTATCCAGCTGTTCTCACCAAGGGGCACCCCCAGCACCTGACCTCAGAGCTTAAACAGTTGCCCTGCCCAAAAATAGAACATGATGCAGGCACCCCTGCCCAACGTCATTATCAGCAGACATGGCAGGAACCCAAATCGATTAATAATAATAATAATAATAATGATAAATAATAGTAAATAATAAAGTTTAAATAATAATAAAGAACTATAAGAACACACAGAGAGACAACTAAATTAAATTAGGAAAATGATGCATGAACAGAATGAAAAGTACAAAAGAGCAATAGAATCTCCTCGGCAAGGATCTTGGTAATAATTTCTTGGATGTGATACCTAAAGCACAAACAACAAAAACCAAAAATAAACAAGTGAGTCTACATCAAACTGAAAGCTTCTGTACAGCAAAAGAAACCATCAACAAAGTGAAAAGACAACATACGGGATGGGAAAAAAATATTTGCAAACCATATATCTGATAAGGGGTTAATTTCTAACACATAAAGAACTCTAAATATGACTAAATAACAGAAAAATGAATAATTCAATTAAAAATTGGCAAAGGACTTGCATAGACATTTTTCCAAAGAAGATATATGAAAGATCAACAGGTCCATGAAACACTGCTCAACATCACTCATTATCAGGAAAATGCAAAATAAAACTACAGTGAGATATCACCTGACACCTGTTAAAATATCCATCACCGAAAAGACTAGAAATAACAAATACTGGTGGGGGTGTCGAGAAAGGGAGGAACCCTGGTGCATGGTTGGTAGGATTGTAAATTGGTGCAGCTGTGGAAAACAGTATAAAGGATCCTCAGAAAATTTAAAAGAGAAATACCATATGATCCACTTACTTCACTCCTGTAAGTATATCCAAAGGAAATTAAAACACTACCTCAAAAAGATATATGTAACCTCATGTTTATAGCAGTATTATTTACAGTAGCCAAAACATGGAAACAACCTAAGAGTCCATCGATGAATAAATGGATAAAGTAGTTGTGGTAATAATATACAATGAGATCTTATTCATCTATAAAAAGTGAGAAAATCCTACCATTTCCAACAACATGAATGGACCTTAAAGGCATTATGTAAAGTTAAATAAGTCAGATAGAGACAAATAATGTATCATCTAACTTACATGTAAAATCTAAATAAATAAATAAATAAATAAATAAATAAATAAATAAATAAATAAAATTGATAGAAAAAGAGATTGGACCTGTAGCTAACTGATGTTAGGGGAGTTGGGGAAAGGGGAATCGGAGGAAGGGCTTTTGAACACAAAAGATGCAAATTTCCATAATATAGATAAAATAAGATAGATAAAAGCTGGGAAGATAATATAGAATTATGACATTACAATGCAATGTGCAGCCTCGATGGCTATATGAATATACAGGAAAGTTAAAAGAATTAATTCTAACATTTCTAGTCATAAAGGTAAATTATTATTTTCTCTTTTGTTTCTTGCTTCTTTTCTTGTAATTTTATCTATATGAGCTGATGGATGTTACCTGAAATTATTGTGGTGATCATTTCACAATATATGTAAATCGAACCATCATGCCATCACGGAGTAACTATTGAAAGATGAATTAAGTGCCATTGTATTGCCTGTAAGGTGACTGTTATTGTATATTGTCTCTGTTCCTTTCTCATCTGTTACTTTTAGGCTCTCTTTGCTTAGAGGACCCCTTTCAATATTTCCTGTAGGGCTGGTTTGGTGTTTGCAAATTCTTTTAGTTTTTGTTTGTCCTGGAAGATTTTTATCTCTCCTTCTATTTTCAATGACAGCCTAGCTGGATATAGTATTCTTGGCTGCAGATTTTTCTCGTTTAGTGCTCTGAATACATCATGCCAGCTTTTTCTGGCCTGCCAGGTCTCTGTGGATAGGTCTGCTGTCAGTCTAATATTTCTACCATTGTATGTTATAGACCTCTTGTCCCGAGCTTCTTTCAGGATTTTCTCTTTGTCAGTAAGACTTGTAAGATTTACTATTAGATGATGGGGTATGCACCTGTTTTTATTGATTTCGAGGGCGGTTCTCTGTGCCTCCTGGATTTTGATGCCTGTTTCCTTCCCCAAATTAGGGAAGATCTCTGCTATAAATTGCTCCATTATACCTTCTGCCCCCTCCCCTTCTTCTTCTGGTATCCCAATTATTCTAATATTGTTTCGTCTTATGATATCACTTATCTCTCGAATTCTCCCCTCATGGTCCAGTAGTTGTTTATCTCTCTTTTCCTCTGCTTCTTTATTCTCCATCATTTGGTCTTCTGCATCACTAATTCTGTCTTCTGCCTCATTTATCCTAGCAGTCAGAGCTTCCATTTTTTTATTGCGTCATATTAATAGCTTTTTTGATTTCAACTTGGTTAGATTTTAGTTCTTTTATTTCACCAGAAAGGGATTTTATTTCTCCAGAAAGGGATTCTCTAGTAACTTCTATGTTTTTTTTTAAGATTTTATTTATTTATTTATTTATTTATTTATTTTATTTATATGTTTTTTTCAAGCCCAGCTAGCATCTTTATAATCGTCATTCTGAAGTCTAGTTCTGACATCTTACTAATGTCCATATTGATTAAACCTCCAGCAGTTGGTACTGCCTCTTGTTCCTTTGGTGGGAGGGGGGGTTGAGTTTTTCCACCTTTTCATTTTGTCCAGAGAAAAATAGATGAATGAGAGAACAAAATACTAAAAGGGTAACAATGACCCCAGAAAAAAATACACTAACCAAATCAGAAGAGAATTGAAACCAGGGAGAGAAGAAAGGAAAAAATATGTATATATGATTAGGCTGGTGAGTAGAACAGGGCCACACACTTAATTTGGGGTGTATTTTGGTCTGTTACAAGAAACTGCCTCCCAAAATTTTAAAGAAAGAAAAACTTATGTACATACACAAAAATAAGGGTAAATATGATGAAGGGATGGAATATGACTATAACAACAAAAATTTAAAAGATTTTTAAAAAGGTATTGATAAGATAAAATAATTAAAAATGTTAAATAGGAAGGAAGAAATTTTTTTAAAAAAATAGAAAAAAAATAAAATTAAAAAATTTAACTTTGAATGACTAAAGAATCATGGGGAAAAAGCCATGAATTCTCTAGGTTGCTTTCCCCTAGCTATGGAGTTCCACAATGCTCAGAGATCTCAAACTTGACTTTGGCCGGATGTTTTTTCCGGTCTTCTGGGGGCGGGGCCTGTTGCCGGGATTTTCCAGAGTCTCCGCCCGAGGCGGAATCGCACCGCCCTCGCCAGGGGCGGGGCTACGTCATCCACGCGGGTTCGCTCTCGGAGCTTTTGTTCCTGAGCGCTTTCCGTACCGCGGTGGAGGCTGGGACTGAACATGGCGGCTCCCAGTCTCCGACCCGGAGGAGCCAAGAGCTCGGGCGTCAGTCCTCAGTGCGCCTCAGAGAAGAGCAGTCCCTCCCGTGTCCTGGTGTCCGGCCGCGCTCTGAGCCCCCCCCCGGCCTGGGACCGAGCGTCTCTCTCTCTGACGCGACCCCGTTTGGAGTCTCCGAGCCCAGCAGATCCCGCAGCCGCTCCCGCGCCGCTGCTCCCGGAGGAGGAAGGTGAGTCTCTCCGGGTCCGCCGCCCGCGGGGTCCCCGCTTGTCATCCCTCCGTGGAGCCGACGTCTCACAGCCCCGAGTCTGGGCTCCGCCGCTCACTCCCCGGCCGGCAGCCGCCCTCCCCGGTCTGTCCTCCCGTGTACCCCCGAGTCCCTTCTGGGCGCGGCCGCCCTTCCGGACCGGGCCTGCTCCCGGAATCCTGCTCTTCTTCTCTCCGGTCTCTGTGGAGCGCGCAGGTGTTCAGGGGGGTTTCATAACTGGCTGACTTCCTGGGCCCCGATGAAATTGGGGTCTCCCATTCCTCCTTGCTCCTCCTCCAGCTTTCCTAAGTTTATGACCCCTTTGGCACCGTAGTTTTCTCTAGTTTGTCATTTGCCTTTTAAATTTGCTTTTGCTTGCTTTTTATTTTATATGTTTAATTGTTAATTTCTAATTTTGTCGCATTTTGATCGTTGCATAAAATATACTGTAATAATTGGTAATATTATTATACACATGGGTGTGTCTCCTAGTTCCAGTGCGCCTGGTGTTTTCGTGGTGAGCCCCTGTGGCCGTGAGCAAGGCATGCTCAGCTTAGTTCTCCGCTACTCTTCTTCCCTGTTCTTGATCAGTCCACAAAAGCCCTAGCATTTTATTCATTTCTGACTCTCTTGCCCTGCTACTTATCCTCAAGGAAACAGTTTGATAACAGTTTGATGTTTCTTAATATTCAAAGTCTCTTATAGAAAAACAAAACACTATAATTACCTCGGATGCCATGGTCTTTAGAGTCGAGGACATTTTCATTGTAGTTTTGTGAGACTCGTTTACCTAGTGTCTGACATTTACATAACATTTACATATATATGCACACACGATGCATGTGTGCATACAGATCTCAGAATGAGTATGTCAGACTAGACACTATGAATGTCCTAGAGAATAAAATCAAATTTGTGTTTATAGATTAAATACAAGGGTACCCGCAATCACGGGGCGCCTGGGTGGCTCAGTGGGTTAAAGCCTCTGCCTTCGGTTCAGGTCGTGATCTCAGGGTCCTGGGATGGAGGCCCATATCGGGCTCCCTACGCAGCCCTCTCTCTGCCTGCCTCTCTGCCTACTTGTGATCTCTCTCTCTCTCTGTCAAATAAATAAAATCTTAAAAAAAAAATTACCTGCAATCCCAATTTCATGGCAGATGAGGGAATCTTGATATGATACTTTTATTAACAAATAAATTGTTAGCAGTTAATAAATGAAAGGGAAAAAGTGTATTTTTAAATAACTTCAAAATTTTGCAATTCCATTCCATTTTCTTTTGTAGTTATTCTCTCTTCTGTGTTAACTGCTTCTCCCTCTCCTTCTCTCTCTCCTAGATTATTCCCTGTCTACAAACACAGACTGTCTCTGATCCTAAAATGAACAACAACAACAAAACAGATTAAAAATAACTTAACCTGTCTTGATTCCGCATCAGCTTTTGCTTCACTGTATGAAGTCCTTCACTGCTAGTGTTGTTGAGACCTGATATTTTCACTTTTCCTTTCATATTTGCTCTGCAAATGTCTTCAGTCAAACTTCTGTCCCATCTCCATTGAGGTAACTCTTGTCAAGGTCTGCAACGTGCCCCATTTTGTTAAGACCAGCGGTCACTCTGGTTTTCTCATTCACTCGCTCTTACAGCAGCAGTAGATAAAGATGACCCCTGCTTCCTCCTGGGAACACAATCTTGTACTGATTTCAATAATACTGTTCTTTCCTGGTTTTCCCTCTACCTCTCAGGCTCCTGCCTCTCAGACTCCTCTCTCGGATCTTCTTCTCCTTGACCTGGCAATGCCGGAGGACCCTAGACTTAATACTGGGCTCATTTTCTTCTCTATATACCTAACCTCCCTTCAAGATTCTATCCTGTCCTGTGGATTAAAATGCCATCTAAAGCCTTTTTACATCCAGCTTCTTTCATTCAGAAAAAGTTCTTGAAATTCATTCACGGGATTGTATAAACTAACGGTTTTTTTCAGCCTTATTGGTAGTATTGCATTGTATGACTATTGTACAGTTAGTTTATTTATTCACATGTTGCTGGACATTTGGGTTGTGTTCTTTTGGGCGCTATTATAGATAAAGCTACTATGGACATTCAAGTTAAGTCTTTATGTGGGCATAGTATTCATTTTAGAGAGGTGGGTGGCAAGCATTTTGGCAAGGAATGGCTAGGACTTTTGTTAAGTTTATGTTAAACTTTATGGGAAATGAGAAAACTGCCTTCCAAGGTGGTCGTGTTATTTTACATTCCCACCAGCCACGTGTGAGGTTCCACTTGCTTCGCATCTTCACTATCAGTTATTACTATCAGATTAAAATATTAGCCATTACAGTTGGCAAACAGTGGTTTTAAGTTGCATTTGTCTGATGAGTAAGAATGTTGAGCATCTTTTCATGTACTTACTAGTTAAACATTTGCCCATATTTATTAGGGTATTTGTCTTCTCATTACTAGTTGTAAAAATTCTTTGTAGGTTCTAGGTACATATTCTTTATCAATATGTGTGCTGAGAATACTTTCCCCAGTTTATATCTGGCTGGGTCCCTTTAACCTAAGGTCATTGCCCCTTTGAAAATGATCGACTGCAAGGATCCTGTTTCTTTCTGGACTGAAGTAACCGTGCTCTCATCATCCTTACAGGCCTACATTTGGTACGAGCCGGACTATCTCCAGCTCTGGGTGTAACAGCTACAGTCTCTCTCACACACTTTTGCAAACGTTTCCTTTGGAAATTAGTTCTGTTTCAGCCATGTATCTCTCTTAGGGTCATGTCTCCTCTTTCTCTCTCTCTCTGTTTAGAAAATTTCTTTCTGATTATCTTCTCCCACTAGAATGTAAACTTCATGAAAGAAGGGACTAGTGTGTCTAAGTTACCATGATATCTTTTAAAAAATACCTTGCTAACTAAATCTTTGTTTAATGAATAAATAGAAGAACACACAGCAAAACCTGGCCTGGGTAGGATGCCTGACTTGATTCTAGTCCAATAAATGTCCTTAACAAACCTGAAGAAATATAGAAAAGGACAAGTTTCTTGATCAAGAAACAAACAAACAGAAACCACGCTCTAAGGACAGCCTAATCAGCAGGATATCATCAACATGAAACTCTAGGTAGCTCGAGATCCCTCCTTTAGAAAAATGTAAGCACCCAGAATTGCCCACGAAGCTTTAATAAATACAGATTCCTAGGATCCATCCAAGACCTATTGAGACAGAATCTCTGTGAATAGGTACTCTAAAAATCTCTCCAGGTGAACTTAACAGTTGTCAGCAGCTGACATTTTGAAGACTCTCTGGGTTTTATCTCTCCAAACAGTCTGCACTTGCCTTCCCCTCACATCACGCCCCATAAACTACACATTTCTCCTCAGGTCAGAATGGAAGGTCAGAACGAGCATGATGAGGCACAGTTTTAACATAAAAGAAAAAACACACTGTATGTTTATGAAAAAATTCTAATGGTGTTTGGATAAGTGCTCTTTCAGTCTTGGTCCCTGAAAAACAAATAGCAGTCTATCATTGTATTCAAAGGCAGAATTTGGTCTTAAATTTTGGCAGTTCAAAACTTAATAACACTCAGTTATAATCTAAATAATGAATCCATAATGTTTCTGAAGCAAAATGAGTGTTTGTATATATGTGTGTGTGTGTCTGTGTTACCCTCATACTGTTTAAGAAATGTCATAAAGGATTCCATTATGGTGCAAAATGCTCTCTAAACTCTAAAATAAAACCCTTATTAAAATGAGCCTGTTTTGATTGGGAAGGAGACAAAACCGTAAGAGACTCCTCATCTCACAAAACAAACAGGGTTACTGGGGGGTGGGAGGGTAGGGATAGGGTGGATGGGTTATGGACATTGGGGAGGGTTTGTGCTTTGGTGAGTGCTGTGAAAGGTGTAAGCCTGATGATTCACAGACCTGTACCCCTGGGGCAAATAATAATAATAATAATAATAATAATAATAATAATAATAATAATAATAATAATAATAAAGGAAAACCGAATGCCAATTAGTAGCATGGTTAATCGGCAGTCCTTCTCAACTCGTCTCTGCATGACCATAAGAGGGTCTCCAATTTGTACTTCCTTTCCCCACCCTTGTTTATACCCAAACTACCTGGATTGTTCCAGGAAACTTCTTACCCCTTTGAGGGATTTCCATGCCTGTTATACATCTAACTGTCCCTGCTCTAAACTGAATCTTCCCAAAGTACAGCTTCATTCATGTTCCCCTCAAAGTTGAAGTCTCTCAGCCTACTTTATCCATGTCACCATCCTCCAAATGCATGTCCCAAATTCTAATCTCAGTACCTTTGTCTTAAAGTATTCCTATTTGTTCACTAGAAGTTCCAAGTTTTCTACAATGGAGGGACTCTGCTATAGCCATCTGCTTGGAAAGACTGAGGGCTTTTGTTGAAGCTACAGTTGCAAAGACGACACAATGGTTTTATTAGATTGCAGTTCCATTTGTTGAGGCTTGGGGTGGACGCAATGTATAGATATTACAATTACGGAGTATAGCGCTGGTGATGATAAGTTTCATTATCGCCTGCCCTGTGGTGTGGCTACTGAATTTTTATCTCCCAAGATGCACTCTATGCACCTACTACTCATTTTATAAAGCCTACCTCAAGTCCTAACTCCTTATAAATAACTCCTAAAAATCTTTAGTAACTTCCTTAATGCTCCCTGTTTTACCCTCACATTGTTAATCATGTTTGGAAATACATCTGGTCTCTCAGCTAGACATCAAGCAGGTTAAGCAGGAGAAATCTATCTTACACCAAAGTTACCTCTACAGTATTTGAGATGGTTCTGTTAAAGTAGCAGACATTTGACTTAAATGTCCATTCATTTAAATAAATAAAAATATTAATGGAAAGAAAAAAAACTTTAGTGTGTGTAAGAAAGTAACAATAAACCCAAGAGTATTCGGAAACTTAGAACTTTGATCAGAAGACCTGGGCTCTGCTCCACCACTGAGACTTTTGCTGAGTCAGTTAACCACATTCACGCAGTTTCCCAAAGCCAAAGAGGGAAGGAGGAGGACTGATTTTTTTTCACAATCTGGAGTGAGGATCAAATGAGAAAATGAATATAAAAATACTTTGTAAACCACCAAAGTTTACAGAAATGATAATCCACAAAACAGCCTGGACCATCTTCTGAAATATAATTATCATCTTGTATCATTCTTTTTTTATGTTTTATCATCCTTAAAATTCTTTAATCATTTTATCTGGAATAATAGGCTGCTCTAGCCCCTGTTTCTACAGTGATCCCCACACAGAGTCAACTCACTCACCCCAGCCCACTCTGGCCTCCCTTCCGTTCTTGCAACATTTCAAGTCATTCCTCTCCTTCAGTTCTTGGTTCAAACACCACTTTTCCAGACCAGTGTGTCCAAACGGCCTTCTCTCACCCCTTGTCAGGTTGTTCTTTATCCCATCATATTGTTCATTTACCTCCTGATGCTCATTAGTGTTTGAACTCACCTTCTCCATTTCTTTAAGTATTCATTGTTCCCCCCACCTCAGCTGGCGACTTGTTTGCCCCTCTCTCTCCAGACGGAGCGGACACTTGGTGAATTTCATGAAAGTTGAGTGAATGAGTGGATGATTTTTTTTAAGATTTTATTTATTTATTTGACAGAGAGAGAGATCACAAGGAGGCAGAGAGGCAGGCAGAGAGAGAGGAGGAAGCAGGCTCCCCAATGAGCAGAGAGCCCGATGCGGGGCTCGATCCCAGGACCCTGAGATCACGACCTGAGCCGAAGGCAGAGGCTTTAACCCACTAAGCCACCCAGGCACCCCGTGAATGATTTAAATAATGATCAAAACCCAGCAATAATAGGGCCAAGAGAATAATTAGAAAAAAGTTCAGGAGGTATTAGTCATGATAGAGACATGAAGCTGATGGATATAAGCCAGTAAAATAGACAAGGAATAAAGTAAAGAATTGGGTAAGATGTGGGAATATTTTAGAAGATTTTATTTATTTGAGAAAGAGCAAGAGTGAGAGAGAGAGAGAGAGAGAGCAAGTGCATGAAGAGGGGGGAGGGGCAGAGACAGAGGGATAAGCAAACTCCCCGCTGAGCAGGGAGCCTGACACAGGGCTCCATCCCAGGACCCTGAGATCATGACCTGAGCCAAAGGCAGACACTTAATCAACTGAGCCAGCCAGGTGCCCCAAGACATGGAAAATTATAAAATAAAAAGATTAAGAAAGAATGATGTTCTACTGTGTAAGTCATAAATTTATTAATTGTAGGAAGTAATATGTTAGGTAGAAAAGTAACTTTCAATATGTCATTTGAGAGAATATTACATTATTTATATGTTTGAACTTCCTGTGTTTATGAGCAACATATTTCCAATCTAGTTGTAATGTTCTGAATATGGGAAAGATCAGAATTTATCTCATGCTAAGCTTCTGGGAAAGCAGAGTGACTCTGTGAGCATATGAATTAGTACGACATACTTGGAGCCTGCTTCTAAGGACAGTTTTACTCTCTCATTGTAAATTTTGTCCCCAAAAAAGCCAAATTTCTTTCCAAATTGCAGTTTTTCAACAGAGTCCCATTACTCATGTTATGATTTGCCTGAGGTCCTTGGCAAAGTCTTTCTTATTTTGTCATAAAAAAGACTAACTTTTGGAATTAACTTAGATCTGTCTGATGCCAACCTTTAGCCATTGGATGAACAGCTAAATAGGAACCTGAAATATTTTGAATATTGCAACAACTAAACCTGTCTTCCCTTTCATTTTATTTTAGGTATTTTTTGTCTTCTGACTTCTTGTTTTCTCTTACATAATCTCTTATGTATGGAATAGAACTAGCCCACAGTAAAATTATCAAATAATGAAATAATTGAAGTTTCTTTTTATTTGTTTGTTTGAGAGAGAGAGCGAGAGAGCGCGCACAAGTAGGCACAGTGGGGGTGCCTGGGTGGCTCAGTGGGTTAAAGCCTCTGCCTTCCGCTCAGGTCATGATCTCAGGGTCCTGGGATCGAGGCCCTCATCAGGCTCATTGCTCGGCAGGGAGCCTGCTTCCTCCTCTCTCTCTCTGCCTGTCTCTCTGCCTACTTGTGATCTGATCTCTCTCTCTCTGTCAAATAAATAAATAAAATCTTTAAAAAAAAAAAAAGTAGGCATAGTGGCAGGTATTTTTTGTCTTCTGACTTCTT
>LNAC01000813.1:436283-452114 GCA_002007465.1 Ailurus styani
CTTTCTTTGCTGTTCTTTCTCTAGCTTTTGTAGGTGTAGAGTTAGGTTGTGTACTTGAGACCTTTCTTGTTTCTTGAGAAAGGCTTGTATTGCTATATACTTTCCTCTTAGGACTGCTTTTGCTGTATCCCAAAGAGTTTGAACAGTTGTGTTTTCATTTTCATTTGTTTCCATGAATTTTTTTAATTCTTCTTTAATTTCCTTGTCTTCTGACTTCTTGTCAGAGGGAAAAGCAGGCTCCCCGCTGAGCAGAGAATCCATCATGGGGCTCCATCTCAGGACCCTGGGATCATGACCTGAGCCAAAGGCAGACTTTTAACTGACTGAGCCAACCAGGCGCCCCTGACGTTTCTTTTTCACTCCTTCCCAGGTTGGCTATATTCAACTTCTTCTAAAAGGAAGTCAAGTCTTTGCTTTACACTCTCTGGTCTCCTACCTACATGCCCCTGTGTCCCTAGAATCATGCTCTTCTCTTTAGCTTACTCAGCACAGCCCATGTTCAAGGCAAGATTCAGATGTTCATCATTTGTACTTCTGCGTGAATTCAATCCATGGCGTCAAGGTTTTAAAAGTATGTAATTCAAAGAAGTAGGTCTCAACTCTGGCTGCTCATTGGAATCATGGAAGAATCATTTAAAATATACTTATATCTGAGGCTCCACCCCCTAAATAATCTGATTTAGTTTGTCTAAGATGGGGCCCAGCATCAGTATTTTTAAAAATATTCTAGGTGATTTTTATGTACAGGACTGAGAGTCATTGACCTAAAGCCTAATCTCTTATCTTACAAGGACAGAATTTTCTCTCTCATCAAGGCAATTTCTAAGAAAACTAAAATGAAAATATTGTATCATCAAGGTTTTATAAAGTCAATCCGCTATGTGTTTTATGGAAAAGAGATTTGTTAGAAAATATTAGACTTCACACACTGGGAGGAGCTGAATAAGTAGCGTTCAGAAATGGAAGCCGTGGGGTCAGAGAGAAGTCACTACCGGCCCTCCCGAAGTCCTGTGTGAGTGGTGAAGCTGCAGTTTGCAGGGCAGTCTGGGAAGCCAGGCCCTGTTGGCTGCAGCCCTGGGCTGTGAGGGGAGAAGATGGAGAAGGCACCTGAGTGGGTGTGGCCAGTGGTGCTCTGTAGGGCCCCAGTGGGGGAGGGGGGCCACCAAGCTGGAACCAGCTCCCTTCTGCCCATGTCTCTCAGGTAGCTAACCATGCTCCCTTTTGCCCTCCACATCTCAGACAAATTTCTCTTTTGACCAGTTCTAGCCTGGAGCAAAACAGAGAAGGGGATGCCACAAAGGCCATTTTCGGGGAGCCAGGTTGATACCTGCAGGTGTCAGGAAGAAAATGCAGCAGCCTCCAGACAGCTCTCTGTGTTCTGCGTACTTCCTCAACAAATAAGGCTAGTCTTGCTCAAAAACACCTAACCACCTCGCACCCATTAGGATGGCAATTATTATAAAAACAAGCAAACAGAAAACAATAATTGTTGGCAAGGTTGTGGAGAAATTGAAGTCCTTGTGCTTGGTGGGAATGTAAAATGGTCCAGACACTATGGAAAACAATATGGCAGTTCCTAAAAAAAAAAAAAATTAAACATAGGATTATCATATGGCCCAGTAATTTCACTTCTGGGCACATACCCAAAAAAGTGAAAGCAGGTATTCAGACAGATATTTATACACCAATATTCATAACAACATTATTCAAAATAGCGAAAAGATACACGTAAATTGTTTGTGGAAGCTATTTGATTAATAAATATATATTTTTTTAATCCACTCCACATCCATCAAAATGCGTAACATGACTTTCAAGGACTCAAAAAAAAAAAAAACTAAACGGTATAAAGGAGAAATGATGATAGAAGTTACCCCTGAATATTTTTGCAAGAGTATTTAAAATATTACAGCAGGTGGAATCACTTAGAGCAGTTAAACACTGAGTAAAATTAAACCATTATTGCTTTTAATATACAGCTGTGTGTTTGTGTGCCGGTCTGAACGGAGATACGAGTATTATCAGAAATTAGCTTTAGGGGCGCCTGGGTGGCTCAGTGGGTTAAGCCTCTGCCTTCGGCTCAGGTCATGATCTCAGGGTCCTGGGATTGAGGCCCTGCTCGGCGGGGAGCCTGCTTCCTCCTCTCTCTCTGCTGCCTCTCTGCCTACTTGTGATCTCTCTCTCTGTGTCAAATAAATAAGATCTTAAAAAAAAAAGAAATCAGCTTTAGCAGTTGAGATTTACACACGTAACTTCTGCACTGTTTGAGTTTCTAGCAGTAATGTGCTACTTGGATAATTGGGAAAGCTGCAGGGCTGTTTCAAACAAAACGGAGAGGGCTCCCCACTTCCCGCGCACAGTCCCTCCAGGGAATGCGGTGGAGTCAAGTCATCACTGCGTTGGCCCGTCGGAGCCCGGGCCTGGGGGTGAGCGCAGCCCCAGGAAGGAGCGGCCGGTGTGGCTGCAGGGTTATGAGCGGGCAGCCGGGTGCACGGAGCCCCGACTTGTGCCAGTGCAGCAGGGAGTCAGCGTGGCCACCGGGCTCAGAATGCGCTCCCGGCTCGGCTTCCCGACCCACGGCTGGGGTGGAGGAGCATCCTGGGGGGAGAGGAGCATCCTGGGGGGGAGGAGCATCCTGGGGGAGGAGGAGCATCCTGGGGGAGGAGGAGCATCCTGGGGATGGAGGAGCATCCTGGGGGAGGAGGAGCATCCTGGAGGGGAGGAGCATCCTGGGGGTGGAGGAGCATCCTGGGGGAGGAGGAGCATCCTGGAGGGGAGGAGCATCCTGGGGGTGGAGGAGCATCCTGGGGGAGGAGGAGCATCCTGGAGGGGAGGAGCATCCTGGGGGTGGAGGAGCATCCTGGGGATGGAGGAGCATCCTGGGGGTGGAGGAGCATCCTGGGTCGGGGGGAGCATCCTGGGGCAGCTAGGGGAGGGAGGAGCATCCTGGGGAGGGAGAAGCATCCTGGGGGAGGAGCATCCTGGGGTAGAGGAGCATCCCGGGGGAGGAGGAGCATGCTGGGGAGGAGCATCCTGGGGGGAGGATTATCCTGGGGGGGAGGAGCATCTGGGGGGGAGGATTATCCTGGGGGGGAGGAGCATCCTGGGGGAGGAGGAGCATGCTGGGTGGGGAGGAGCATCCTGGGACCGCTGGGGGAGGGAGGATGCTGCAGCCTGAGGGGTCCGCGGCCAGAGGCAGCCCAGGCTGCGCGCAGGGCAGTTGCCCGGGGGCTGCTTCCTTAGCCTGGATGAGTGAGAGGCTGGTTCTTTTCCCAAAACGACACAAATCTCAGAGCAGGCTCAACACAGCAGGGACCCGGCTCTGCTTATAGCTAAATGTGCATCGGTATAAACAGATGTAGGAGAGTCCATAGGGTGCAAGGCTGTGCACCAAGGAAGAATTCTTGAGTGCAGAAAGGTGGTTTTATTAGAGCATGGGGCCAGGACCCCTGGGCAGACAGAGCTGCACGGGGTCAGGAGGCGGGCCCGTTCCAGACTTTCAGGTTGGGAGGGGTCAGGGACTGCACAAGCCTCCCAGGTCCTTAGGAACCAAGGTTTCCAAGACCCTCAGGGCAGGGGGCTAGTAGCTAGTAGGAGAAGGTCATTCGTTACCGGTTAGTACACCCTCAGTCAGGAGACCCTTCCCATGTGTGTCGGTGGGTCATATGCTTGGGGGATGGTGGTCAACACGCATGTGGGGCGGCGGTCGAGATAAAGGAGATTTCCAAAGGAATTGCTGTATGTTACAGAAGACCCACAGGGTGCTGGGGTCAGGCTGAGACTGCCTTTTGCCCTCAGCAAGGTCTGAGCATCGAGGCCATTGAGTCACTCTGAGGAATGTCACTCTGCCTGTTTCAGGACTTGTCCGTGGGCTCTCAGTAGCAGGGAAATGTGGGGCGCCTGGGCGGCTCAGTCGCTAAGCATCTGCCTTCAGCTCAGGTTATGACCCCAGAGTCTTGGGATCGAGCCCCGTATCAGGCTTCCTGCCTTGCTGGAGGCCCGCTTCTCCGTCTCCCACTCCCCCTGCGTCTGTGTTCCTCTCTTGCCGTGTTTCTCTCTGTCAAATACATAAATAAAACCTTAAAAAATAATAATAGAGTTGTTTAAAAGCAGTAGGGAATTTTGATCCTTGTTCTCCTGCCTTTGTTCCCCACATCATGAACTGCTGGTTTCAGCCATTCACAGCCCTGCGAACAGGTTAAGGCCATCGGCCGCTGAGCGCAGACAGAATGGCTGTTTCAGGCAGCTCCTGGCTTGTGATGCTGCCTGGTCCTGGAAACGTCTTTGGCTCTGCCTCTTTCTCTCTCCTCCGCTATGTTTGAGCCCCTCTAGACTTCAGGACACACAGGTCTAGATGAGGGAGAATCAAGCAGTTATTTCTAAGCCATTGGTTCAAAACTCGCCCGGGGAACCTGTCCTGAGGGTGCCATTTATCGTGGCTTAAGCAGCCAGCTGACCCAGACCCTGAACGACCATCCCTAGGCTGGGTCTCAGCCCGGCTGCCCAGCGACAGCTCCCGGGACCGGTTCTGGGCCGGAGGTGGTTGGGGTTCAGGGTTTTCCAAAGCTCCCCAGGGTTCTAATGTGTAGCCAAGGCTGAGAACCTTGCTTGGGTAAATGGCCTGTCACCTCACCGATTTGTCCCCTTGGGGTGGACTCCCCTTGACTAAGGCCGAGCGCCCTGTGTCTGCTCTCTGAGCTGGGGTCCGGCCTCCCAGGTGAGTGGGCTGAGGTTTCCAGGAGGCCACCGTGAAGCCCCTGCGGCCATGCCGGGAGAAGACGAAGGTTGGCACCAACTGCTGCTTCTTGGGCACAGTGTCCTTTCGAGGGCGTCACAAGAGAGCCACAGCAGAGTCCCCTCTGCCCAACTCCTGCCTCCAGGTCTCTCTCTGTCTCTAGTGCCCCCTAGTGGCGCAACCCACAAAGATCACAAAAGCAGTGCAGACGGCTGAGTTTGGAGCCCAAGGACAGTGGTTTCATAGGAACAACCGGGTTTACATACAATCAGTACAGAGCCCAAATCTGGCTATGCACCTCAGTCACCCCCGCTCCCCCCCAACACTGGGATTAAATTTGAAACTACCACCCAGCCCTGCGTCTGCTCCCCCGTGTGCATGTCACACGGCTTGCTTTCCATCCTCACGCGCGCTGCGCTGCCTTCGGCCAAAGGCACTTCGCACTGCGTCTACACAGTGTTGTTCGTCTCTCCTCCGAGTTATCACCTCTTCCTCCTTCACACCCAATGTCAATTCTCACCCCCCTTCAGACACCGCCCCCCATTCTAAAGTCTCATAAAGTCAGCCGCTCTTCATAATGTGTAACACAGATGGGCATTACGGAAGTTGACCATGTAATAGTGACATTTCTCTGGTTGTCCCCGTGACTAGACCACAAACACAGCAGGGACTCTGTGTCTTTGCTGGCCTCATATACTCAGCATCTAACACCTTGCCTGGCACAAAAACAGGTCCTGAAAAAATAGTTGAATGAAATTTGCACAAAGCAGGAAGCAAGATCTTTGCCTAAAAATAATTTTTTTTTAAAGGGCCATAATGTTGCTAGTTCACTGGAATCCATCCTCGACGAGGGTAAGGAGCTCACTTCTCTTGCTCACGGATGAAACCCCAGTGCTTGCAGCAGCGGCTCACAGAAAGCTCATGTGCACACACATGCCTCTTAATTGGGGGCACCTGGCTTCTTAAACCATCTTGGGAATGCTGATCTGACATGGGAAATTGTGTTAGTGAGAACCCAGAATGCTTTTGCCTAATTAGAGCGATGGCTCCAGAGGATATTTTAAAAAGGACGTTGACTTTTAGTCCACCTAAGATTGAGGATTCTGAACAGAGAAATGGCACACATTTTAACTTGGTCACTTTGTCTGCTGTTCTGAGCCCTTTCTTGGCCAGAGGTATCCTGTCTTTAAGAGAGAAGGTCAGCTAACGTGGTTGTGCATCTATCATGTGCCAGAGCTGTTATGTACATTGTCCCACTTAATCTTGGTGATGGATTTTATGATCTCAGTTTTATTCTAGAGCCTAATGAGAGTAAATAACCAGCCCAGAGTCATGTAGACAGTAATTAACTGGCCTAGGGTTGAACAAACCTATTATATCCCAGAGGCCAGGCCCAATCTAAAAAGCACTCACTTGTTTCACAAAATAAATGAACATTTCAAAAGAGCTTATAGTCCAGTCATGTGGGGTCATGGATGCGCAGAGTCTAGTCACTGAAGCCCCAGTAAAAGTAGATTACATCTGAATAGTACGCATAATTTACATGAAATTTTACCTACATTATTATATCATTTGATAAGCATACCAGTAATAAAAGCAGTATTAGCTTAACTTGGAGAAGTGACTTATTAAAGTACAGAATGCAGAAGTTCAGATTATCAGTATTCTTTATTCTCTAGAATCTTTAATATCCTTAGTGCAAAAAAACTAAGGGACAAGTAAAGTGCTCAGTGACAGAGAATAGGAGACAGAACATTATGACCAAACCCTGCTCTGATTGTATCTGCAAATTGAAGAATTAGAAATACAAATTCTGCAGTTGGGCTTATGAGCCTTATAAAGTGATCCCTGAGGGAGAAACTCTGGCAGGTTTGACTTGGGTCCAATGCCTCCTTCAATCACTGCTATGCTTTGCTTGATTAGCTGACATCTACATCAAATTTGGTTTCCTTTAACTCCTCATCCTTCACTCGGACCTCTGCTTCCACTGGTCCGCCCACACCGCGTGTCCCCGATTTGACCCGGTGTCCGTGAGCAATTCAGGCTCTCCCCTGGGGACCACCTCCCTCTCTGGGCTGGGCTGCGTCTGTACCACTTGGCCTGGGACCTCCTTGGCCCAGTCCGGTGGGGGGGGGGGGGGNCTCTGCTGCTCTTTGCTTCCCTCTGGTGGCACCACCGTCCACCCCGTCATCCCGGGTTGTTCAGGGCCCCAGGCACAACTGTCGGATCGTGGTCTTCAGGGCCTGAGGTGGCTCAGTCTCACCTGCAGGGCTTGTTAGAATGCAGACTGCCAGGCCCTGCCCCAGTGTTTTAATCAGCCCATCTGGGGGTGCGGTATGAGCATCTGCATCTCTAACGAGATCCGAGGTGATGCTAATGCTACTGGGCGGGGGGGGGGACACCGGATGCTAGGTGCAGTTCAGCAAATGGGGCTGCGCTGTGTGCATAGTTAAGAACTACCAGGGCACAGACCAAAGCCCCATAACTCAGAAAAATTAAGTAGCCTACGATTCTCTAAATGTGAATCTAAAGGCATCCATTTGTTTAGCAAGCATTTATTATGTACCTGATGCTAGGTGCAGCCCAGTGGGGACCGAGAATCAGGACCAGCTCTTCTGAACCTTACGGCCAGACAGCATACACTGTGTTGTGTCACTAGGGAGATGCTTACAGTGAATTGGGCTGCCCTTCTGTTAGGAAGCTCTAGGGCCCCAGCCAGGGCGCAGGATCCCAACCTGCAGAGTCGGGGATGGTTTTCTGCAGGAAGTATTTCTAAGTGGAGATTGGAAGGAAGGAATTCTCCATGTGCTCTCAGAAGGTTGGGGTTGTGACCACTCCACATTTCTATTTTAGAGCGTATGTATTTCCAGACAGGATGCAATGCAACACAATACAGAGTGGCTAGCTAAAGAAATAATTTTGTCTTACAAAAGACGAATTTTAAAATTACTTAATTATTTAAAATAATGAATTATTTTTAAAAAATTATTTGTCCTCCAAAAATAAGACAAAAGAACAAGTTTAAGCAGAATTAGAACTCCAAGCCCCTATTTATGAGAAATTGGATTAAATTGCGGTTCTTTGGAAAAGTCCTTAAGCAATGGTATACTTCCAAGTCGACCACAAAAATGATTTGGCAATTTAAAGATAATAATCCTCATCATAGCTAGCATTTTCAGACTACTAACCATGTTCCAGTTACTTTCAACATATTGGTTCATTTATCCCACACCCCAACCTATGAGCTAAGTAGAGCTGTTATTTTCCCTCATTTTACAGATGTTAAAACTGAGATACTGAAGGATTTAGTAACTTGCCCAAGAGCACACAGGGAGGAAGTGGGGAAACCAGGATTCAAACCCTTCACAGCCCATCCGCATGATTATGACATGTTTAAACACTCAGACATGATGTTCTATTAAAAATTTAATATAAACGATATGAAAAAAAGAACACTTTTTTTTTTTTGGCCCAGGGGTACAGGTCTGTGAATCATCAGGCTTACATCTTTCACAGCACTCACCATAGCACAAAGCCTCCCCAATGTCCATCACCCAGCCACCCTCTCCCTACCCTCCCATCCCCCATGTAACCCTCAGTTTGTTTTGTGAGATTAGGAGTCTCTTATGGTTTGTCTCCTTCCCCATCCCATCTTGTTTCATTATTTTTCCCTCCCTACCCCCCACCCTGCCCTTCAAGTTCCTCATATCAGAGAGATCATATGATAATTGTCTTTCTCTGATTGACTTATTTCGCTCAGCATAATGCCCTCTAGTTCCATCCACGTCGTTGCAAATGGCAAGATTTCATTTCTTTTGATGGCTGCATAGTATTCCATTGTATGTATATACCACTTCTTCTTTATCCATTCATCTGTTGATGGACATCTAGGTTCTTTCCATAGTTTGGCTATTGTGGACATTGCTGCTATAAACATTCGGGTGCATGTGCTCCTTTGGATCACTACCTTTGTATATTTAGGGTAAATACCCAGTAGTGCGATTGCTGAGTCATAGGGTTGCTCTATTTTCAACTTTTTGAGGAGCCTCCATACTGTTGTCCAGAGTGGTTGCACCAGCTTGCATTCCCACCAACAGTGTAGGAGGGTTCCCCTTTTTCCGCATCCTCGTCAACGTCTGTCATTTCCTGACTTGTTGATTTTAGCCATTCTGACTGGTGTGAGGTGGTATCTCACTGTGGTTTTGATTTGTATTTCCCTGATGCTGAGTGATGTTGAGCACTTTCTCATGTGTCTGAAAAAAACACTTTTTAAAAAATTCAGCCATACCCCCACCCCGGCAAGAGCTGCTCTTACCTTTCGGAATATTGCATGCTACCCAACTGAGATCTATAAAATTGTTATAATACACATTTTACACACTGGTGCCTAAAAATAAAACCCATCTATGATTCCATGAGATGCATGTTCACTGAAAAAATTGAAGTAAAAGAAAGAAAACTAGAAAGAAAAAATAAAAATTGTTCATTACTTTGAAATTATCAGTTCATACTCCAAGAGATTGCAGAGAATACATTTAGGAATATCGGTATTGATACAAGATAAAGGGCAGAATATGTATCCATGCTGACATTCTCTTCATTTTTTATTATACTTATTTACATTCATATTTTTATTATGTGCTTTTATGTTGCCACTGAAGATGTGCCTTCAGATATTTTACTTAGTATTTTATTGGATTCAGTGTGGTGGAGACACATCGAGTAGCTCAATCTTCCATCAGCTGTTAATATTCAACTTTTCATCTTACTTCAGGACAAAAAGAAAACAAAGCATTTGTGATATTAGAGGAAAGGTCGAACATAAAAAGTGGTAGACACATGGATTAAATATTCTAGAGGATCACAAGCAAAACAGATTTTAAGTGAATTTTTTACCTAATGCTTTGTTATACATCTTGCTTTGGCTATTTCTCTTAGAGATTTTATCTCCTTTCTTGAAAGATTAACTTAGAGAAACATTATTGCATTGGTATTTATTTGTGATAACAGTGTCCTCCAAAGAATGTTTCTTGGACACTAATCCTTCATGATGCTCCGCAAAAGAAGGACTCTGTAGTTTTAGTGAAACATCACAAATTCCCCTCTGGATATTTGCAATATCTAAGAACTTCTATGGAGGATAAAATAGTCAGGGTCACTAGTTTAGTAATTTGTGATTCCTTTGAGTATTTCAATCAGTTTTCACTCCATTTAGACAGAGCTTTTATATTTGTTATATGCATGCCATGCATTTGGGAGATTTTAAATCATATTCACTGCAAATCTGTCATAACACTGACATTTGTACACCACACCCCCACAAGGGCTGCGGGACCAAGCTCACTGCGAAATTGGTCTTAGTTTGTCATGACCTTGGCAGAAACACTGGAATCTCTCTTTTCTCCATTTCTTAAGTCTACTGGGTCTTTTGGGCAGGATGCCTGCCAAAACTTAAGGAAGCCAGGAGGGTCTCCAAAACGGCAGGCTTTCCTGAACCTGGAGGAAATGGTTATTCTTGGAAAGGAGACTTATTTTTTCAAGGAATGAACACGTAGGCAAGAGGAAATAATGTTTGAGCTTCCCTGCATCAGTCTGCTCTTCTTTCCCAATGAGAAGAACTTGGCAGGGACCAGATGAATGAACAAAGCTGACTGCAGCGTTCAGGCACGGAAGTCTCTCTGTCGCAACCAAGTTGACTTAGATTTTACTGCATTTTAAAACTCAAATCCATTTGGTAACGGGCCTAATCATGTAAGAGAAACAGGGATGTGAAGAAACAGGGCGCTGTATCTGATTGATTTGTGAAAGCATTGGGTTACTGAAGTTTAGCCAGCACTCAGGAAAAATACTGTCCCTCTGCTCCCCATTTCCTGCATGTCAGTATAAAATCATTCCCACACTGCAAAATATGCCTTCAGAATCCCATACCCTGCATGAGACCGAATTCTTTGGCTTTTGAAGGGATTTCTCCAGAGCCTGAAATTGATTCCCAACAGCGGTTCCTCTGTGGCTTTGTTCAAACAAACTTGGAATCTTTTGGCTCATGGCACCAGCAGTAATTGAAAGAAGAGATCCAGCCACGATGTGCATTCGCGGGTCTCCTCAACACGGATGTGCTTTCTTTTCCCATCACGATTTCCTGAGGCTCCAGTTTTGGGGGGGCCCATCGAAGTGTGTTAATCCTTCATAATCATCACTTTGGTTTCTGTTTAGCTGTTTTACTGTTTTTATTTTTCAAAGGTAATTTCAAAAATATTGTGAACATGCATAATGACATATATAAACATGTCAACATAATGTATATATTATGTTATATCTGGGTATGTATAGTGGAAACATCCATGGTCATAAATATTTCATAGACACAGTCATAAATATATTAGGAAGTTCTAGGAAATTTAAAATTTTCAAACACATATTGGTCTCATTAAGAGTTTTCTCTGTTGTTTTCACAAATAATATTTGTAAAACCAGGGGAAAAAAACTTTTAAAAATTGCAATTCTAGGGGCGCCTGGGTGGATTGGTGGGCTAAGCCTCTGCCTTCGGCTTAGATCATGATCTCAGGGTCCTGGGATCGAGCCCCGCATCGGGCTCTCTGCTCAGCAGGGAGCCTGCTTCCTCCTCTCTCTCTGCCTGCCTCTCTGCCTACTTGTAATCTCACTCTCTGTCAAGTAAATAAATAAAATCTTTAAAAAATTGCAATTCTAATAAGAATCTGTTTTTGCTTTATGAAGATATATTTTGTCTAAAAAGATTGCTCTGAGCCAACAAGATTTGGGGGAAGAGTATTTCCGAGGAGAAAGCAAATGTGGAATGAGGTAGGAAAGAGTGATGGGAAATGATGTGGCGTCTGCAGGTTTTCCTGTATTCTTTCCTATTAACCAGGTTCCATGAAGGGTTTTGTCTTCCTCCATGGGAAGAATACTTACTTGCCTTGATGTTCACTACAGTTTTGCGTGAAATAGTACTTCATCTCCAATCTATGTATGATGTAGTCTCAGGGATAGGCAAATTTTTCAGAAATCAATAAATGAATTGTAAGATTCAAAATATTATCTTCATTGCTGTCTGTAAGATGCTGCTGGGGTGGCTAGCCAGAATTCTGTTGGCTTATGGCAGTAATCATCATTGAAAGAAGAAGTAATTGACCCATTATTGCACTAACGTGACATTGTGCATTAAAGGGATGATTTTCTTCAAATTTCCACTGTGGCCTTTTCATAACAACAGCACCTACTGTGTGCATTTCCGATGTGCCATGCTCTCTACCAAACATGGCAAAGGGAGAGTAAGTTCACTTAATCTGAGTGAAAGCTGAGTTAGTATTAGGAGGAGCCTCTCCCTTTCTCAGAAGAGGAAATCAAGACAGGTTAAATAATTTTCTGGAGGTCCCAGCTGGTGAGAATGGTGTAAGGATTCAGATCCTGGTGGTTTAGCTTCTGGGATTTTAAGCACTATCTTTAACACTACAGGTCCTCTCTTCAAGTGCAAATGCTCGTTAAATTAATCCAAACATATATGGAGCTTTCCTTTAGAAATATTCAGAGCAGAGACAAACAATGAAATTATGTATTTACTTGCCTTTGACATTGAGCAATAGACCTTTCTATAGACAGGGCTAACAACTGGATTTTAGTAGATGTAAGAATAGCTGACAACTCAGTTTAAAGTCCTAGGAAAAGTACTTTATCAGATTGACGTGATTTCTAAGTCAGTTAGCCATCACATGCATGTCATCACTGAGTCCTCTACCACCCAGCTCGGTTGCCCTCAGCCATGTATCTATGAACACTGTAGTGATTCCTTGTTGACAGCTCTTTACCAGTTCCTATCACTTCCAAACCTGCTCCTTTTAACTGATTCTAAGTAAAGCACTTCGAGAGCAAAACAATGCAAATTGAAAGACATTTCACTTTTATTTTAGAGTAGTTGATGTAATACAAGAATGACTTTAGTCACAAGCAGTTACTCTAGGATACTTGAGTTGTCATTTGGTGACCTTTGGTGCCATGGCTTCTACCTTTAATATGTATCCCATGTTCAGTCACTTCTCACCACTTCTGAAATCAAACCCTGTCTTCGAATTTGGATCCTGATCCAAACCATCATGGCTCACCAGGATTTCAGCAATAGCCTTCCACACTGCCTCCTGGGTGTCTACCCCTGTCTGTTATTTTCGACATGGCAGCCAGAGAGATGCTTAGAAAACGTAATCTTTAGAAAATGTAGTTCATGTCATTCCCTTTCTCCAATCTTATTCTTATTTCACTCAAAGGACTTATTATGGGCTGTAAGGGAGTTGGACTTCTGGCTCCGTGTGACATCTCTGACTTTGTCTCTTCCCATGCCTGCTCTAGCTCAGTCCAGTGTGACCCCGTGGTCTTCTTGTTGCTGCTAAAATATGCCAGGGCAAGCTCACCCCCCCAGCCCCACCCATGACAGTTTCCTTTAGCTTGCTATGTTATTTCCATAGAGCTTTATAGCCTCCAACATCCTGTAACGTACCTATCTTATTATCTATTTCACCTCCTTAGAATGTAAGCTCTATGTAAGCAGAGATTACTTTTTTTTTTTGAACAAAACAAAATGGTGCCTGACAAAGTGTAGGCACTCAATAAATGCTTACTGAATTAACAAACAGCTGGATAAATGATGCAGTGCTCATAGCTAGCTGGACCATGCTTCTGTGGTTGAAGATAAACCTTCAGTTCAGTCAATATGTGTGCAAGGCATCAGTCTAAAGATAAATAATGACCATAAATAATAAGCTGGAACTAAGAATCAGCATTTTTGGCTTCAAAAAAGGTAAGATACCAAGCTAGAAATGGGCCTTGGCTCTGAGGGTGACCAAACCTTGGCTAGAATCCCTGTCCAACTATTTACCAGGCCAGGGACCTTGGTGAAGATGCTGTAGCTTTCCAATCACATGGGAAGTTGTGAAAGCTGTGATGCCCCCGCTTCCTCGGGTGATTGTGAAGTTATAGCGAGTTCTTACTTGTACAGTGCTTAATATAAAGTCAGTAATAGATGACTATTGGTAGCAGTGAGAACAAATATTATATATGTTATATTTCATATATATGTGTATATGTATTTTTAATTGTAGCTGTGACACGCTGTTGCATTAGTTTCGGTTGTACAACACAGTGATTGGACAGTTGCGGACGCTGTGCTATGCTCCCACGTGTAGCTATCATCTGTCACTATACAATGCTGTTACAGTATCATCGACTGCATTCCCCGTAGTTTATCTTTCATCCCTGTGACTTACTTATTCTATAACTGGAAGCCGTACTTCCCACTCCCCTGAACCCGTTTTTCCCACTGCCCCCTCCAGCCTCCTCTCTGGCAACCACCAGTTTAAACATAATAATTTTTTAGAGAGAGCACTTCAGGACTATCTGAGAGAGAAAACATTCCTCTCTTTTATTATAAACAGTTTGAATCAATGACGCCTGATGAATATTAATTTTTCAAAACATGGGCAGCCATTGACCTTGGCTCTTCTAGCATATCAGCGAGGGAAGTGGCATTACTGTCTATTATTTATTTAATATGAAGCATAACAGCCTTGGTGGGGGATTCTTGAACCTTTTGGTTTCAGAACTCCTTTACAGTCTTAAAAATTATTGAGGACTATATTTACATGGGCTATATCTATTGACATTTTCTGTACTCAAAATAAAAATAGAACTTTATAAAATTAATTTGTTAAAAAATCAATAAAAACCCACTGCACATTAAAATTTAAAAAAACTTTATTTTAAAAGGTATAAATGTTTCCTTTTTCTTTTCTCTTTTTTTCCTTTTAATTGAAGTGTAGTTGGCATATAATATTATATTAGTTCCTGGTGCACAAAAATGTATATCATGAAGTTCTCACCACGGTCAGTACAGTGACCATCTGTTGGCATACAAATCTGTTACAATATTATTGACTATATATTCTCTCTATGGTACTTTCCATTCTTGAAACCTCTTTATTTTATACCTGGAAGGTTGTGCCTCTTCACCCCGTTCCCCTAGGTAGCCCATCCCCTCTGACAAACACCAGTTCGTTCTCTGTGTTTATGAGGCTGTTTCTGCTTCTTCTTTGTTTGTAAACAACTATATTTTTTAAGAAAATAACTTAGTAAGAAGAGTAGTACTGTTTCACAACTTTGCAAGTATCTTTAATGTCTTGCTTAGTAGAAGAGAGCTGGATTCTTTTATCTGCTTGCATGTTAATTTGTTGTGATATCTCACGTCATGCAGACTTGGAAAAACTCCATAATACACTGGTGAGAAAATGAGAGTGAAAAAGACAACCGACATCTTAGTGTGATTATGAAAATTATTTTTACTTTGTGGTCTCTCTGAAGGGGTTTCAGAGGATATTTCCCACTCTCCCCTAATTTCCCTGCAACACTTGAGAACCACTAGGCTAGAGGAGGGTCTTTTTATTCTTGAGAGTTAAAAAATAGAATATTACATAACTTTTCTCAAGTATGTTTTCTAATTTTTTTGTTGTTTTGGCAACCAGTCTAATAAAAACACTTAAAAGACTGAATTCATTATTTTTCCCTCCCTACCCCCCATGACCCCCCACCCTGCCCCTCAAATTCCTCATATCAGAGAGATCATATGATAATTGTCTTTCTCTGATTGACTTATTTCGCTCAGCATAATACCCTCCAGTTCCATCCATGTCGTTGCAAATGGCAAGATTTCGTTTCTTTTGATAGCTGCATAGTATTCCATTGTATATATATACCACATCTTCTTTATCCATTCATCTGTTGATGGACATCTAGGTTCTTTCCATAGTTTGGCTATTGTGGACATTGCTGCTATAAACATTCGGGTGCACGTGCCCCTGAGGATCACTACCTTTGTGTCTTTAGGATAAATACCCAGTAGTGCGATTGCTGGGTCGTAGGGTAGCTCCATTTTCAACTTTTTGAGGAATCTCCATACTGTTTTCCAGAGTGGCTGCACCAGTTTGCATTCCCACCAACAGTGTAGGAGGGTTCCCCTTTCTCCGCAACCTCGCCAACATCTGTCATTTCCTGACTTGTTGATTTTAGCCATTCTGACTGGTGTAAGGTGGTATCTC
>LNAC01000813.1:452154-479638 GCA_002007465.1 Ailurus styani
CCCGAATGTTTATAGCAGCAATGTCCACAATAGCCAAACTATGGAAAGAACCTAGATGTCCATCAACAGATGAATGGATAAAGAAGATGTGGTATATATATACAATGGAATACTATGCAGCTATCAAAAGAAACGAAATCTTGCCATTCGCAACGACATGGATGGAACTGGAGGGTATTATGCTGAGCGAAATAAGTCAATCAGAGAAAGACAATTATCATATGATCTCTCTGATATGAGGAACTTGAGGGGCAGGGTGGGGGGTTGTGGGGGGTAGGGAGGGAAAAATAATGAAACAAGATGGGATGGGGAAGGAGACAAACCATAAGAGACTTCTAATCTCATAAAACAAACTGAGGGTTACTGGGGGGTGGGAGGGTAGGGATAGGGTGGATGGGTTATGGACATTGGGGAGGGTTTGTGCTTTGGTGAATGCTGTGAAAGATGTAAGCCTGATGATTCACAGACCTGTACCCCTTGGGCAAAGAATAAAAATAAAATTAAAAAAAAAAAAAGACTGAATTCAGGGGCGCCTAGGTGACTCAGTCAGTTAAGCATCTGCCTTTGGCTCAGGTCATGATCTCAGGGTCCTGGGATCGAGTCCCGCATTGGGCTCTCTGCTGAGCGAAGAGTCTGCTTCCTCCTCTCTCTCTCTGCCCCCCATTCCTGTTCTCCCTCTCTCTCTCTCTCTCTCTCTCTCTCTCTCTCTCTCTCAAATAAATAAATGGGTTGAATTCAGTCCTTTTATTCCATTCCTTTGGCTTTTTACCTGCTGTGTCCAACAGCAAAGATTAAAATTGATTCTCCTAGTATAGTGAGCAGAATTGTGCCCGGCACACATCAGCTGCAAGGATTCAATCCTTGCTTTCAAATAGTTAGTAATACAATTTTTATGAAGTACTGAGAGTGCTGTGAAAAACACATTTGAAAAAAAACAAATTCAAAGCAGCAGATTTTTCTTAGTTATCATAAAAAAATAAAAAAATCCTAGAAAACAAAAGTAAAAATTGTCACTCAATTTCCCAGCAAAATACCCATGAAAATAAATAGGAAAAGGTTTGCATCCATACTGGAAACTGAGGATAATAGTAGTAAACATATACCAAAAATTGGGAGCCATTTACTAAATAAATCACCATTTGGACCAAATTTAAAAATACAATTAATAGGCAGCACGTGCTTTGCCTCCTGAGGCAAACAGGGCAGTAGGAGTAAGAGAGCCCCGACTGCCCCTCCTGCTCCCCGTCCTCGGCTCCTGTCGGGGGAGCAGGCAGCCTGGATTTACAAGGGGCCTATTCCGTAGCCCTGGGGGCTTCTTTACGTCTTCCCAACCTGGTGTCATAAAAACCCTGCCATCCATATAGATGGAGCCATTTTTTTTAGAAAGCAAAATGTTTGGAGCTCCCTTAAACCAGAAGAGCTGAAGAAATCAGAGAACGAGGCGGTAGGTCTAAGAAGAGACCCAAGGTTAGATGATCGGAGTTGAACTAGCACAGAGGCTGGAGGGCAGGCGTGGGCGGTTAAGGGCCAGAAGTGCCAAAGATCCAGGGAAATCCTGCAAAGCTCACCTTTGCCTCTGTGCGTCTGGGGGGCCTGGGGGGCGGGGCGAGGGGGCGGCAGGGCTTAGGCTCTTGTTCCCTGGCCTGGATGTAGCCCGGATAACGTGTTTCGCTCCCTTCTGTGTCTTTGAGCCACAGCCCAGCTGCAGGGAGCAACGTCCCGCTCTGCTCAGATCTGAGTGGACTTGTCTGCATGCCCTAAGGAATCCTTTGACATTTGGTTCATACTTGCCTGGGCCTCGGCCACACCCAAGTGGTCTGTGAGGGAGCGAAGGAAACTCCGTGTACAGTGACTCTTAAAACAAGAAGTTGTTCTGGAAGAGTTTCTCTTCATTCTAGGATAAATAAAGCTAAATAATCACCATGCATGTCTAGACCAGACTGGCATTCCTAATAGCTCCCTCGCTGCCCATGCCAAGGCTGCCAGCCCTCTATGAGAGTCACTGCTCACAGCCTCTTTGGCTCAGGAAAACTCTCCAGAATCTGCCTCCTACTCTTTGTTGCTCTTTCCTCTGGTTTCTCTGGTTTCTGTCCCATAGGCTCACAATCAGACGCTCCTCCCTCCTCACCCACATTGTGAGGAACCATCTCATTCTTTGACTCCTCACGGGTTTCCTCCCAGATGGCTTCCTTTGGCTCATGTGCTACAGTCTGGAACAAGAGGGGCTTCATCCTAGGACCGTACCCAGACTGCACGCAGCCCAGGTCCAGAGTGGGCTCAATTCCTAACAGGACAATGCAGAGCAGGCCAGTAAAGAAAAGTCTGCAACACAAGAGAAGATGGTAAAATGCTTAAGGACTTGAAGGGAAATTTTCCTTAAAATAGACTTGCTGCGGGAAACTGAAGGGTATTTTTAAATATATTTGTTCCCTACTCTTAAAAAAAAAAAAAGACAAATTTGAGCTGAGGCAAGAGAGAATGCATGGAAACCAAAATCACAAGAGTCAAGTTGAAATGTTTGTTGGAGAGAAAGAATAGCAAATTAGATACTTCAGATTGCCGATTGTGGATGTAGGGAAGAAGTCTGAGAAATAATCTAGAATATGGGGCAAAGAAGTCAAAACGACAGAGATATTGGAGAGAGAGCATTTTACAAATCCAAATTGTGAATAACCAGTCTTCCCAAACTTCCTGAGCAAAAGAAACAGAATAAATAATTCAAAGAAAAATAAAGAAAAGAAATTGTGTACAAGAAGAATCTTTCCCCAATATTAAAAAACAATCGGACCCGGAGATTTAAGAAGTGGGATTATGCCGTTACACCTGGAGGGAGGAAGGCATCAATCCAGGATTCCCCATCTATCCCTCTCTTCTCCCAGTACACCTCCCACCGGCACGTCACCACTGGCAAAGCCACGTTCCAGAGCCTCACGAAAATCCAGCCTCTGCCAAGAAGAAACTTCCTGATTTGCTTAGCTGTAACATCTCTCAAACTCTCAAAGAAGTTTTATCCTATGAGCCGGTATCAGTTATAATAATGAAAACTCCTCAGGTTTGGGGAGCCTGGGTGACCCAGTCCTTCAAGCATCTGCTCAGGTCATGATCTCAGGCTCCTGCTCAGCGGAGTCTGCTTCTCCCTCTCCCCCTGCTCATGCTCTCTCTCTCTTTCCCTCTCTCAAGTAAATAATCTTTAAAAGAAAGAAAAGGAAATGTGTTAGTTTGTGTCGTCTAAGAAGCAGGTGTTAAGAAGGAACTGAATGTGCAAGACTTTATCACAGGGGACGCCTGTGGTGGAAATTAAGGAGGGGGTGGGCGGTGGGGAGCGTGCGCAGCGCATGATGCAGGTGGTCCTCGGAGGATAGTCGGGGTCGCAAGCATCCTGGAATGCTGTGCGGTCCTTGAGCATTTTCGTCAGGCTGGTGGGGAGTCCCAGAGCCAACAGTGGTTGGTGGAGGAGCCCCGCACCTCCCGGGAGCCATCCTGCCCTAGAATCCTTGTTGTACTAAGTCACTGCTTGGGAGCAGTGTATAAAATTCAACAATGAATTTCAGAGCATGGCAGCTAAATCCCTTGGGTCGCGATGTCCTCTGTAGTTGGCTTGTCAGATACATTCTCATGGCTACCGTAGTGTTCAATAAATATGGATTCAGTGATCGGTTACTGAGCAACAAGACACCAAGTACCACACTCGGCACGCAAAACAAGTACACATGCTTAGAACGCAACAATTATCAAGACTGCATGCATACGTTTGCCAAGTTCCCAATGTAATGGGGAAGACAAGCATGGAAATATGCACACAACATGCGTGTGGTTAGTGTAGCATGTCCCAAATGCTATAGGAACACAGAGGGATAAACTCTACTGGCAAAGTTGGAGACCTAACTGCAGGAGAAGAATAAGATATGCTGGTAGAAACTAGGGATTCACCACGCAGAGATTCCAGGCAGAATGAAATCACCAATGAGTGATGGGCTATCATTCCTTATCTCAGATATTTTCTGCCCCTCCCTATCTCATCCGTGTTAACTTGAGCACATGGAATGTGAATAGAAATGGCATGTAGCACTTCTGGGGGAAGCTTTGGTAGCCAGCCGGTGGTTTGCTATGCTTTCTATTTTCTCTGACTCCATCAGCCTGCCTTCCAGAGTGAAGATGACATAAATCAGAGGAGCAGCTGACCCATGAGGAACATGGAGCATGAGTGAGAAATAAACCCTTGTTTTCATAACTCACTGAGATGTGTGACCACAGCAGAACCCAGCACTCCAGCCTACTCTGACTAATACACCACACAGACAGAAGGCACGGAGACGGGAGAGTATCAGGTTTTCGGGGAGTTCACTGCCCCCTCCCACATGGCCGGCGTGTAGGCTCTTGGATGGGAACTGATTGAGCTGGGGTAGAATCATATGATAACAGAGTCTTTGGGGCATGTTAAAGATACGGTAAATAAACCAGAGGAATGGAGTCCCATCGAGGGCTTTTAACTAGAGAAGAAACAGGAGCAAATCTGGTTTATAAAGAGTGGTTAAGAAGCCTACATAGATACTTTTGCAATTATCCCAAGAGTCTCTGTGGGCTAGTTCAGTGAGGCACAGCAGACAGAGGAAGGAGGGGCCTGCAGGGACCTCCAGCAGGTAAAGTGGGCACAGGCAGGGCTGCAAACGAGGGAGGAGGGCATCCAAATGCATGGGAAGGACAGCAACTCTCAGGAGAGCAAACGATGCCTTGGACTTGGGAAACATCGAATCTGAAATTCCCTCGGGACGCCCACGGGACAAGGTCCAGTAGTTCTTGGGGATATATGTGCGAAGTTCGGGTAGCACGGACGTGGTTCACTTTAATAGCTGAACCTTAAACACTTTTCATCTCCCTGTATGGCCACTGTTAGTAAATGTGGCGCATAAAAGAAATAAGGGGAAATTAATTAACACCCACATAGCTGGACCCAGGCTCCTTTTCAGACTGGAGGGTCCCAGCACAAGCTTTCCGACACTCGTTGGCCTTGTACGTGAAATCTGTGTTAGCTTTCTCTTTTATTAATACGGATGCAAAGAGATGATTTCACCTTAATCCACTCTGTGATCATCGATCCTTGAAAGCCCTCTTCTGTATTTCTTACCATTTTCTTCTTTGTACTTTCTCTGCTGCTGGCCCCCAGCTCCCCACAGTCAGCTATTCCAGTTTGTATACTGTATACATTTTTATTTGTGTGTATTCGCACCAAATGTGTGGTGGGCAAGGGACTCGTGATTTTTGATTTGGGTGAGCAGTATGGTGTCGTACTTCACTGTGACTCAAGCTTGGCTCTCCCTGGCAGCAGCTTGCCTCTCTCCTTTTGCTGATGTCATCCAGATTGATTCCTACTTCTTACCATCACAGCGACGCTGCAGTGAACACGTCCACACACTTACCTTACACTCTTCTGCAGCAATTGCTTTGGACTGTGTGTGTAGAAGTACATAGTCGGCCATTTGCATATTCCTCGTCTCAGCAGTTGGCTGCAGAACGGCGGCGCCCGTCTACCTGCCATTCACCGCTGCAGGACCGTTCATAATCCCCACATCTCCGGCGATGTTGGTACTGTGAAGCTTTCTAACTTCTGCCGATGTAGAAAGCATGCGCTAATGTCTCAACGTTTTTTTAAATCTTAATTTCAGTATAGTTACCCTGCAGTATTATCTTTGTTTCAGGTGACAATATATTCAACAATTCCATGTATTACTCAGTGCTCATCGGGATAAGTGTACTCTGAATCCTCATCACCTATTTGACCCACTTCCCCTCTGCAAACCATCTACTTGTTCCACATAGTTAAGAGTATGGGTTTTGGTTTGTCTCTCTCTCTCTCTTTTTTCCCTTTGTTCTTTTGTTTTGTTTCTTAAATTCCACACATGAGTGAAATCACATAGTATTTGTCTTTCCTTGACTGGCTTACTTTGCTTAGCATTATACTCTCAGCTCCATCCATGCACTGCAAATGGCAAGGTTGCATTCTTTTTTATGGCTAAACCCTATTCTATTGTATATACCCCATGCATACATACACCACATCTTCTTTATTCGCTCATCAAATGATAGGCACTTGGGCTGCTTCCGTATCATGCCTATTGTAAATAATGCTTTAAGAAATATAAGGGTGGGACGCCTGGGTGGGTTAAAGCCTCTGCTTTTGGCTCAGGTCATGATCTCAGGGTCCTGGGATCAAGGCCCACATCGGGCTCTCTGCTCAGCAGGGAGCCTGCTTCCCCCTCTCTCTCTGCCTGCCTCTCTGCCTCCTTGTGATCTCTCTCCCTCTGTGAAATAAATAAATAAAATCTTAAAAAAAAAAAGAAAGAAAGAAATATAAGGGTGCCTGTATTCCTTTGAATTGGTGTCTTTGTGTTTTGGGGTAAATACCTAGTAGTAAAATGACTAGGTTATAGGGTAGTTCTATTTTTAATTTTTTGAGGAACCTCCATACCATCTTCACAGTGGCTGCACCAGTTTGCGTTCGCACTAACAGTGCACACGTGTTCCTTTTTCTCACATCCTTGCTAACACCTGTTGTTTCTTGTGTTTTTTGATTTAGTCATTCTGACAGGGGTGAAGTGATATCATTGTGGTTTTGATTTGCATTTCCCTGGTGATGAGTGATGAGAATCTTTCCATGTGTCTGGTGACCATCTGCATATCTTCTTCAGAGAAATGTCTGTTCATGTCTTCTGCCTATTTTTAATTGAATTATCTGATTTTTGATGTTGAGTTGTGTAAGTTCTTTATAGATGTTGGATACTAGCCTTTTATCTGATATATCATTTGCAAATATCTTTTCCCATTTCATAGGTTGCATTTTAGTTTTGTTGATTGTTCCCTTTGCTGTGCAGAAGCTTTTTTATCTTGATGAAGCCCCAGTAGCTCATTTTTGCTTTTGTTTCCTTTGCCTTTGGAGACATGTCTAGCAGGAAGTTGCTGGGGCTATGGTCAAAGAGGTTGCTGCCTATGTTCTCCTCTAGGATTTTGATGGATTCCTGTCTCACATTTACATCTCTCATCCATATTGAGTCTATCTTTGTGTGTGGTGTAAGGAAATGGTCCAGTTTCATTTTTCTGCATGTGGCTGTCCAGTTTTCCCAGCACCATTTGTTGAAGAGACTGTCTTTTTCCACTGGACATTCTTTCCTGCTTCGTCGAAGATGAGTTGACCATAGAGTTGGGGGTCTCTGTTCTGTTCCTTTCATCTATGTGTCTGTAGCTTTAGTGGTTGGAGGCTAAAATTTCCTATATTGTGTTTGCTTTTGTCTCCCCTCTTTGTGTTTGGGTTTTCTTAGAGACTCCTTCTTCAGTGGAGCTGGAGACTGGCAGTTGTTTCAGGAGTCCTGTTTTTATTGTGCAGCAGTTCTTGTTGATGTGGTAGCGTGGTTTGGTGGGAAGGGGAAGCGTTCTATACCTGTGTTGTGTTTTAGTCTTTTAATGAACCTGTGCTCCTGAGCTGTGACCTTCACAAATGGTTCTCAGCTTGCCTCCCCCTACTGTCCTGAGACCTTAAGTAAGACGGGAAATCTAGAGGATAGAATTTGTATTTCCCTCCCCGCCCCCATTGGTTAGGCTCTGGAAAAGCCTATGTTGTTCAGGCTCAGTCAGAACAGTTTTCCTTGGGGACATGTCTTTGTCAGGAGAACAGAATTCTCTCTGTGTGTTTCCAAACATCAACTGCCCGCCAGCTGCCCGCAGCATGAGGGAGGTTTTCGCCTCTCTACTACGAGAACCTGCTGGGACGTCTGGAAGCAAACTCAAGGCTGGGTTTGCAGGTATTCTCCCCCTCGAGCTGTCTCAGGCTCACATTCCGGCGTGCCAGCTGCTGGTTGCACGGAAGCGTCTGCTCCCGTGGGCTCCCAGTGAGTGTGTATCTGTCTGGAGATCTCCCCAGTGGGGGGATTCTGGTGTACCATGTGACCTCAGTTCTCTGACAGATCTAAGGAAAGTCGTTGACTTTGCGTTTGTTCCGCTCTCTTTCTTAATCTGAGCGCAGGAGTTATGCCTTCTAACACCTTTATATATTGGACTGGAAACCAGAAGTTGCTGGTCACTTGATGTCATAAATATCTTTTCTTATTTTCTCATGTATCAATTACCCATAGTTACCCTTCATGAAACAGAAATTCTTGACTTGTCTGTTGAAACATCACTGCGATTTTTGCCTTTGGGTTTCTCCTTTTAAAATTTTGTTCAAGAAAACTTTTTCTGTCCCTAGCTGAAAACATATTCTTCTATACTTTTTTCTACTGACTTGTAAGCTTTATCTTTAACACCAGGGTCTTTAATTCATCTGGAAACCACCTTTTCATATGGTGTTAAGGAATGATTAAGTTTTATTTTTCTCCAGATAATGAACCAGTTTTCCCAATAGAATCTATGAAACAACGCATTCTTTTCCATTTGATTTAAGGTATATTAAGTTTCCACTTACACTGCCTCCCTTCTCCTAGGTCTTTATTCAGTTTCATGGGTCTACTTGTCTGTTCTTATGCCAGTACTGCAGGGTTCTAATACTATGTCAATATCTAGTAGGACAGACCCCTCTTCTTTCTTCTTCTTTTTTTCTTAAGACGAATACATTATTCAGAAAATGTACCCTTGAATTTCTCCTGGGCTTATCTTCCTTGTTTCTCCCATCTTTAATAAAAGAGGCACACAAAGACTCTTTTAGGGCAGTGTTTCAAACAAACCAACCAACCCTTTCCTTTGTACTTCAGTATTAAAGTACTACATAGTGAGCCTTATTAGTTCAGGGTTGTTAGGGCCTGTACTGCATTATGAGCCTGTCACTCCCCCTCCGGCTCCGCTGGTCGCCGGGGTGCACACTCTTGACGGGGCTGACGGAGGTAGCTGGGAGCAAGGAGAGCACGTTCTGTTGGGAACCACTTCTTTGATTCACAGGCACCGTACTTTACAAAAAGCAGGCCAGCCTAAAAAGACTCCCCTCACAGAGGCCATCAGACATAACTAGCTCGTTTTCTAGATGAAGGTACTGAGGGCCAATGAGGGGAGGCTGTTCACCATGACCTAGCAGCTTCCTCATCACGGACCAAGAACCAGACCTTCTTCTTGGTTCTTAAGTTCATTATTTCAACCATTTGCTACGCCACATGGCTTCCTTCAGCCAACAGGGCAGATAGAGTTTCAATGCAGTGAATTCTGAGAAAGACCCAAAAATATGTACGCTGTTCATTTTATACATGTCTGATGGATGGATGGGAATGCAACAGGTTCCTTGTTGAGTCAGCAAACATAAATTGGGATCTTCCTGTCACAGGCTAGAATTTCTTTTCTTGTTTACTGACAAATTCAGGCATCTTGGGTTTCAATAATTAAGTAAAATTAAGGTGGATTTTTCAAGGTCTACTGCAAATATTTTGAGGATAGCAAAGCGCTGACAGCAGGAAAGAGACAGAATTAGAAGTTGCAGTGACCTAATTGCCCTGCCATTGACAAATGACTAATTGATTCTGTATACACAGCTGCTAGAACCAAAGCATGAAGACAAGGCTGGCCCATATTGTTAATATAAACCTTGTATCATTAAAAGTTAATGTGTGATTTCCTTTCAACTGAGAGAGTGCTCCTAGATGACAGAGATATTTATCAACTGGTAGTTGCAACAGAAAATAGCAATCATATTGCTTTCTATTAAGAAAGAAAAAGAGTTTACCAAGAACTAACTGCACATCAAGATAATGCATATTTATGATAAGTAATATTAGAGTATTTTAATGTCTTACGATTCCTCTACCCTAAAAAAATATCATCTATGTTTTTCAGTTTTTCCTTATTATTAGGGATACATATTTTAGACAGTATCAAACAATATTGTTAGCAAGTATCTTGTTCTATGATTTAATTTTAGATGTGCGTGTGTGTGTTTGAATGTTGCTCAGTTTCCTACGATAACTGTTTTGCAGCTGCATTGGAACTGACCAGTACCACAGACCCGACTGCAAAACTGACTTTGGCTAAACAAAGAAGTCTTGGCCTCAGGCAACCTTTCCTTTTGGCGAGACAGCTTTTCAAGTAAGTAGACACAAAATCCATGCATTTCACTCTGTCAGTTCAGAAGAAGCAAAACTAAGCAGGGAAACTACTTTAGGACTTGGAAGGCAATGTGTATTGTGATCGCGTAAAGAATAATTTGATGATTTTTCTTCAGCCTAAAGCTGTTCCATGAGAAAAGTTTTCAAATTTAAACCTGATATTAAGAATGTAGTAAAATCTCTGTACTGAGATCTTCATTACAGTTTTCCTTATAATTCCAATGAATCGTTACAGATATCCAGGCATACAAAACATATTATTATTCATTAATACGATATTTTAAGCAGCTACATGAAAGATTGTTCCTAAATACAAATAATGACAAAAGGAAATATTTATGTTGAACAAGTAAAAACATTTGAATATAAAACTCCACCATAAAAAAGATTCTATTACATAGCATATTCAATATATAACAAATTTTTATTGTGGGAGAGGTGGCCAATTTGTTTGTTTTGTGCGTGTATGTACATAAAGATAATCCTTAGAAGAAAATCCATCAAGTTTCACATCACCTAGATTGTGAATTTAAGAACTACTTCAAATTATTTCTCTATATAGATTTCTGAAATTTAAGGTTAATTACATTTATAATTTTTTTTTCATTTGCTTGTTTATTCTTTTTTTTTTAATTTTTTTATTAATATATAATGTATTATTTGTCCCAGGGGCACAGGTCTGTGAATCATCAGGCTTACACCTTTCACAGCACTCACCATAGCACAAACCCTCCCCAATGTCCATAACCCATCCACCCTATCCCTACCCTCCCACCCCCCAGTAACCCTCAGTTTGTTTAGTGAGATTAAGAGTCTCTTATGGTTTGTCTCCGTCTCTGGTTTTGTCTTGTTTTATTTTTCTCCCTCTTCCCCTACCATCCTATTCCTCATATCAAATTCCCTCACCCTACAATCAAGTTCCTCATATCAGAGAGATCATATGATAATTGTCTTTCTCTGATTGACTTATTTCGCTCAGCATAATACCCTCTAGTTCCATCCACGTCGTTGCAAATGGCAAGATTTCATTTCTTTTGATGGCTGCATAGTATTCCATTATTTATATATGCCACATCTTCTTTATCCATTCATCTGTTGATGGACATCTAGGTTCTTTCCATAGTTTGGCTATTGTGGACATTGCTGCTATAAACATTCGGGTGCACGTGCCCCTGAGGATCACTACCTTTGTATCTTCAGGATAAATACCCAGTAGTGCGATTGCTGGGTCATAGGGTAGCTCTATTTTCAACTTTTTGAGGAACCTCCATACTGTTGTCCAGAGTGGCTGCACCAGCTTGTGTTCCCACCAACAGTGTAGGAGGGTTCCCCTTTCTCCACATCCTCGCCAACATCTGTCGTTTCCTGACTTGTTAATTTTAGCCATTCTGACTGGTGTGAGGTGGTATCTCACTGTGGTTTTGATTTTTATTTCCCTGGTGCCGAGTGATGTTGAGCACTTTTTCAAGTGTCTATTGGCCATTTGGATGTAAAAAGAGAATTATTTAAAATGTCTTTTCCAGCCTTTTCAGCTAAAGGTGAGTCGGACAAGTTAGGTCCTGTAAACTGGTTTCTTTATAAGCAGTGTCCAATTTCACTAGAAAGCCTCACAATAGAGACAAGTTGCACCAAATGTGGTTGCTGTTCAGTATAATGATTGCAGTTGACAGACTAAAGGAGTAACATTTCAATTACTTTGAGATTTACTTATATAGGATCATGGGATCACATATAACAAGGTCCGGGACAGAAGTACAAATGGAATAGAACGTGACATACATCTAAGTGTTTTAAAGTGATAAATCAAGCTATTAACTATCACATGTTCTATTCTCCTATATGGATAGTGATACCTTTATTATTTTCTGAAGACCAAGATAGAATTTAGAATTTGAGACTTCCTTAGGATTCTGAGACTGCTTGGGAATTGGCGGCATAGGAAGAAACAGGCCACGGTCTGTAGTCTGTCCCCCACTCCCTCCAGCCGCTTGGCCCCAAAGCTTATAAACAGGCCTTGCTGCACCATGGGGACAATAAGCCTGCAGTTCTTTTTTTTATTTTATTTACTTATTTGACAGAGAGACACAGCGAGAGAGGGAACACAAGCAGGGGGAGTGGGAGAGGGAGAAGCAGGCTTCCTGCTGAGCAGGGAGCCCGATCGGGCCTCGATCCCAGGACCCTGAGATCATGACCTGAACTGAAGGCAGCGGCTTTAACCCACTGAGCCACCCAGGCGCCCTCACCTCTTTATATTTTGAAGAATGTGGAGTTTTTTGTTTCATCTCTTAGTCACTTTAAAAAGTTTATATGCAGAGTGCCTGGGTGGCTCAGTGGATTAAGAAACTGCTCAGGTCCCAGTCCCAGAGTCCCAGGATCAAACCCCACATCGGGCTCCCTGTTCAGCAGGGAGTCCGATTCTCCCTCTGACCATCCCCCGTCTTGTGCTCTCTCTCTCTCTCTCTCTCTCTCTCATTCACTCTCTGTCTCTCAAATAAATGAATGAAATCTTCTTTAAAAATTAAAATAAATAAATAAACATTTTACATGCAATAAAAATCACTATTTTGGGGATATATTTTTATTGGTTTAGACAAGTGGGTAGTCATGTGATCACCATCAAACTCAAGGTACACATAGTTCTGTTATTTCCAAAATTCCCCTCATGCTGCCCTTTTGTAATTGCCCTCCAGGCAAATGCCTCGCAATCCACCAATCTATACCTTTTTAAGTTTGGCTTTAACTTTGTGAATCATTTGAGATTCATCCATTTGTTATGTGTAGCAGTGATTCATTCCTTTGTCCTTTCTCTTTCTTTCTCTCTCTCTCTCTTTTTTTTTTTTTTTTTTTTTGGTTAAACAGTATTCTGTTGTAAGGATACAGCAGTTTGGTTATATGATTAACTATTTCATTTAATTTTATGATTTGAGTTAATTCTTAAATAAGGTTAAAGTTCTTTTTTTTTTTCCTGTTCAGTTTCTGTACTTTGGTCAGCAGTCAGCTAATTCTGTTCCATTGATCTCTGTGTCTACCCTTTTGTCAGTACCACCCTGAATTGATTATTGTAGGTTTATAGTGATCCCTGAAGTTAAGTAAGGTGCATCCTCAAACTCTGTTCTTTTTAAAAATCATTTGGTTATTTTAGTTCCTTTACCTTGTCAAATAAACATTAGAATGGGCTTGCCAATAGCTACAAAAAGGTCCCACTATGATTTTGATTGGAATTAAGTGGAGTCTAGGTCAGTTTTAGGAGAGTTGACATAAAAATATTGATTCTTCCAAACCATAACCATGGCATATCCCTCTACTTATTGAGGTCTTCTTTGATTTCTTTAATCAGAGCATAAAGATTCTGTACATGTTTTGTTATACTTAAGACTAAATATTTAAACATTTGTGTTTTTATTTGAAATGGTGTCTTTTAGAATTTTCAGTTCTACTTTTTGTTGTTACTTGTGGTAGCAGTGCTCCTGGGGAGAAGGAGAGCAGAGCTGGGGCATGGCTGACAGGGTCTAAGGATGCTCTGGGTGCCCTGGAAGAGATGTTTCTCCCCTCTTGCAGTGCGTTTGGGAGAGCTGGCACTGCCTCTCGGGGGACAGAAATGCTGCTGGGCACCATTGCACTACCTGCCCCTTACAATAGGGGCTGAGCCACCTGCTGAGGGAGGCAAAACTGGACACTGTCTCGGTGCTGGGCCTTAAACTCCATGCTCCTGTGAGTTGGTACCATGGCCCTTCTGGGACAAACCTGCACTGTTTCCGCATAGCAAGACATTCCCCATAGAACATTCCCCACAAGTGTGGTGCCTACAACTTTGAAACTCAGCCAGCCTGCCTGGAATAAAAATCAGGTGCATTGCCCTGCCAGGTGGGCAGATGGCCTGGACACAACAGGGTGAATGCGAGGATCTGAGGGATGCCTGGGACACGTGGGAGGAGGTTGTTCACTGTTCTGTGAGGACTTCCCAGACACCAGTAGGCATGAGTTCCCTTCTCCAGGGGCCAGGGAGAGGGTTGGTTCAGTTTTTCTCCCCAACCCGTCAGCATGGACTGACTTCAGCGAGCAGAACAGCACCCACAGTGGAGGCCTGACCTGCTTACACCAAGACCCACCCCCTTCCCCTCTGCAGGTGCTTCTTTACGAGGGCAAATATGCCTGAGAACCAGAGCAGCACGCTCCTCCCTCACAAGATAAGCACAACCCCCACACATGCACCAAGTCTCCTGACCACAGAGTTCTGCAAAACGTCAGCTCTGATGGAAATAGCAGTAGGTCCCTTTTAACAGCAGACCAGAGCACACCTGGTTAAAACTGGCCACACCCTGGACAAGGTGCAAACACTCCCCACTGAAGACAAGGAGAAACTCTGCAGAGGACTGACCTGAGGGAAAGAGCAGCCAAAACACAGCAGCAGAATGCACACAGCATACACCACAACCAGTTCCTAAAGCGCCAGATCCTGGACCTGGTATATGACTTCTTCTTCATAAAGCCATTACTCTCAGGAGCAGGAAACATAACAGTCTTTCCTGACACAGAGAAGAAGATGGAGACCTAGACAAAATGCCAAGATGGAGGCATTCGTCCCCAAAAAGAGAACGAAATGGTCAAGGCCAGGGATGTAATCGAACCAGATATAATATGCCTGATACAGAATTTAAAACAACAGTCATAAGGATACTGACTGGGCTCAAGAAAAGCATAGATGACACCAAGGAGTCCCTCATTGCAGAGGTAAAAGACCTAAAATCTAGTCAGGTTGAAATAAAAATGCTTTAACTGAGATGTGAAACCAACTGGATCTAATGACCACAAGGGTGGAAAAAGCAGAAGAATCAATAAGTGATAAAGAAGATAAAACTATGGAAAATAATTAAGCTGAAAAGAAGAGGGAAAGAAAAATAGTGCATCACGAATGTAAACTTAGGGAAATCTGTGACTCCATAAAGTATAATAATATTCGTACCACAGGAGTCCCAGATAAAGAAGAGAGAGTAAAGGGGTCAAAGGTTTATTTGAGCAAATTATAGCTGAAAATTTCCCAAATCTGGAGAAGGACACAGACATCCAAAATCCAGGAGGCACAGAGCACCCCCATCAAAATCAACAAAATCGGATCAAAACCAAGATATATTATAGTAAAATTTGCAAAGTACAGAGATAAAGAAAAAAAATCCTAAAAGCAACAGGATAAAACAATCTACTTATAGGAGGAGTAGACAAGTAAGGTTAGCCGTAGATTTATGCACAGAAACTTGGTAGGCCAGAAGAAAGTGGCATGATATATTTAATATGCTGAATGGGGAAAATATGGAGCCAAGAATACTTTACCCAGCAAGTCTGTCATTCAGAATAGAAGGAAAGATAGTTTCCCAGACAAACAAAATCTAAAGGAATTCATGACCACTAAACCAACCCTGCAAAGAATATTAAAGGGGACTCTGATTAGGAGGGGGAAAAAACTAAAAGTGACAAAGACTAGGAAGGAACAGAGAAAATCTCCAGAAATAAGACTTTACAGGTAATACAATGACACTAAATTGGTATCTATCAAAAATCACTCTGAATGTAAATGGATTAAATGCTCCAATCAGAAGACATAGGGTGTAGGAAAGGATAAAAACAAACAAACAAAAAGACTTATCTATATGATGCCTACAAAAGACTCATTACAAGTCTAAAGATACCTGTAGAATAAAAGTGAGAGGATGGAGAAATATCTACCACGCAAATGGACGTCAAAAGAAAGCCAGAGTAGCAGTACTTAGGTCAGGCAAACTAGATTTTAAACCAAACTCTCTAAGAAGAAATGAAGAAGGGCAATATAATAATAACAGAGTCTGTCCAACAGGAAGATCTAACAATGGTAAATATATATACCCCAACATGGGAGCACCCAAATATATAAATGAATTAGTAACAAACAAAGAAATGCATCGATAATGATACGATAATGTTAGGGAACTTAAATACCATACTTACACAAATGGACAGATCATCTAAGCCGAAAATCAATAAGGAAACAATGGCTTTGAAAAACACACTGGACTAGACGGACTTAACAGATATATTCAAAACATTTCAACCTAAAGCAGCAGAATGCACATTCCTTTCGAGTACACATGAGAAATTCTCCAGAACAGATCACATACGGGGTCACAAATCAAGCCTCAACAGCTCCAAAATAATTGAGATCATACCATGCATAGTTTATGACCACAACACTATGAAACTGGAAGTCAACCACGAGAAAAAATTTGGAAAGACCAAAAATACCTGGAGGCTAGAAAAACATCCTCTAAAGGATGAATGGATCAACTGAGAAATAGAGCAAATAAAAATACATGGAAATAAATGAAAATGAAAACGTGATGCTCCAAAGCCTTTGTGATGCAGCAAAAGTGGTCATAAGAGGGATGTATACAGCAATACAGGCCTACCTTCATTTGTTAAAAACAAAAAACAAAAAACAAAAACAAAAAACCTCACCTTACACCTAAAGGAGCTAGAAAAAGAACAAAAAATGAAACCTAAAGCTAGTAGAAGGAAGGAAATAATAAAGATTGGAGCTGAAATAAATGATACAGAAACAAAAACAGTAGCACAGATCAATGAAACCAGAAGCTTGTTCTTTGAAAACATCAATAAAATTAATAAACCTCTATCCAGGCTTATCAAAAGGAAAAGAGAAAGGGCCCAAATAAATAAAATCATGAATGGGAGAGGAGAGATCACAACAAATACCACATACGTACAAACAATTATAAGAGAATATTATGAAAAATTGTATGCCAACAAATTGGACAATCTGGAAAAAATGTGCAAATGCCTAGAAATATATAAACTGAAATAGGAAGAAATAGAACATTTTAAATATTTTTCACTTTAAGATTTTTATTTATTTATTCATGTGAGACAAAGAGGCAGAAGCAGAGGGAGAAACAGGCTCCCTAAGGAACAGGGAGTCCGATGTGGGACTGGATCCCAGGACCCCAAGATCATGACCCGAGCCGAAGGCAGATGCTTAACCATCTGAGCCACCCAGGCGCCCTGAAATATTTTTCACTTTAGACAACAAGTGGGTGTGTAGTAGTTGTTGATTTAATTTAATTTGTTGAATGACCAGTGACATTCAGAATATTTCTATGTGCTTATTTGACATCTATCTACATACTTTTGTGAATTGTCTAAATTTTTGCCCATTTTTAAACTAGGTGGTTTCTCTCTTGTTATCGGGTTGTCAGTATCTTTCATAATTCTCAGGAGGATTCCTTTACCATATATGCACTTAACATTTCTTCTTCCGGTCTCTGTCTTCTCTTTTCATCTTACTAACAATGTACCTTGGAAAGCAAAACTTAAACTTTGTTAAAATCTAGTTTATCAGTCTATTTCTTTTATGCTCATTCTCTAAAAATTTGCTTAACCAAAGATTCCAAAGATTTTTTTCATATGCTTTATTTTTGATGTTTTAGAATTTAAGCACTCACATGTAAGTTTATGATACATTTTGGGTTATTTTTTAAAAGTTCTTATTTAAATTCTAGTTAGTTACTATACAGTGGAATACTTTCCGGTGTACGGTACGGTGACTCAGCACCTCCATACAACGCCCAGTGCTCATCGCAACAAGTGCCCTCCTGAATCCCCACCCCCTGCTTAAACCATCCCTCCAAATCGCCTCTGCCCTGGTAACCATCAGTTGGTTCTCTGTAGTTAAAGTCTGTTTCTTAGATTGCTTCTCTCTGTCGTTTTGTATCTTTGCTCATTTGTTTTATTTCTTAAATTCCACACATGAGGGAAATCACACGGTATTTGTCTTTCTCTTACTGGATTGTTTAACTTAGCATAAAACTCCGTAGCACAATCCATGTTGTTGAAATTGGCAAAATTTCATTCTTCCCTACGGCTGAGTACTATTCCATTGTGTGTGTGTATATACGCCAGTTCTCCTTTATCTGTTCACCAGTCAATGGACATTTGGGCCGTTTTCCATAATCTATCTATTGGAGATAATGCTGCTACACATAGTAGGGCATGTATCCCTTTGAAGAAGTATTTTTGTATTCTTTGGGTAGATACCTAGTAGTATAATTGCTGGATAATAAGGAAATTCTATTTTTAAGTTTTTGAAGTTCTATACTGTTTTCAAGAGTTTGAAACTCTGCACCAGTTGCACTCTACCCACAGTGCACGAGGGCTCCCCTTTCTCCACATCTTTGCCAACACCTGTCATTGCTTTAATGACAGGTTAATTTTGTTAATTTTAACCATTCTGACAGGTGTGAGGTGATATTTCATGATAGTTTTGATTTGTATTTCCCTAATGATCAGTGATGGTGAGCAACTTTTCATGTGTTTATTGGCCATCTGTATGTGTTCTTGGGGAAAATGTCTGTTCATGTCTTCTGCCCAAATAACATATTTGAAGTAATATTTTTTAATCTTTCAAATCAGAATTCTACATACAGTGAAAATATATTTCAAAACTTATTTTTAAAAAATTAATGCCAAATAGGTTAGTCAGAAAAACAACATACACTACAGATATGTTAACAAAATTTCTTTAGGCCAAATAAGGACACCAAATCAAAGTGTGAAAGTATAGAAATAAGTGAAAAGTGCTATAAGTGATGAAAATGGGTATATATAAAGTATATTTTTACTTATTCTAAATCACTATACAAGATAATTGACTGCCTTAAGTAATAATAATAACAGGAGGAGGAGGAGGAACACACGTGCGGGGTTTAGTACTGATGTAGAACAAAATGTATGACAAATAGAGTGCAAAGAATGTCAGAGAGAGGGGCGTCTGGGTGGCTCAGTGGGTTAAGCCTCTGCCTTTGGCTCGGTCATGGTCTCGGGGTCCTGGGATCAAGTCCTGCATCGGGCTCTTGCTCGGCAGAGAGCCTGCTTCCCCCTCTCCCTCTGCCTGCCTCTCTGTCTGCTTGTGATCGCTCTCTATGTGTCAAATAAAGAAATCAAACCTTTAAAAAAATGTCAGAGGGAAAGTAAAAGGTTATGTGTGTGAGGGTTCTAGTCCATACATGAAGTCGGACAGTATAATTTTAAAGCAGGGTGTGATAAATTAAAGAGGTACTTTTAAACTCCAAGTGTGCTGCATGACGATAGCCGGACGGTAAGACAGTTCTCAGCCGGACCCCAGCAGCATCAGTTTTGACGACTGCACACGCACACGCGTGCCTTGTGGGGAGTCCAGGAGTCCGGCGGAAAAACTCCAGCACACCATTAGGGAAAAAAATAACCTGAGAATAAATGCACTGAAGAAGGAAAAGAGACCATTTCCCTTTACCCATGTGATCCCTCTCTAAAAGTGGAATAGGTCTGTGATAAGAGAAGCCTCCTTGTTCTGCAGTGTGTCCTGGGAGGAAAACGAGAGCCTGCTGAGCAGGCCAGGAGCTCCCCAGCCGTGTGGGCTGCTGTCCAAGATACTGCCTGGTTTACTGCCTCACCCGGATTCCGGAGATGCTCAGCACAGCCAAGAGGTTGGGAGAGGCGGGGAAGGAAGGGAGTCCTAGATCCTGAGAGGCACTCTGTAGAGGCCACTGGGATGCCCACCCAGGAGCCCCTTGAGGTACCCAATCTGGAGCTCCCCCGCAGTGATCCAGGGGCACCCTAAACCCTCCACGTGTCCTACGAACCTCCCTCCCCCAGCTCCCTTGCCGAGTGCTCTTGGGCAGGATGAGAAGCGAGCGTGCAGATTTGCGCATCTCAAGGCACCACCGTCAGGAAAACAAATGGGAGGTTCTCTGCCCCTGGCCTGACTTTGAGGAATCAAGGGGAAGTGTACAATCTTAAGAATTCTCCAGAAGGAATGACATACGGACAGGGTGCATCCGTAGGAAAGGTCTAAGAAACTCTCAGAACCCTTAGCCAGGTTTACTGGGGAAGGTGCTTCTCTCCTGACGCTCGTCAGTAAAAACTGGAAGAAGTACCTTCCTCTTCAAATGTGAAGACAGCAAGGCAAGATTTCAAGAAAGATGAAAAATCAAAGAACATGATAATAATATTCTAATAACCAACCCGAAAGACATGAATATCTATGAATAGCTTGACAAATAATTCAGAATAATTTTTTTTATTATTTGCCCCAGGGGTACAGGTCTGTGAATCATCAGGCTTACACCTTTCACAGCATTCACCATAGCACAAACCCTCCCCAATGTCCATCACCCAGCCACCCTATCCCTACCCCCCCACCCCTCAGTAACCCTCGGTTTGTCCAAACAATTTTTTAAGGGAGCTCAGTGAACTGAAAAAGAGCTTAAGAAAATCAGAAGAACAATACATAAAGAATGGTATAAATCTAAAGTGTAATACGTAATCCTCATGGTAATCACAAAGCAAAACCTACAGTCAATAAACTAAAGTTAAAAAGAAAAAAACAAAAGCATACCACTACAGAAAATCATCATATCGAAAATGAAGACAGAAAGAGTGGAAGAAAGAAAAAAAAGATAATACAGTCATAAAACAGTGTACAAAATGGCTAAAGTAAGTGCAATAATTACTTTAAATGTAAATGATTAAATTCTCCTATCAAAATGTGATACAGCTACTTTGAGTTGCTGCTTAGGCATTTCACGGTTTGACAACCCTACTCACATCCAGAGGCTGGACATTTAAAAAGGGACCTGGGGGCGCCTGGGTGGCTCAGTGGGTTAAAGCCTCTGCCTTCGGCTCAGGTCATGATCTCAGGGTCCTGGGATCGAGCCCCACATCGGGCTCTCTGCTCGGCAGGGAGCCTGCTTCCCCCTCTCTCTCTGCCTGCCTCTCTGCCTACTTGTGATTTCTCTCTCTCTCTCTCTCTGTCAAATAAATAAATAAATAAATAAATAAATAAATGAATGAATGAATGAATGAATGAATGAATAAATAAATAAATAAAATAAAAATAAAAAGGGACCTGAACTCAGGACTCCTGCCCCAGTTTCCCACGTTGTTTTCTTCGGGAACTTTTAAAAATAACCACTTAGAATTAAAGCTGTGGAAAGCTAGTGACCTGCACCCTTCTAGGCGCTGGCTACCTTGCTTTCTGTCCCGCCTACTCGTGATCCAAACAGAGAATCGTCCTTCCTCCCATTCATTGCACATGTCACCCACCTCCCATTCTGGGATCGTTAAGCAATCATAAGTCTTATAACTACACTTCCTCTGTGTGAATGTATTAAAACTATGCCTTCAATCAAAATGATTCAGTTTTCACTTCCCCAAAGTGGGCGCTGAGATGCCAACCTCATGTGGGTGTCTGGGCCTCCCCGCACAGCACGTCATCACTCGCATATCCATAATGTAACACGCCAGCTAAGTACCCCCCCCCCCGCACACACCCAGCAGGACTGATTGGATTAGAATAACAAGAAGGAGATACAGCTCGCTTCAGCTTTAAGAACACTCATAAACCGAAAGTGAAGGCATGGGAAAAGATATCCATGCAAATGGAAAACAGAGAGAGAAGGGATAGCTATACTTATAATAGACAAAATAGATTTTAAGTCAAAATCTGTCACAAAAAACAAAGAAGGCCATTATGTAATGATAAAGGTCAACATTTTCAAGAAAACATAGCAGTTGTAAATATTTATGCACCGAACATTAGCGCATCTAAATAAAAACAGCAAAAACTATAGATCTGAAGGGAGAGATAGAAAGCAACATGATCACAGTATGGTACTTCAGTACCCCGTGTTCAATAATCAATATACAACCCAGACAGAATATCAATAAGAAAATTTTGGCTTTGAACTAAACATATTAGAACAAATGAAATAATATACATATACAGAGCATTCCATCCAATAGCAGCAATAGACACATCTTTCTGAAGCATGCTCAGAAAGTTCTACAGGATAGATTATTTGTCAAAGTACAACACAAATCTTGACAAATGAAAAAAGGTTGAAATCATATGGAGTATTTTTTCCAGCCACAATGGTATGAAAGTAGAAATCAATAGGAGAAGAAAAATTAAAAATTCACAAATATGTGGTAACTAAACAACACTCAAACAACTGATGGTCAAAGAAATAAAAAAGGAAATTTAAAAAATCTAGAAACAAAAATAATGAGAACAGAACATACCAAAATTTATGGGTGGCAGTAAGAAAGAATGCTGTGAAAACAAGTTTAGACTGATCAATACATACACGGGGGGCAGGGGAAGACCTCAAATAAGAAACCTTGCCTGGGTATTTTGTGAATTTGACTATGATATATCTGGGTGATGGCTGGCTTATGTTGAATTTAGTGGGAGTTCTCCGTGCTTCTTGGATTTTGACGTCTGTGTCCCTCCCCAGATTAGGGAGGTTTCCAGCTATAATTTGTTCCAATAAACTTTCTGACCCTTTTTCTCGCTCTTCATCTTCTGGGATTCCTATGATACAAATGTTATTATGTTTTAGTAGGTCACTGAATTCCCCAATCTACCTTCATGGTCCATTACATTTCTTTGTCCTTGCATTTAGGGTCTGTGTCTGAGTATAGATCTCTTTCAGTTTTCTTACTTTCAGTTGATTGAGCTTCCCGAATTTGTAGGTTAATGTTATTCATCAAATTTTGAGTTTTCAGCTATTATTTCTTTGAACATTTTTTTCTGTGCTCCTTCCTATCTTTCCTTTCTCTGGTATTCCCATTACACATAGGGTGGCCTGGTTAATGGTGTCACACTTTTTTGTGAAGTGTTCTTCTTGTTTCATTCTTTTTTCTTTTCTTTTTTTTAAATTCAGATTTCATAACATCTATTGTTCTATCTTAAATTCAATGATTCTTTGTTCTGATAGCTTGCATCTACTGTTGAGTCCACTTGGTGAATTTTTCATTTCAGTTATATATTTTTCAAGTTCAGAATTTCCTTTAGTTGTTTTAATTTGTATCTCTTAATTCATATGCTTTATTTGATTAGACATTGTTATTATATCTTCCTTTACTTCTGTGAGCATTTTTTACTTTATTTATTTAAACATTTCTAATAGCTTATTTGAAGTCTTTGCTAACTTTGAAATCAGGGCTCTCTCAAAGGCAGTTTCTGTTGCCTGATTTTTAAAATTATATATGGATCACAATTTCCTTTTTCTTTGCATATCTTGTTTTTTTCTTTTTCAAAGCTAGTCATTTTAGACATACCACTGTAGTAATAGTGGATACTGATCCCTGTCCCCCAAAAAACACGTGCACACACTCACACAGGCACTTTGTCGGAATGTTGTTACTTTGTGTTTTTGTCTTTGACTTTGTTGAAGTATTTAATCAAGTCTGTTTGTCTTCAGTGTGCAGCTTCCGTTGTCAGTGCTCAGAGGGTACAGCCTTGGGCATGACCGGAAGTGTACCAGCATTCTCTCTGACTTTCTCCTTCCCTCTGTTTATGTTGGAAGATGTCTGCCGACCCCGTATCACATCCAGTCATTAGCCTCTACTAAGTGCTGATTGACTGATTGTTTTCAGAAATGCCCTTGGGTATAAATTATTACCTAGTCTGATCCAAATCTTGGAGGCCACTTGTTCAGGTTTGTGCCGGCCACAGGATGGGTCTTTTTGGCAGTCTCTTTCCTTAGTTTCCTTGGATAAACTTTTCGCTTGTATGCACTGTACCTTCTTGCTCACTTAGAGCGGCCAGCCTCCTCTTAGTAGCATCAGTATTTATTTCTGCTGTTTTCCAGAGTACGCTTAGGCTTGATTTCCCCCACACTCTGTTCCAGAAATTCCTTTGAGTATAATTTTATTTTTTAATAAATTTAGATTTTGTTTATTTATTTGTCAGAGAGAGAGAGCACACAAGCAGGGGGAGCAGCGGAGGGAGAGGGAGAAGCAGGCTCCCCGCTGAGCAGGGAGCCCGATGCAGGACTTGATCCCAGGACCCTGAGATCAGGACCTGAGCCAAAGGCAGACGCTTCACTGAGTCCCCCAGGTGTCTCGCCCTTGAATATAATCGTAAAGCTCTGTCTTCTTATGACCTACGTGATCTGTCAGACAAAATCTCTCTGCTGCCGCTCTAGAAGTGAGGACTGGGTCAGTGGCCCACGTCTCTCACGGTGACACTTCTGCTGCACATCCAGGGCCTGGGTTTGGGCAGCAGCCTCTGTGCTTCCTGACATCCTCCCACCCCCAGTGTAGAACGTAGGACTTGAGGGCCATGGGGGCCCTGGTGTTCTTGGACTGCCGTGCCTGGGTAAAGTGTCTGCTCCATGAGTGAGGTTCAGGTGGAGGAAGGGATTGCCAGACCTCCCACTGCTCTTGCTTTGAATAGAGCCTCTGCTACGCTGAGCGAGGAACCTTCTTTTCCCATAGAGATAACTAACCCTTGGCTGGAAGCTGATGGGAAAGGGGGCTTCGTGTTCTTCCTTGCAGGTATGCGGAGAGGAGCTTCCACTTTGCTGAGTTTACTAACAACCAGTGTTAGTAAAGACAGAGTTCAAACAAGCCTCCTAACTTATACTATATGGATCCCATTAAAAATTGAGAATTAGTAGCAAGAACCAAAATTAGCACAGATATTTCCTTAATATATCTGTTCCTTGCCCGAAACCTTCAAATACATGTTACTATTAATGCTGTCCACAGCATGAATTACAGATAAAGATAAATGGTGATAAACACAATGTTTCTCATGGTGAATCTTTTGCTTTAACCTCTAAAAATGAAAATAGTCTCATACTCTAATCCTGCTTATAGTCACTGAGCAGAGTGACAATAAGAGCCACTAATAGTATTAGTTGCAACTTGAGATAAGTAAAATATGAATAAATCCTCTCAAGTGGAAAAATATTCGCTGTGGGTGTCTTTCATTTTCAGTCATTAAAAACAAAGTTCTGGGGCCAAGTACCACATTTTGTTTAGTTCCCTTATGCACTCAAAAGATTCAAAAAGAACTTGACATTAGCATTCTAATCACCCTCTTTCAGTAAGGGCTGACACACAGTCTATTTTGAATAGGCCTGAATGTCAATCACTGGGACAGAGACACAAAGAGAGGAGCAGGTTTGGAGGGAAAACAATGAGTGCAGTTCCAGCATGTTGAGCTGTAGATTCCTGTAGGGCATTCAAGTGAAGATGAGCATCGTACAGTTGAATAAATGGTTTTAAAGGTCAGAAGAAAATTCTGGACTGGAAATACAAATGTGGACAGACAATACATCTAAAAATTAATGAGCATCTTCCCTCTGTACACAAATACATAAATTCTTTCAAATGTACACAAGGGTCTCCTCTCTGTCACTCACTGCCACATGCCCAACGAGCGTCTGTCGAGTAAAAACAGAAATAAAAGCCTGACGGAGACACATCCTTGGAGACTAAAATTTTCTTGTGACAGAGATGAGATCAAAGTTTGAGAGAGAGGTTTAAAAAAAGTGGGAGTGAAGGCAGAGACTCTGAGGATTATAGGAAGGAAGAAATGGAGATACTTCATTCCAGGGTTGGAAATGGTGGAGAACCGGTATTGGACGTGCACAGGAGAAGACCAGGGTGAGTTTCCGTCCTTCTCACCATCTCAGAAGACTGCCAGCAACTCACGCATTGCCCACGGAGCATTCGTTTGGAGTTACACTGGTCAGTGCTTGCGGGACAGCCTGACCCCCTCTCCTGTAGATAAGTACAGGCCAAGAGCATCGATTTTTAGCTCCAAACAGGAGATGGGGCTACTGGGCTACTTGGGAGGTGATGGTGTTGAGCCTACACCGTTGGACCAGAGGAGGGATAAATGGAACCATTTTGTCACAGTCTTACTTATATAATTTATACCTACTATATTGGGAACTTATCTGGGATACTGTTAAACTCAGAATCTCACTTTTGGATTGTTTTTGCAAACACAGTAGTGACACTACCTGAAGCCAAGTATATCTCTTTCAAGAATATGAAAAGGCCTGAGAATTTAGCCTACTTGCAAACTAATAAATTAGCCAGCCACAGTTCGATGGATGCTGGTAGAAGACATGAGCTTCCTGGGTCAGGACAAAGGACTTTATTACTTATGGCACGACAGACAGCAGGAGCTTCGTGTTTGCAGCTGTTCCCTTTGCCACAAGTCCCGCAGGGTAAGGAAGAGGGAGCCAAGAGAATGTGTTTTTTTGTTTTTTTGTTTTTTTTTTTAAGATTTTATTTATTTATTTGACAGAGCGAGACACAGCGAGAGAGGGAGTACAAGCAGGGGGAGTGGGAGAGGGAGAAGCAGGCATCCCGCGGAGCAGAGAGCCCGATGTTTGTCTCAATTCTAGGACCCTGGGATCATGACCTGAGCCGAAGGCAGATGCTTAACAACTGACCCACCCAGGAGCCCCGAGAGTGTCGTATTTGCCATGAGTTTGCATCATAGCCAAAGTACCCTAAGCTTAGGAAACTCCAATCTTTTATAAGGTGGTGTAAGCAAATCTGCCTGCTTTTTTCATAAGGGGTACATTAATATATTGGATGGTAAACAAATCTATCCTTGGCTCCAGAGAGAGAAAAGATCTCTACCCAGCCTGGTCGTTTGCTATACATTCTTTGTTGTTGTTGTTGTTTTAAATTCCACACAAAATATTTTTTTAATTTTTTAAATTTAATTTTTAAATTTTTTAATTTAATTCAATTAATTAACATATGATGACTTATTTGTTTCAGGGATACAGGGATACAGGTCTGTGATCAATCATTGTTATATAACACCCAGTGCTCATCACAACACATACCCTCCCAATGTCCATCCCCAGTTACCCCCTCTCCACTCCCCCCCAGGAACCCTCGGTTTGTTTCCTGAGATTAAGAGTCTCTTATGGTTTGTCTCCCTCTCTGGTTTTGTCCTGTTTTATTTTTACCTCTCTTCCCCTATGATCCTTATTTCTTAAATTCCACATATCAGTGAGATAATATGATAATTGTTTATCTCTGACTGACTTATTTCACTTACCATAATACCCTCTAGGTCCATCCACATCATTACAAATAGCAAGATTTCCTTTTTGATGGCTGCATAATATTCCACTATATATGTGTGTGTATAATTTTATATATTATATATATAAATATATGTATTTATGTGTGTATATATGTATATATAAATATATTATAAAATATATACATTTTAGTGTGTGTGTACACACACACATACACACACACACACCCCATATCTTCTTTATCCATTCATCTGTTGATGGACATCTAGGTTCTTTCCATAGTTTGGCTATTGTGGACATTGCTGCTATAAACATTCGGGTGCATGTGCCCCTGAGGATCACTATCTTTGTATCTTCAGGTTAAATACCCAGTAGTGCGATTGCTAGGTCGTAGGGTAGCTTTATTTTCAACTTTTTTTTTTTTTTTAAGATTTATCTATTTCACAGAGGGAGAGAGATCACAAGGAGGCAGAGAGGCAGGCAGAGAGAGAGAGGGGGAAGCAGGCTCCCCGCTGAGCAGGG
>LNAC01000813.1:488146-505479 GCA_002007465.1 Ailurus styani
GCAGGCTCTGCGCTGAGCAGGGAGCCCGATGCGGAGCTCGATCCCAGGACCCCGGGATCATGACCTGAGCCGAAGGCAGACACTTAACCCACTAAGCCACCCAGGCCCCCCTCACTTTTTTATATTTTATACTTTTCCTCTTGAACCACCTTATTAATAGTGGCACTTGTATTTCTGTTATACTTTGCTTTATATATCACTCATCCTATCCAGTTCTTTTTATTTTTTTAAGATGCACTTTCTCTAAACTGTTTGTCTGACATTACTTTCTTAATTTTTTTTAAAGTTGATCTGACACTCTCTGCATTTTAAGTAAGAAATTTAACCCATTGACATATGTTGCATTCATTTATGTACTTGCCTTTTTTTAAAAGATTTTATTTATTTATTTATTTGACAGAAGCAGGGGGAGAGGGAGTGGGAGAAGCAGGCTCCCCACTGACCAGGGAGCCTGATGCAGGGCTCGATCCCAGGACCCTGAGATCATGACCTGAGCCAAAGGCAGAGTCTTAACGACTGAGCCACCCCTCATTTATGTATTTAAAGTGATTCCTTATCAGTCCATATCCTATTGTTTCTCTTCTCTTGTAACCGCTCTTATGTCTCTGTTTTCAGTCATTCTTTAGGGATGACTATCTCAGCTTTCAACCTTTCTAAAAGTCCTTTTTAAAAGTTTCTTCTTGCATTCTCTTTTGAGCTCTGTGAGTTCATTTTTCAAATTTTATGAAATATTACAGACACACAAAAATATATTTAAATTTCATATTCATAGTATGAAGCAGAGCTATATACCTACCACCTAACTTGAGAAATGAGGAATATTAAAGAAAGAATAAAAACTCACACCCCTGCCTCCTGTTCAATCTCAAGACTCTCTCTGTACTACAAGAAACAACTTCCTTAAGTTTGGCAATTATCCCTATCTTTTTCTTTTTTTTTTGAGAGAGAGAGAGAGAGAGAGAGGGTCTGCACGCATGTGCTGGGAAGCCAGGGGGAGGGGCCGAGAGAGGAAGAGGAAGAGAGAAAATCCCAAGCAGGCTGCGTGTCCAGCTCATACCCGGATGGGCGGCTCAGTCTCACAAACCAGAGGTCATGACCCTAGCCGACATCCTAGTCAGACTCTCAACCAGCTGAGCCACCTAGGCGCCCCACCCCCTGTCTTTTTGAAATGGTTTGATACACTTTCTCGTGTCCTGTCTCAGACAGTTCAGGCAGCTGACTCAGGAAGACCAAAAATACCATAGGCTGGATTGCTTAAAAAAACAGAAATTTATTTTCCCACAGTTGTGGAGGCTGGAAGTCCAAGATCAAGGTGCCAGCACGGTCAGGTAGTGCTGACAGCTCTCTTCCTGGCTTGCAGGTGGCACTTCCTCTGTGTCCTCCTCACGTGGCCCTTCTTCAGTCTGCATGTGGGGGGAGAGAGTAAGAGAGAGAGAGAGAGAGAGAGGGAGAGAGAGGGAGAGAGAACTTCCTCCTCCTATGGTACCACCAATCCTGTCAGATCAGGTTCTCATCTTTGTGACCTCATTTAACCTCGATTACCTACTTAAAGCTCTATCTCCAAATACAGTGCTGTTGGGGTTTGGACTTCAATATATAAATTTGGGGGGCACACAGTTCAGTCCATAGCACCTCCAGTGCCACTCTTTGTCCCTCTTTATGCCACCAAACTTTCAATATTGAGCTCATTCTTTAAACCTGTTTGTTCTTTACCTACAGTCATTCCCTTGGTGATTCTATCCCATCTCTGGCTTCCGATAGCACTGATGACCTCGCGGCCAGCTTCCGGTCTTCCTCCTCAAGCCTGATCAACCACTGTCTTCTCCATTGTAGGTTAACAGCAACTGTAGGTCTCCAGTTGCTTCAGCAAAGCTCTCTCAAGTTACTCTTGGATCCTCTCTTTTTTGAACACCATATATCCAGACTTTCAAATCTGTATTCAGAATATCTCTCCTTGATGAGCTCAGTCTGTATTCAGAATATCTCTGCTTGATGATCTCAACAGTTCCTTATGTTTCTCTCTTCCACTTTTATCACCGATGATCTGTTCCTGGCACAGCAGCTCACAGTGATCCTGTTAGACTATAAACCATTCGAAAATGTTCTATGTTATCAAAGACAAAGAAAAGCTGTGGAGGTGTTCTAGATTAAATGAGACTAAAGATAAATAACGATTAAATGCAATAGTTGACCCTAGAGTGAGTCCTATACTAATAGGAAATGAGTGCTGTAGAGAACGTTATTGGGTGAATTGAGAAACTGTAATATGTACAGAAGATGAAGATGTTGTATGAATGTTAAATTTACTGAAATGAGTAAATGTACTTCTTAGGAAATAGACACTAAATTCTTAGGAAATATTCTTAGGAAATAGACACTAAATATTTAGGGGTAAAGGGCCCTGATGTATACATAACATATTCTCAATATTCAGGAAAAAAATCTACATAAGAATTTCCTTTACTCAACATCAACACTTGTTATTGTTTAAGATTTCTATTTATGGGCGCCTGGGTGGCTCAGTGGGTTAAAGCCTCTGCTTTCGGCTCAGGTCATGATCTCAGCGTCCTGGGATCGAGGCCCGCATCGGGCTCTCTGCTCGGCGGGGAGCCTGCTTCCTCCTCTCCTTGTCTCTCTGCCTGCCTCTCTGCCTACTTGTGATCTCTCTCTCTCTGTGTCAAATAAATAAATAAAATCTTTAAAAAAAAAAAAAGATTTCTATTTATTTATTTATTTATTTCACAGAGGGAGAGAGATCACAAGGAAGCAGAGAGGCAGGCAGAGAGAGAGAGGGGGAAGCAGGCTCCCCGCTGAGCAGGGAGCCCGATGCGGGCCTCGATCCCAGGACCCTGAGATCATGACCTGAGCCGAAAGCAGAGGCATTAACCCACTGAGCCACCCAGGCGCCCGGNTCCCAGGACCCTGAGATCATGACCCGAGCCGAAAGCAGAGGCTTTAACCCACTGAGCCACCCAGGCGCCCAATACTTGTTATTGTTAGATGTATTTTTTCCCATACCTGGTGGTAGTTAAATTGAACATTTTTATTTATTTTGGATTTTCTTCATTACTAGAGAAGTTGAGCATTCCAGCCAATGTTTATCTTCTCGCATTATTTCGAAAGCAGCATTTTAAACACACATCTCTTTTTCCTTTATTTTGTAGGAAGAGTGTGCGTGTGTGAAGAGAGATTGTGCAAGTGATAAAACTAATGAGGTACAGTGTCAGTAGTAGATAAAGAGGATTGAAGGATGCAGTGATGTTTTTTACACCAGTCTTATTCTTGCAGCTAATCTACAAGGTTGAAATTCTTTGCCAACAAAACTCCTGTAAATCAGATGACGTCATCCCTCTGCCTGCAGCCTTGCATCTCAGGTCCTGGCAAGGCCGAGCCAGGATCCCTGCAAGGCTGCTGTGGGGTGCACATCCCGCCCACGCCACCCCACCCTCCCCAGCCCCCGTCCCACCTGCCTCTTCTCCAGCAGACTCCCCACCGCTGGTGCCCCTTCTGCTCCACTGAGAGCCTCGTTATTGCTGACACAGCCTGGCGGGCCCCTGCCGCTGCGGCTTTGCCCTTGCTCGACTTCTGGTGGGGAGCGCTGGGCCCTCACGTGTCTGCCTACCCAGCTTGCTCACTTCCTTCCGGTTTGCTCCAGTGGCCCTTCCCGGGGAGGCCCAGCCCTGGCCCCCGGTTTAGGAATGGCCCTACTCTCAGCTTTCTCAGCGCCCCCGCCCGTTGCCATCTGCTCCACGTGGCCTGTGCCGTTCCCTCCTCTGTTTCGGTTTGGTCTGTCACCCGTTCCTCAAATGGAAGCTCTGTGCGGGAGGATCATTGTGTGTCATGTTCGCTGTTTTGTCCCCAGTGCCTTCAACAAATACGCAGTGTATTTGCTGAATCCACATGGGACTTTTTGCAAATGTACAAATCTATGTGCACCTTGTTTTACTCAACATTATGTTTGTGACATTCACATTGATACAAACACGTCCAGTTTATTTCACTTTCACTGCTATATCTAATTTCATTTTAAGATCTACCACAATTAGAGTCCGTCTAAATCATCAAAATTTTATATTGATGCTTTAGCTTCAAATATGTCTTATAGAAAACTGCTTGAATTACTATGTACATTAATAAGTTTACCAAAATGGTATCCTGCTTATGGGAAAATGATAATTTTTTTAGGTTTGTTTTTGTTGCACGAATAAAATTTTCTTTTCCTTCTTAAAAAAAAAAGATATACCATAATTTATTTTGCCCTCCTTCTAATCATGAACATTAGGAGATACATAAATACAAAATTATTTATAACCTTTAAGTATTTATAATTTTCCACCACCACCATGTTATCATTAACATTCATTCATACACACACATATATGACTGTGGATATCTTTGCACACCTCAGTTAGAGTTTCTCTCCCTGGCGAAAACCTGGGAATGCAATTTCAACTTTGCATTTTAATCTTAACTGGGTGCTCCTCCTTTGAAGTGATTGTACCAGTTTATTCTCTTGTTAGGAATGTAATATAATTTGTACATTTGCAAATATACTTTGCTCTCAGTGAGAACCTTCAGCACGGTCAGAAGTTCAGTTCCTGCCAAATCTGATTGTGACATGGTGCCTCATCTGTGTTTTCATTTGTTTGCCCTGATTACTAGCAGGCTGGCTCACTCTTACCTCCTCTCAGCTGTTTTGTAGGCTCTATTTTGAATATGTGACTCTCCTTTCTGTCTTCTTTCTTCCTTTAGTATTTAGAGATCACACAGTAGGTTTTTCACCCTGGAGAATTTTCCCTTTCCTGTCAGATAATTCTTAGTGTACTGTAGGATCTCTGGACGCCTTTTCTTTCCATCCCTTGCCTCCTTTTCTTTGCAGCATCTCGCAAGGTCCAACTTGACCTTTTGTATGTGGCTCCCCCGTCTCTGACAGGCAACTTGGTGCTGACGGTTAGCTATGGCTGCAAGGGGCGGTGGTTGGCGGGGAGCTGGGGTAATCCATCACTCTGAGTTGGTTCCTTCTGAAACTCATCCGCATCGTCTGTTTTCTCCCTTCCCTCTGAGTACATCTCTTTCTGGTTGGGTGTTCACATCCCCGGTAGGCCGCAACAGACCTGTTCTGTCTTTCCGGTCCTTAATGCCACGCACCTCCTGCACAGCCCGTGGACTATGACGGCAGGTCGCAAACAGTAGAAATAAGACCTCAGCTTGGTTTTCCCCTCAGCATCAGAACTAAAACTATTTCTCCGGGATGGTTCTCCCCTTCCATGGCCTGCTTGCATCCTCAAATCTCTGTCTAAGCAAAAGATCATTGCATGAACCTTTCTAGATGACACTCAGAAAACTGCTCCTGCCTCATGTCTGAATCAGTAGGTGCTAGCTTACAGCTCCTTATGTCCTCTGACTTCATATTATTTGGTGTCATAGTTTGTGTTTAAGATGTACTTGTAGGGGCGCCCTGGTGGCTCAGTGGGTTAAGCCTCTGCCTTCAGCTCAGGTCATGATCTCAGGGTCCTGGGATCGAGCCCCAGCTTTGGGCTCTTGCTCAGCAGGGAGCCTGCTTCCGCCTGTTTCTCTGCCTGCTTCTCTGCCTGCTTGTAATCTCTCTCTGTCAAACAAATTTTAAAAATCTTTAAAAAAAATTGTACTCGTAGCTACTTATTTGTTTTAATAAATGATGTGGATAGAACTAGAGGGTATTATGCTAAGTGAAATAAGTCAGAAAAGAATACTGTATGATTTCACTCATATGTGGAATTTTAGAAACAAAACAGATGAACATAGGGAAAGAGAAGGAAAAATAAAGAGGAAACCAGAGAAGGAGGCAAATCATAAGATCAAGGCAAATCGATCATCTCTTATGATGATGAATTCTAGGAAACAAACTGAAGCTTGCTGGAGGGGAGGCGGGTGGGGGGCTGGGGTAACTGGGTGACGGGCATGAAGGAGGGCACGTGATGTAATGAGCACTGGGTGTTGTATGCAACTGATGAATCTCTAAACTTGACTTCTGAAACTAATAATACAATATCTGTTCATTAAATTTAATTTAAATAAAAGTAAAAATTTAAAAATGAGTTTTTCCCCCTTTCATTCTTTGTAATTGCCTTTGATTTTACAAATGGGATAACACAAAAATAATTTGTGTTATATGGGTATTTAAATAGTCTTTAACTAGATTTTTTTTAAGCCTGGGGATAATAAAAACAAAATGTCAAGTACTGGTTGCCTCCATGTAGTGCTGGGGTGTGGGACTGTGGAAGTAAAGGAAGAGGTGTAAGTAGTTACTGAGTTAGCAGTTGGGTGCCCAGTGTTTCATCTAATGGTTATGCTTCATAACATACTTTCTTTTGCATGTATTTTTGTTCTTATCAACAATTATATAATAAAGAATTAAGCATGCATGAGCCATCACTTGTAGAGTAAAGAGTTAGGTTCACTGCTGAACGAAGAGGAAGAGCCATTACCAGCTGAGAGTAAGTGGAAGAAGCAGTCAAAGCTTCGACATTTACGAGAATACAAGACAGAAGACCCGTGGACGAACGTACGGGGGAATGAGGACAGATGACAGGCACTGCCCCTTCCGGGCTGGCCTTTATGGAACTCAGGCTTACAGGGAACTCACGACAGTCTTAGAGATTGTACGGACACCGTAATGAGATTTACTAGCTGCACCTCAAGAGCCAGGAGACAATAAGAAATAATCGGCATTACAGAAAGACAAATGGGGATAATAGGATCAAGTACTGCTATTAAAACTAAAGCAACTTCTTATTTTTTGTGACTGAACATTAATCCTCTTAAAAGTAAAAGAAGAGGAGTCCTTTGTTTTTCTTTCATTTTCTTCTTCCTGCTGAATTGAGCCTTTTTACTCTGTGACTTTTTTTTCCCAATGCTTTCTGTTGTTTTAAATCTTCTTTCTCTTCTTCTAATAGATGGCTTCAACTTCTCAGTAAATGTCTCTCTTCCCAGCAGTGTTGGGAATGAACCCGTATCTAAGGTGATAATGTTTGCACCTTCAAAACCAATCATAGCTCTCCTCCAAAATCAATCACAACTTGTTTAAAATCAAGTGGAATTTTAGTTTCCTTTTTTTTTTTTTTTACATTATGTCTTTTTCCATTCATAGCAATCCGTTCTCAATGACTGTATCAAAAGTTCCAACCTAATTATCGTGGTCCCTGGAACTTACTCTTGAGTTTTTCTGGTTCCTCTCCTTACTAGTCTTCCTTGTGTTACATATCGACTTTCTCCGTTGAGTTTTATTTTTTGTTGTGTTTTGTTTTGTTTTTGCTAGGATATATCCCTGAGTGATTTTTTCTCTCTCAGAGAGGAGATGAGTGCTTCATGTTTGAAATACGTGTGATCACAAGCATGGCAGATGAGTAAAAAGCTCTTTCCTGTCGAGCAGTGAGGGCACTGCTGTACTGTCCTCCTGTGAGCTCTCTGACAGCAATCTCATCCTACTCTTCAGCGGACTCTTCTCCCTCTGAAAGATACCACAGTTTCTCCTTATCACTGAAGATCACAAATACCACGAGGACTTGCCGGGATTCACTCTTGCTCTTCAGTATTTCAGGACCAGTTCCAACTGAAGACATATCTTCTTTTGGTCCAGGAATTTTTATTTTATTACTTCCTGGATTAGTTCTTTCTCTCTGTTCCATTTCAAACTCCTAACAGATATTAGGTCTCCTAAAACTGTCCTGCAGGCCCTTCATATTTCTCTAATCTTTGATATTTGACTTTTTAATCCACACTTAAGGAGATTTTGTGTATTTTAACTTCCATTTTACTAATGTGTCTGTCAATTACTCATCCGTACCACTGAATGTTTTATTTTGGCAATCATGTTTATTTTTTTATTACCAAGAATTCTTTTTGCTCCATTTTCAGTGCAACTTGTTTTTGTTACAAATTATTTCATTAGGCCTGAAAATATTTCTATGGATGTTATTGGAACTTGTTTTTATGTTCTTGGCCCTTTCTCCCATTATGTCCGTTTCCTCTGCACTTACCTTCTCTTCTTCCTCTTCTGATTCATCTTGTTTCTTTTCTCTCTTCCCCTTTACTCCAATATCTTACTCCCCAGATACAATTACTTTAAATTCTCTCATGTATCAGGGTGCCTGGAGGGAGCAGTTGGTTAAGTGTCGGACTCTTGGTCTCAAGGTCGTGATGTTAGGGTAATGAGATCAGTGTGGAGTCTACTTAAGCCTCTCTCTCTCTGGGACATGTGGGTGGCTCAGTCAGTTGTCTAAATGTCTGAGTCTTGATTTCGACGCAGGTCATGATCTTAGGGTTGTGAGATAAAGCCCCATTGTCAGGCTCCATGCTCAGCATGGAGTCTGAGACTCTTGCTCTCTCTCTCTCTCTCTGCCCCACCACCCCCCACTGCTGAAATAAATAAATGAATTAATTAATTTAAAAAAAAAATTCTCTGATGTATCAACTTGGTTTTTACTTTCATATTGCTAATAACATATTATGGGTTTTTTGACCATTTTTTAGTTTTAGGTATTTTTATGGACATCCCATTTTGGAAGAGTAAGATAATAGCTCTTTCATGTACACACACCTGTGCCACCAAGTTACTCACACTTCCTGTCCTCTATTCCCCCCAATATAGTTATAAGATATTTTGGTTGGGTCAATACTTAGTGTTTATATTGCCATTATTATATAAATGTTATCAACAGCTATCTTATAATTTGATTACTTTTCCTTTGGTATGCAGCTTTTGTTTCCCTTGGAGTTAGTATCTAATTTTTTCTCAGTTTTCTATGTAATTCTCATCAGTTTATTCTTTAGCCTAGCACCTGATATACAATGTTATCTATCTACTTACCCATCTATATCTTATAATCTGTCTTTATCATTTATTCTATCTGTTCATCTTCTATTATCTCTAGCTACCTACTCCTTTTTTTAAAGCCTTTTTTTAAATGTATTTGTTTATTGGAGAGAGAGAGGGTGCGAGAGCGAGTGAGCAGGGAAGAGGAGCAGAGCGGGGAGCGAGGACGAGCAGGCTCTGCCTGACCACAGACGGACACGGGGTTCTCTCCCAGGACCCTGCGGTCATGACCTCAGCTAAAATCAAGAATCTGGAGCTCACCTGACTGAGTCACCCAGGTGCCCCTCTACCTATTCTTAAGGGGACAGAAATTTGTACTTAACTATGTCAGGCACTAGTCTAAGCATTTATAGACTCACTTATAGTTCACGAGGGCACGGATGGACAGGTTTTTCATTATCCCCATAATTAATGGGAGATGTAAAGAAAACAAGTAAGTGAAAGAGCCGATTCAAGTCCACATGATCCGACTACAGACTTTGTGCTCCTCCCTTCCATCTTCCATGCCCTCTTGTTAGATTTCTGTCGATTCCACCCCCTTGACGTCTCTGTTTGAGCCTCTGCCCATCCCACTTGGCTCTAGCCTGGTTGCTCAGCAACCATCTGAGGCTCTCCATCATCATCATGGGAACTTCTTTTTCTTTTCTTTAATACTGGTTTCTCTATTGCCTGGCTTCTAGGACTCCATCCTCCTTGGTTATCTTCTTGTTTTGGCAGAGTACATCCTCTGCTCACTTCGTTAGAAAAGATGCATGGAGCCAGTTTTTTAAGACCTTGCATGTCTAAGTATGTCTTTGGTCTGTGTTCACACTAATTGAGGTTCTGTCTGTCCAAAATTCATGTTGCAAAACACTGCCTTCAAGCTTGCTCTAGAAATTGCTCTATTATCTTTTATCTTCAGTGTTCCTGTTGACAAGTTTAATGCTATTTTGAGTCTTACGTCTCTGTTTGGAACCTGTTTCTTTTCTTCCTTGAGAACAATTAGCATCTTTCCCTTTGTTCTTAGCATTTTCGAGTTTTGCAACCATTCAGGTTGCTGCTGGGCACACTGGTGCTCAGGCGTGCCTTCAGCCTGGAAACTCATGTCTTTCAGTTTTGAAAAATTTCTTGAATCATTGTCTTATTTCCTCTTCTCTATTTATAGTTACTTTTTCTTTTTGTTTTTTGGTTTTTGGAATTTCTATTATTCAGCTGTTGAGTGTCTTAAAAAGACTCCTAAATTTCTGGTCTCTTATATTTTCTCTTTCTCATCTGCGGCTTTGGGGGTTTTCTCTATTCTATTTTTCAATCCTTCTATCTTTCGTTATTGTTGTTCCATTTTTAACTTCTAAGAGCTCTTTTTGTATTTTGAATATCCTCTTTTTCATCTTAATTTTTAAATAGTATCTCTGTTTATGTGTTTCATGCATTCAGTAATCTTTATCTCTCATAAGACATTAATGGTAACTGCCTTTGAAGTTTCCTTGCTTTTGAGTAGAATCCCTGTGGTATGTGTACTGGCTGTGGGTTCATTTTAGACTCTCCTGGCCAGGTCACTGCCTTAGCACAGCTGTTCTCCAGTTTTGTGGTATGGGAATCTCTTTACCTTTGCAAAAATTATTGAAGACATCAGAGGTTTAAAAGAATAGGGAGTGGAGGAGAAAAAATAAATTGTTTCAGTGGCAGGCTAGCCAGCCTCAAGAGGAATCTTAGCCCAGTGTAAGAACTGAAAGTGGATGAAGTATACAGCATATGATTGGGAAAGACAGAAAATTGGAGAGCCTGGCACAAACCACATATTGCCAGATATTGCAATACAAGTTAAGGAACTAAGACCTTAGGAAGAAGAACCAGGGAAGGGTTTCCATCCAGAAAGTAATATAACAAAAATCAGCCTCTTTGGAAGCCCATTCTGGCTGCAGTCTGGAAATGGAATAAAAAAAGAACAAACCTGGAAGCTGCAAGATTAGGTTAGGGGTCCTCAGGGGAGTCCAGGGAAGACCTAACATGGCCTTGAATAGGGCAGCAGGTGAAGGGTTAGAGAAAAGTGAACAGATTTGAGAGACATTTAGAAGAGGGAGTCACCACAAATGGTGACAGATCGGATGAAGGGAGGGGGCAAGTGAGACAATGGGATGAGTCAAGGATAATCCCATGATTTTTGCCTTGAGCAAATGAGTAAGTTATAACTTTTTCACTGAAATATGGTAGTGACAGGTTTATTTATTTATACATGAATTTGTTACTCATGTCAAATTATCAGAGCCAAATTACTGTGGATTCCAAATCTCTATCAGTACTTCATAAATAATAATTATCATCTATCCTACTTTCATTCAAGCCTTGTTTTAAATTATAGTGTATATGAGTGTGTATACACATACACACACACATACATACATACATACACTCAGTTTTTCCTCACAATGCTATGAATTAGGGACTGTTATTTTTCCTCCTTTATATGTAAAAAGCAGAGCCACAGACTGGTTAAGTAAACCGTCCGAGGACCCACAGCTAAGCACTGGTGCAGGGATGTGAAGAATTTGACTCTAGAGACTCTTCATTGACACCCACTAGTCTACAGTGTATGTGTGTGTGTGTTTCTCACAAGTCTTGGGTTTAGATGCAAATAAATTGATTTTGGAATCCTTTTCCTTCTCTCAAAATTTAATATTTTCTTTTTCCATTTATTCAGTCAGCAATGATTTACTGAGTAACCTTGTATTTATCAGGCTTTGAGTTAGATAAAAATTTAACTTTGAAAGACTTAATTCATGCCCTCAAATTCATCAAGCTAGTGTGGATTGGAGGCAGGTGACAAACAAGGACAATACAGTGTGACAAGATAGCTTCAGTGGAGCACAGTGGAAGACATCTAAACTCGACTGGACTGGGGGGCTCAGACTTCCTGTAGGAGCCAAAGCAGGAGCCATGTTTTAGTGGACAAGAGTCACATATGTGAAGAGAAGAGTAAGGAGAAGCTTGAAGACAGAGTGCCACATGTATAGAGAAAAGAAAGTCAACTGAAAATCACATGGATTTAGAAAACTCTAAGTTGTACAATTGAGACCTTCCCAACCTCCTTTAAGTCATGACACTCATAAAATAATTGAAGATATTAATATGGTGTCCTAGGACATGAAGGAGCTTGCAGGCCAATAGATACATGGGTCAGAACTCAAGACGATTCTGAGATGAGATGCACAATAATCTTGAGTGTCATACTTCTACTTTTTCAAAAGTAACAATATGCACATTGCCAAAAACTCAGAGAAGATTATGGTATTGAGGCAAGAGCTATAGAAATAAATAGGTATTTGCGTGTATATACAAATATAAGGTATCTTTATTTAAGCCAAACCTAAACGTTTGTTTTATTTGGAAAGAGGAAATAAAAACTGGAAGGATGATGTAGAAATGCTATTTGTCCCTGTCTTCCCTTTCATCCATTTTGAGTTCAGATTGGTGGGAAATATAACTTACCCACATAGATAAATACAAAATTCATACTTTGTCAGGTTGGTGGATTAAAAGGAACACAATAATTATCTGTTTGATTATATTAAAAACAAGCGTTCTTGTACTATTTTATTTCCTCTGTCGGTATTTTGAAGCGATTTATATCAGTCACTTTTTAAAACAATTGACCAAACTGTGTAATGCTATTTGTTACAATGTTTCTTTGTCCTGCTCCTATTTATATGTGAATCATAACCATCAGGATTGAGCAAACTCAAAGATTCTAAAAATTGGACTGCAATGTGGAAAAATCTCAAAATCTGAGGAAGAATTTTGACCTTCACAGTTCTGTTTCAAACCAATTGGCAAACTGTTATGACCCAGCCGGTGTCAGAGAACTCCACCTGCTTCTCCGGGGAGACAAGGCTAGGATGGAAGACACATTCGACCGCTACATGTCAGGGTATGAGTGATGTGTCCAGACAGGAAAAAGAAGTGTCAGAGCCTGGAAAGAGGTCTCTGGGGAAGTTGCAACATCATCCCACGTCTGAGGTCATCTTGTCCTCGGATATCAAGGACATTTTCCTCAGCTGAAGTCTAAGTGTCCCAAGAGAGTCACAGAGCACAAAATCATAGATATTAAAGATGGTCTCATTCAGTGTCTTCATTTTATAGCTGCAAAAGAAAAAATACTCGTAGAAGTGAAAAAATAGTCTGAATTAGCGGCAAAGGTGGAGTAGAAGTAGGTCTCTGCATTAAACACCGCTTTGTGAGCATGTCATTGGACTGGCTGGACAGAGGGCCGTGATGCCACGCCACGATTCAATTCCTCAAGATCCCAAAGGCCGGAGGTAAACTGAGCGCAGTAGAGAATTCGGTCTACAAGCAAAAAGATGGCCCTTGAGGAAAAAGATTCCATCGTCAAAGAAATTTGAAAATGGATGAAGTAGCTGGAGGCAAACGGATTTGTGGGTGTGGTTGGTTGTTAAGTTGGTTAGCTGCTTTCCCGCAGGAGCCCTTATGGCCCTTCTCTCTGCCTTGATCTCTAAGAGGCACATGAAAAACATTATATCCCAAATTCATATGCTACGGGGTATCACTTTCATGAAATCGTCTATTATCATCTTAACTCCATGGAGCACAGCATAAGAAATATTAACTTACAGAATAAAGTTGAAAATGCTCATCATAATTTAAGTTTCTCCATGATCTGAATCCAGGCCACGTTTAATATCTGTACTCCAGTATCACCTCGCTCTGTCTTCAGACCCCCATAAAGTTCCTGACTTCCCACATTTGTTTACACGGTTTCTCAGACTGGACGAACTGTGCTTCCGTGTCTGCCATGCGGAATTCCATAACCCTCCTTCATGGATTTTCTCTAATCCTTTCTGTTAAAGTTAATCGATGTTCCCTTTTTGTTGTTGAGTAATCCTTTATTTTATGTGACAAACATTTGAAAAGTGCCTCTATGTGCCAGACACTATTCCAGGTGCCGGGAATACAGGTGTGAACAAAACAGAACAAAACTCACTGTTCTGCAGAGCTTCCATTCTTAGGTTGTAGCGGTGAGGAAAGAGAAAATTTTAAAAATTATTAAGTACACCAGTAATACAACATGGTATCTCTTACGTAGTGTTTTCATGATATCTTCGGGAGTTCAAACATTTGTCTTCTCTTGCACTTGTTGAGAACAGCACTGCACGAACGTGCTCAGGCTGCCACAACAAAGCACCGTGGGCTGCTGGCGGAGGGGGCAGGCGGCGCTCAAACGACGGAACTTCATTTCTTACCGTCCTGGAGGCTGGAGGTCCAAGTTCAAAATGATGGCAAAATAGGCTTCATCCTGAGGCCTCTTCTCCTGGCTTTTTGGCAGCTGTCCTCTCTCGGCGGGCTCCTCTGAGCCCTCCTCCACCGCCTCCCTGTGCTCTCCCAGCTCCTGCGTGTGCGAGAGAGAGGCGTTTCTGGCTTCTCTTCCTTTTCCGATAAGGACACTAATCCCGTCGTGGGGCCCGACCCTCATAACCTCCTTTAAACCTAATTACCTCCCCGAAACACCACCTCCAAATGCCATCTCACGCAGGGGAGGAGGGTGGGAGGGCTTCAAAGTACACATCTGGGGGGTGGGGGCAGGAAGACGATCAGTCCCTAACAGTACTGCTTCCCAGTCATTTTCGTATCTGTCAGAGCTCGGCATGCGCTTCCCATGCAGGCCGTCTTCAAGAGGTACGGATGAGCTAATGTCCCAGAAGGAACTGGGGGGAGCATCTCGAGCAGGCATTAGTAGGGCAGAGCCGAGTGCACAGAAGGAGACTTGTGAGGAACCGTCTGCTGACACCCGCTGATGTCCTGTGCACGGGGCCTTTTCTCTGGGGCTGGAGAGGCCTGCGGGATGCCAGCCCTTCGGTGGGGTTGCTTCCGGTACTGACTTTGTCAAGAGGCTCCAAGTGTCCCGTGTACAGCTTTTGTCAGCAAACTACAAAAAGTAAGCTGGTAAAGCTATTTTTCAAATTTAACTGGGCATCCTGTATTTTTATTTGCTAAGCATGGCAATTTATCTTTTATACATATGAAAAGATTGAACCGTGCATTTCTGTATGACTCACCCAGGAAGAAACAGGAGTCCCAGGAAAAGCCAACAAAATCCTTTCCTATTTAGGCATTTGCTCACAAACAATAATGGAAACGATCTTCTTTCCTATATGAAAAAAATTACTGTTTCCTTGGCTAGATGGGTAGAATAAAGGTAATTTCTTCTTCCCACCACCTCGGCCACATAAAATTTCCCAAAGAACTCACTTATAAGCTATCTTGAGGGAATAACATGTAATATATTACCTTATGAAGAAGAGCGTTATAACGGATACCATTGTGAGTGGGGTGAAATTGTTAAATGAATAATTTTGATAAAGGTTTCATGCACAGGCAAAATGTATTCACTAGGTTTCTACATAGTTATCTGCTTTTACTTTGTAATTTGTGGTCCTCGAAAGACTTTTTTTAAAAAATAAAGTCCATGCTTACACTTAAAAAAAAAAGAAGAAAGGTAATTTTTCTGCATGCCTGGCACATAGTACCAGCTCAATAGAAATTTCTTCCCCAGGCTCTCAAAGCAGGAAGGATATCCTCTATAAACTTTCTAGTACATTATGATTCACCAACCATTGACTCAACCAGCATCCTGTGAGCTTCCCAGGCAAGCTTGGCTTGTCCTTAAGGTGACACGTGCACAAAAATGAATATAGCGGGTGCCTGGGTGGCTCAGTGGGTTAAAGCCTCTGCCTTCGGCTCAGGTCATGATCTCAGGGTCCTGGGATCGAGGCCTGCATCGGGCTCCCTGCTCAGCAGCTTCCTCCTCTCTCTCTGCCTACTTGTGATCTGATCTCTCTCTCTGTGTCAAATAAATAAACAAAATCTTTAAAAAAATGAATATAGCATCTACAATAACATACTATTTATTTATTTATTTATTCATTTACTTAATTATACATACATGGATTTCAGACATGTTCCAAAATGTACTTGAGGCACCATTTGGCACACATGACAAAATATAAATGAGGAATATACAACTCTAAACCAATGTCTCAATAGACTGGAAGTTCCTAAGAAAGAAAATAAACATGGCAGGAGAAACTGTAAGGGAATGTATATTTATTTATTTATTTTTATTTATAGTTATATATACCTACCTATAATTTAAATATTATGTATATAAAAAAGATCCACCCCCAAAATTAAGAAGGGAAAACATATGCAATCCATATAAAATACAAGTGGCTAACATTCTTTAAATATAAAGAGTAAGAAAAAGTCGAGGTACCTGGGTGGCTCAGTCATTAAGTGGCTGCCTTTGGCTCAGGTCATGATCCCAAGGTCCTGGGATTGAGCCCGCATCTGGCTCCCTGCTGGGTGGGAAGCCTGCTTCTCCCTCTCCAACTCCGCCTGCTCGTGTTCCCTCTCTCGCTGTGTTTCTCTCTGTCAAATAAATAAATATAATATTAAAAAAAAAAGTAAGAAAGAATAAACAGTGCCATTTAAATAGTGCTGAAGAACATAAACAGAAAACTGAGGCAAAGGTATGACAGGAACCACCAGAGACAGTCTTCGAAGTAACTGAAACTCTGCTGCCAGGTTTAGCATCTTATAATTTTCTGCCTTCGTTTCTGTTTCCCTGCCAGGCTTGTGTTACATAATCATCTAGTACTGATGACTGATTTGCAATCACGTATTTATAGAGTGAGGAAACTCCATTTACGTCCAAGGCCATCCCTGTGGACTGTGAGCCGTTCATGGGCCATGACCGTGTGATCTTACATTACAGTGGCTCCCCCATGCACGCGCGCGCGCGCGCACACACACACACACACACGTCCACCTGTGACCTGTGTGCACACAATAAATCTGCCGGCACATCGCACATACGCTAAGAGCTCCAAATAAACTTCTTCCCTCTTTTACAGTTTTGCCTTAGAGAAAAGTGTTTCAGAAACGAGAAGTCCACAGGAGCTAGATTTAGGAGGAAGGAAGAAGGAAGTCACGAGGAAGGCAGCAAAGAATGAAAGGGCAGAAAACATAGCCAGTTTCACAGACGATTGGAGCTGAGTACAGGAAAACAAGAGCACTCTCTCTAAGGAGCAGCAAAGGGACAGGTTCTCCAGCAAGGGGCTATGCAGGCAGGACGCTTTCAAGAACCTCTTTCAGGGATGCTGCTCGTGCCAGGAAGGGACATACGTCCCAGTCATGAGGACAGATGTCACAGAAAGGCCCAAGTTTTGTTTTTTTATTTATTTTATTTTATTATTTGCCCCAGGGGTACAGGTCTGTGAGTCATCAGGCTTACACCTTTCACAGCATTCACCAAAGCACAAACCCTCCCCAATGTCCATCACCCATCCACCCTATCCCTACCCATCCCACCCCCCAGTAACCCTCAGTTTGTTTTGTGAGATTAGGAGTTTCTTATGGTTTGTCTCCTTCCCCATCCCATCTTGTTTCCTTATTCTTCCCTCCCTACCCCCCACGACCCCCCACCCTG
>LNAC01000813.1:505660-524142 GCA_002007465.1 Ailurus styani
CATATCAGAGAGATCATATGATAATTGTCTTTCTCTGATTGACTTATTTCGCTCAGCATAATACCCTCCAGTTCCATCCATGTTGTTGCAAATAGCAAGATTTCGTTTCTTTTGATAGCTGCGTAGTATTCCATTGTATATATATACCACATCTTCTTTATCCATTCATCTGTTGATGGACATCTAGGTTCTTTCCATAGTTTGGCTATTGTGGACATTGCTGCTATAAACATTCGGGTGCATGTGCCCCTGAGGATCACTACATTTGTATCTTTAGGGTAAATACCCTGTAGTGCGATTGCTGGGTCGTAGGGTAGCTCTATTTTCAACTTTTTGAGGAACCTCCATACTGTTTTCCAGAGTGGCTGCACCAGCTTGCATTCCCACCAACAGTGTAGGAGGGTTCCCCTTTCTCCGCATCCTCAAAAGGCCCAAGTTTTAAACTTGATCAAATCAGTGGAATAAACTTGGACATGGGAATTAGGTGAACGTGAATCAGAGTCCTGTCCTACCACATGCATTAGTCATGCTGACATTGAAAAACGTACTTGATCTCTAGGGTCTCCGTGTTATCTTGTGTAAGGTAAGGATAATGGAGTCTGTCTTGCTGGGTTGCTGCAGGCACAATTGTGCCACTAGACCGAGATTCATAATCATTCTCAATCCCTTTTTGTCTCCCTTCTCCAACCATGTTGCATATGTGATCATTAATAACATGAGGCCAAAATGCAGATGAATTAAAATGGTATATATATACTGTTATGCTAATATAGCATGTTCTGTATACAGCAGTTCCCAAAGTAGAATATCGTGCCTTCAGGAAGCTTGTCGAAAAGGTTAGTGCCTTCAGGAAGCTTGTCGAAAAGGTTATCTCCACGGCGCCTGGGTGGCTCAGTGGGTTAAAGCCTCTGCCTTCGGCTCAGGTCATGATCTCAGGGTCCTGGGATCAAGGCCCACATCGGGCTCTCTCTCTGCCTGCCTCTGCCTACTTGTGATCTCTCTCTCTCTCTGTCAAATAAATAAATAAAATCTTTAAAAGAAAAAAAAAAAAGGTTATCTCCAGTCAAATAAACATGAGAAGTGATGTGAACTCTTTCTCCACTTAGACATTTGCACTGTATTTAATAGATTTATAACTACTAAATGCATTTCTATGTCCCATATTAAAGTATTTTATTTAATGTTACTTAATCTAGCAACTTCTAACTCTCTAAGTTATTTTCAGTATGATATAAGAGGAGAGTTTTTTGTTTTGTTTTGTTAACTGTTTTGTTAACTGTTAAAATCTCACAGAGCTAGTTTTATGTAGAAAATATTTTCAGAATTGCTCTACTCAATGATTCAAGGTAGGTGTTGGATGGAAAATATAATTTTTTTATTTATAAAACATAACACTATCATGATGAATTTAGTAAGTGTTATTCAATTCATTTATATACTCAGTAGATATATTTGAGGCATTCCCTAATGGCTGGAAATTGGGGATATGAGAGGCAGGTTCTGACCTCATGAAAAAATAGGCAGACAGTTAACAGCAAAATGCAAGTGTTCTAATGAATATGTATAGAACCCCATGACCAAATGTTCAAAGGATGGAAGTCAGTGCTAACTGACTAGATAACTAGAAAATTATCAAGACTGTTTGTTGAAAATAACATATATTTTATAGAGTTTAAAAAATATATATGCATTTATCCAAACACCCCATTTCCCTAAGAATAGTCTACTTAAGGTCCCAAGGCAGTGAAGTAAGGAAAAGGACCAGTCTGGCTTGTAGAATTTGGAAGACTGTGTTTATCCTTTTGAAACCAGTAAGAATTTCCCCAGACCACTTGTACATCATCATGCCCTCATCTCACACAACATAAAGGGTGACATTATAGGAAAGACCAGGGGAAGGTCCTAATGAATCTCTTTTCAGAAATGGGATTTAAATATTTCTCTTTTTCTCAGAACTTTTGAAATTTCATGATCCCTCAGTCTACCACCTAAGCGATACCTCCTCAACATGGAAACATGGTGATAATGGAGATGTTAAATGAGGTGTTCTCCTCTTATTTGGGCAAGTGGTAAAACTGCAGTGAGTCTAGTGCAAATCCACTCATCAGCCTCCTCAGCAAATGAAATTATTCCACAATTTTTATATTTACCTGATTTTTCAGTAAACCCATCCTATTGATCTAGCTCTTCAGAGACTAACGTTCAGTATTGGGAAGATACTCCTGAATTTATTTTATTTCTGAATAATGGAGTTTTGTTTCCTTACTCATTGACACAGAATAGCACACTAGAGCAGAAGTTACACATGTGTGATAACTTGGGAAATAAGAAATTTATATGACACAGTCTTGGCTTCCTATTTGTACAAAATTAAAATGAATTCCACATGCAAAAAAGAAAACAAAAGTATCTCACAAGAATTGGGTTCAGGGAAGACGGTCAGAGAACAGAATGATGAGCACATAGCCTATTTCACAACTTTAATTAATGGTCATTTTGTCCTAGCATGTATAAATTGGAACTTTCTAAATAATTAATTCACTGTGTTCCGTCATCACTGTGGTGTCTTTCTCCATATAGACATGTCCATCAATTAGGTCAAGTTCCCTATGCTCTCCAACTAGATAACCAGCATTGGTTTTGTCATCTGTCCTATTTTTTTCCTTCAAAGGAATTTCTCTTTTGTCTCCATCTACTAGAGAAACAAAATAGATTTTGAACAAATTTAAAAATGTGGAGAAAACTGTTATAGTGAGCAGTCATAAAACCATCAAAGAAAAAGAAGGGCGACTGGGTGCCTCAGAGGGTTAAAGCCTCTGCCTTCAGGTCAGGTCATGATCTCAGGGTCCTGGGATCGAGCCCCGCATTGCATCGGCTCCCTGCTCAGCGGGGAGCTTGCTTCCTCCTCTCTGCCTGCCTTTCTGCCTACTTGTGATCTCTCTCTCTGTGTCAAATAAATAAATACATCTGAAAAAAAAAAGAAAAGAAAATGAAACAAAACAAAGAACAGGTTTATTAAACAACTTTTTGTCAACATATTTGCTTTTGCATAGAAAGACTTTATGTTTAAAAATAGGAGGTCTGGGCGCCTGGGGGGCTCAGTGGGTTAAAGCCGCTGCCTTCGGCTCAGGTCATGATCCCAGGGTCCTGGGATCGAGGCCCACATCGGGCTCTCTGCTCAGCGGGGAGCCTGCTTCCTCCTCTCTCCTCTCTCTCTGCCTGCCTCTCTGCCTACTTGTAATCTCTCTCTCTGTGTCAAATGAATAAAAAAATACTTAAAAAAAAAAAAGANTAAATAAAAATAGGAGGTCAATGCCAATGAAAGTACTATGATAACACTTGAACAAAATTTTCATTAGTGGAAGAAAACTCAAACTACAGCAAATCTTTGGCNAAAAATAAATAAAAATAGGAGGTCAATGCCAATGAAAGTACTACGATAACACTTGAACAAAATTTTCATTAGTGGAAGAAAACTCAAACTACAGCAAATCTTTGGCGATTCCAAACACATCTACCAGGGCTTCTCAAATTTTCTATTTGGGGATTTTAGAAATACTTTCAATTTTTAAATAATGTTCTTAATTGTGTAATACATACAGAAGAGTATAATGATGTGTGTTTGCTTGTGTATTTGAATGTGTGTTTGCCTGTGTGTACTTTGAATAGAAATAAAACAAATTCCATATATGCATCACCCAGTTTAAGCAATGGAACATCACCACTATTAGATTGCCTTCCTGATTTTACCCCACTGCCCTGTCCAAAGGCAACCACTATGATGAATGTTTCATTAATCTCTTCTTTAGCTTTATTTTTGGTTTTCCCAGGGAAAATGTGTATACATAATAAATATACCATTTAGACATTTTAAGAGTTGCTTTTTCAGAAAAGGCCAATTTTTCCACTATTAGAAAAGGCTTCAGGATAAGACAGGCTGATCAGCATTTCTCCCAGGATTATAACGTGATTTCAGTTTCCCTGAGATATCACAAAACCCCATTTGGGAAAATCAGTGGTCAAGGTCGGAAATAAAACCTGTGAAAAAGTCGGGGCTTTCAGAAAGGCTGTTATGTGGTCCTGCACAACGTGGTTGTGTGATGGGATGGAAATAAGATATGTTTCCTTCTCAGCTTAATTAGCGTACCCTGCTTTGAATTCTCAGGGTTCGTTCTGCTGGGGTGACCTAGGGTGCAGAAGGTAGAGCAAGAACAGTCTGGATTTCTTTGTTCACTCATTCCCTCTAGAGTTCGATAGTGCCCTAAACATTATTGTGGAATTCCCATGCTTTTCTTAGCTGTTGCCTCTTCTCTTTCCTATTTCCTATGTCTTCCTGCTATTTGATGTTTCATTTGTTCTGGTGGAAACCATCTCCCAGTAACTTTCTGAGAAAAGGCTGGCTGAGAGCAGTTATGGCTGAAAATACATTCACAGTTGATTCATGTTGTTTGCAGTCACTATGGTCTAGGAAGTTGCCGTCAACACTGAATTAGGAATACTGAACAAGTGCTCTTATGGGAAATACAGAGTCAGGTTCCTGTGAGTCTCTTGTTTACAATGTTTGTCGACCTATATCAATACTTTACCTTGTTTTACGAGTGTTCTGTTTAGAGAAATCTTATTTAAGGTATGGTTATATCATTAACATTGTATTCATGGCCAAGAGCACTGTAACTCATGTCTGAGCAAAGCTTGTCTAATGCACGTATTTTCTCTGTGAGGCAAATAACAGACTTCTTACCCTTAGAAACACAAGACAGCACTTGTGCACTACATTTGGGACCATTTTAAACAGTGAATCTTCAACAAAAAGCCCAAAACTATGGTACTATTTAAAAGACACTTCTCTGCAGATGAGAGCTTAAAAAAGAAAAGTGTCACCTAGCTCAACTTCAACTGGGATTGTGGACCTGTGACAATTCAAATTTTTTGCAGCTCTGTGCATGTTTGCAAATGACTGCAAAAGTGTTGCCAAGTATTGTTTTGAGGATTAAAAATAAATTTTAGCGAGTAGGTAAATTCACATATACAGAATCCATAAACAATGAGTGTTGACTCTATTTCATCCCCAAATTTAAGGGGATTTTATACATTTCCATCCTGGAAACAATTTCCTTTCCGAATACTGAAGGCACTCTTTCATTATCTTTTACCTTATTGTTGTTATTACTTAGAAGTTTGAAACCTTATTATTCATTAGTATTCAGTTGTGACCTTTCGCTCTAAAAGATAATACAGCCATGTATTTGGCCCAAGTCCTCTGAAATGTCGTTACAATGAGGATAGGTATTTTGTGGGGTGGGGAGGGTGTTTTTTTTGTTTTTGTTTATGAAACTTGGTGAGACTTTTCAGTCTAGCTACTCAAACTCTTTAATTATGGAAAAAATAGCTTTATATCCTCGGTAAACTCCTCCCCTCTATTATTTTTGTTTCTTCTTATGAAATGCTTACCATTTAGACATTGATCATATTGTTCTGGTTCTCTAACTGACTTATCCTTTCTGCCTTATTTTTATCTCTTTTTCTTTCTTTTCTACTTTTTAGGGTTTTTTTTTGGTCAACTTTAATTCCAAACTTTCCCTTGAGTTTTTCATTTCTGCCATCACGTTTTCAACTTCCGAGAGCTATGTTAGTATCCTGTTTCTTTTTTGCAGCATCTTGTTTTTGTTTAATGGGAGCTTTTCTCTTCGGAAAAATCCTAATGACTAAAGAAGACTCTTCAAGAGATTTCTTTTCTGGTATGGCAAACTAACTTGAGGTAGGCCAAATCTCACACTGGAAGTGGAAAAATAACAAATTTAAAGATCTCTTCAAAACAATTATTAAAGGCAGCCAAGAGCTGAGGGCCCAGAATTCTTAAGAGATTTGAAAGTCAGTGCGGAAATTTTAATTTGTAAGCAGCATGGGTGGAGAGACTGAATTACCTTGCAGGAAAGAGCAGAGACAGTGTATTTCAGCAGTCTTGAGATGCCCAGGAAACAAAAACTGCACTTCAGTGCTACTTAGTTAAAGCGAAGATCCCATTAAAGAAGAAAGTGCAGACAATTGGGCCTAATAATCTTAGATGATTATCTTCTTGAGGAACTCAATAGCTCTTAAGCACTAGAGACCAAAAAAAATTTACTGTCAAAAACAAAAGCAGTCACAACCTATTGTGTGTTTATAGCTTATTGTTAAAAGGTTATTGTTAAGTAACAAAAGGGATTGGGGAAGGAACTGGAAATACACTGTTGTGCGTCTCTTACACGACACTTAGACCAGCAGTACAGTAGTACTTGTGCGAACATAGACTGTAGTAGCTTGGCATGTTGTAAATCCTACAGCAGCCAGTAAAAAGTTTTTGAGACATTATAGATTATGAGTCAAGAGTGGAGATAAAATGGAATCAAAAGCAAAGCTCAGGGCGCCTGGGTGGCTCAGTGGGTTAAAGCCTCTGCCTTCAGCTTAAGTCATGATCTCAGAGTCCTGGGATCGAGCCCCACATCAGGCTCCCTGCTCAGCAGGGAGCCTGCTTCCTCCTCTCTCTCTGCCTGCCTCTCCACCTACTTGTGATCTCTCTCTGCCAAATAAATAAATAAAATCTTAAAAAAAAACACAAACACACACAAAACAAAGCTCAGTCAATCCAAAAGAAGGCTGAAAATGAAGGATCAGGAAGATAGAAGTAGGAAAAAGAAATCACAGCAGGAGAGCCAGGCAGAGGGCTTTGGTGGGACCTTCACTTGTGGCTAGCTAACATCTGAATATCAAGGTGGATATTATGTCAAAACCAAGACCTAAAAGGAAATATCTAAGACTTGAGTATTGGGCTGCGGTTGATCCCAGAAATAGGCTGGAGACCCAGAAATGTCTACTGTTATTGTCCGTGCAAAGCCAGATACCCAAATAAGCAGTGTTTCTCAGATTTTCCACAGACTATTGGACGTTAATAGACATACTTTCAGGGGTCTGTGAGTTTTCTGTGAACTTCTGAGTTTTATCTATTGATTATGTTGATCATGTTGTTAATGCCAAAAAATAATAATGTTGGTACATCCTGGATCATCTGATAACCAAGAACTGCCTTATAATTCAATATCTGAGAGTACACGTGAGTGTCCATTTGTTCTGTTACCAAGAGATCATGTAAAGATGCATTATTTAAGGTTACTGTTCTGATAAGTACATACGTGTGGATCCCATTAAGTGGGCAAAGGCGTAACGTTAAAATGCCGACAACTAACCCCATCCCTGGTATACTCAGGTTACCAATTCTAAAGACAAACGTCTGCCCCTGAAAAGCCTTATTACAATGTAACGTTTGAACTGCCTCCGTTAAGATCCTGCCCTGACATTAGGAGACCCCTCATGGCGGCAGTGAATGCGTTACTTTAATTGTTGTGGGCTAATGATACGAGAACGGAGGCGGACTTAATGCAGAACAGTGCCCCTGAGCCAAGTGCAAGCTAAGTGATATTACAGCACATTGCACTAATGAAGGATTTGAAGCTGCTACAATGGAGCGATGTGGTGGGAGAACTGAGTTAGCATGCAGAGCAGGCCCGTGGCATCGGGACAGAGAAACTGAGCAGTTGGACCTCAATGTGCTGATGCAGAATTCGGTTATCTTTGTGCCAGTTTGGAACATGCTTTCAGCAGTCGGGACACTAGTCAATAAGCAATGATTTTTGTAAAAGGAATTTTTTTTTAATTAATAATGCATTTTGAAGTGCACAACTGAGTTGATGATCACATCTAAACAACGTGACCGTGGTGTACATGGTAACGAAGATGTCTTGTGTGATAGTGTTGCAGGCTCAAACTCAAGCGATAGGAGAGGAAAATATAAAACACACAATGTTGGGGCACCTGGGTGGCTCAGTGGTTAAGCGTCTGCCTTCAGCTCAGGTCATGATCCCGGGGTCCTGGGATCGAGCCCCGCATCGGGCTCCCTACTCAGTGGGGAGCCTGCTTCTCCCTCTCCCACTCCCCCTGCTTGTGTTCCCTCTCTCACTGTGTCTCTCTGTCAAATAAATAAATAAAATTTTTTTAAAAAATGTATACTTGGGCTGGCACCTATCATATACATAGATATAGATAGATGATATAGATATAGATATAGATATAGATATAGATACAGATGGTTTTATCAATATAACCTAATCCTCTGTGAGGGTTCTGTGGAGTTCTCTGTCCTTTGCCCATCATGCTCTGCCATTTCTGATGTCAGCATTATCTCCATTACCACCCAAACTTGCGTTCTGCTCTCTCTACATTCCCTTTTTCAGTATATTATTGCCTGTTTCTTTTTTTTAATGGTTTCTCTATTATTTTGTTCAGGTGCTTCCTCTTGTATAGCCAAATTTTATGTTATTTTTCAATATGTGACTTTTCATATGAATTTATTCATGTGCAATAATATGTATTTATGTATATATTGGTATTTTAGTCTTTTACACTTACTATTCTTCATGCTTTTTCTCATATTTTCTTTATCTGTGATTATACTGACCACGTGTTCTTTGTACTTTTATATTTTTTTTGTGATTTGAAGGTTAAAAATTCTTATCTTGATCCTGGTTGTAGTTAACTTTAAATATAAAAAAATAAATTTGAAGTATATGGCAATGAAACAATGAAACATTCAGTATCCCTAGCTGTGAAAGGCGAGAACCTTAAGATGCTCTTATACCTTCTGTTTTCTAACACATCTTCCAATATTTTACAGGAATTTTCTCAAATTTTGTGTATAGAATTTTAATTTTTTATATTATGCATCTTTACTTTCACTTTACTGTGTGTGTTGGTTTATTACAGCATTGACACTTCTTTAGCTATACCAGGTCTAATTGTTTAACCCCATCTTCTTTAAATCTTTCCTTTCTTTGTAATTAATTACTGTAGTTAACTTCTCTTTTTGTAAAACAAAATTTTCAGGGGCTTTTTTCCAAGGTGACGTGGGTCTTATGGGTTGAATTGTATCTCTCCCCCTTTCCCACCAAAAGATATCTTGAAGTTCTAAACCTCAGAACCTCAGAATGTGACCTTGTCTTGAGATAGGGATTAAAGATATAATTAGTTAAGATGAATTCGTATTGGAGTAGAATGGGATCTTAGTCCCATATGACTGATGTACGTATAAAAGTGAGAGACACAGGCACACAGACATATGAGGGAAAGATGTCATGTGATGATGGGACTTGCAAGCCCAGGTACACCAAGAGTTACCAGCAAACCACCAGGAAGCTAGAAGGAACCAAAGAACAATTTTACCCAGAGTATCAAAGGAAGCATGGACCTGCTGATTGATTTTGAATATGAGTTTTTAAATTTCTATGAGTTAATAAATTTCTATTGTTTTTTAAGCCACTCCATCGTATGGTACTCACACCCAGGGGTGCTTCAACCCCATTTGTAGCAGCTATAGGAAACTGATGCAGTGGGTACTATCATTTTTGGTTTTGGGTGCTCCTGACCATGTCTCCAGTTAATTAGCATATGAATTTATGTCATGCCCGAAAGTGGAAATCTTAAAACCTAGAATATTGTTTCAATCCTCAAATCATGGCTTAACATGATTAACATACATTGTCTTTTTGAAAATTTCTTGTTCTGTCCGGTCTCCAGCACCGAAAGCATTTCTCACAAATTTTCATATAATCAAGATTTACCACACAAAAATTGATCTGTGGCTGCTGTGTGTTCTCCTTCTGAAGTTTGGTGATATAAGTCCTAAGGAGGTTCATTTGGGGATATTTTCCATTTATTTACCAAGCAACATTTTTCTTCAGATTTACTATGTCCTTGGCTCAAATTATTTGAGCATCCTATATTGGAGAGAGTTTCTATATATTTTCTGAAATGTTTCCAGTGCTAGCAAATTTTTTCCATATTATCATATGCTTTGTTTGGTTTAATAGATATTTGGTAAAGGTAGGCTTTTCCCGGTGACATGTATAACTGGTAGCCAACCCTTAGGAATAATGTTTCGAGGGCATTGTAAATGGAATCAGCCACTTGTCATGTGTCTACCTATTGGGAAGATTTTGCCAGTTACTAGAGACTTCAATGGCCTTTGGTTTACTTCGAAAAGCAGGAAGTGTTGGGTGTGTGATAGAGGTGATATCTGTCAGGAAAGGTTTTGGTTCAACAAACCAAAGTTCATTACTTCTTAGTCTAAAATTATATCATTCTGAACTAAGAACCCTCATTCCAAGCTTTACAGAGCACCCCTCCTCAGATCAGTTTCATCACCTCCTCCTGACAGAGACCTGGACATGCCTGCAATTGTACGGCAGCCCCTCTGGATGTCAGACATGTGGATAAAATAGCTTCATCTGATGCAGAAGAATTGTATCTCCTGGGCCTGACAGTGCACCTGCTCCGTGGGCATGAGCCCACACTGAGTGCGGGTTGCCAGCAGCATGGGCTTCTCCATCTGGTCTTGGCAGGAGAAGTTTATAATAGTTGCAGAAATTTGGGGGAGAAACCTCCAATGTGTTTCCATTGCTGGAGAAGTTTCTGTACAATCAGAAAAATGAAGAGTTCATCTCATTTTTATATGTGATGACATTGTGGCCTTCCTAACACTAAACCTATAAAAACAAGTCTTAGTCAGGAAGCTGGAACTTCTTGACCTAGCAGTTCCTACTCTTCTGCAAACCTTTCAATGATATCAGCTGGAAGGGACCAATCATTGTTGCCAATTCCAGCCAGAAGGTCTAAGAAGCCTTTGAATAGTGCAGTGCCCAACACCCTGCATGCCCTTCTGGACTGAGACCAAAACCAGCAGCAGTGCTAAGGGAAGCCCCTTGCAGCTACTGGTGCAGAATTAGCAAAATCAATTGGGCAATACAGGTTACCAAATCAAAATGTACAGAGAAAAAAAATTACATTGGGTTAATTCTAGGTCAACTGAAGTGGAAAGAGTTCAAGGGTAACAAAAGACAATGAAACAGGAGTGAGTCTCTGAGTCCCGAGACAGACAAGTTGCAAAGACTTTTAATGCAAATATTTTGCGATGGCAGGAAAGGCCCATGCCTTCCAGAAAAAGTTGGAAATGTCTTTCTCTCTTTGTAGTCAATTACATTTTTCTGGTTTTGAAGTGTTAATTTCAATTTTAATTTTAATTTATCATAAAGTTATCTTTTGAAATTTTCAATTTTATTTACATATATTTATACATCACATCTCATAACTATTTTCCATATGACATAGACTATTCACTTTTCTTGTAATTTTTATGTGTTTTTATTCTGAATTATATTTTCTAATTTACAGCTTTCCCTCTAAATGTATTTTCCAGAGAATAGCCTATTATACATATTTTAGAAGCCTATTATACATATTTTGTAATTATTAAGTACATTGCTTTTTTATCTATTTTTTATTTAATCATTTATATTTCAATCCTTTATTTTTAGGACTATTGCTTTTTATACATTGTGGCACCTAATATTTACAGATTGCTCACTATGTGTCAGGAACTCTTCAAGTTGCAAGAGATGCTACAATGAACAGTACAAAATATTACAAAAATTATTGCACACATGAGCTTATATTCTAGTGACATATGTTTAGTGCTATGGAAAAACAAAAACATTAGGGAGACTCATAGGGAGCTCCTGATAAAGGGGGTTGACCTTTTTAAAAGAGTGAAGGGAAATCCTCTTTGAGCGTGTAATATTTGAGCAACAAGTTAAAGGAGGTGAGAAAGAAAGTAGAAACACGTGGATTTTGAGGGAAGAGCATTTTAAAAGAAGAAAATAGCAACTCCTAAGGCCTTAAAAGGGGCATATTGCTGGCATCGTCAGGACATGATCAATGAGCTGGTAATTTGGGGATATGTTGATTAGGAAGGTGATCAAATGGTGGGAGAGTAAGACCAGAAGGTAAAGAGGAGTGAGGGGAGATCACGTAGTGTCTACTGAACAGACTTTGACTTTTATTTGTAATAATAATAACCTGTAGGAGGAAAAGAGAGGAAGCAAAATGTCTACATGGGAGGCTGTGTCTGTAATCTTGGTGAGAGACAATGGCCACATGGAATAGCATGGTAGTGAGGAAGGTGGCAAACAGTGCTCATATCCTGGGTACATTCTGAGGATCAAGCATGTATTGCATGGAACACTGGGTGTGGTGCATAAACAATGAATCTTGGATCACTGAAAAAAAATATAAATAAATAAAAATAAAAATAAATACCAAAAAATAAAAAATAAAAAGAACTATCGATGGAAAGACATGAAATAGGAGTAAAAGGAAAGTCAACGATCAACAAGCATCATACTGATCATACTTTATGACAAAGGTGTTAATACAGAAATCAGTGTTAGAAGGAAAACCTTTAAAACTCATACATTTGGACATTTAAAAACATCTTCTCTGTAATTCATCAGTCAAAGAATACAAGTAGTAATCATTTTCTTATACTTAGATACAACAAACAGATACAGCATAACAAAATTTATGGGACATTGTCAAAGCAAAATCACGAGGGAAACTAATGTTCATAAATACTTATTTACAAAAGCTCAAGAGCCACCTTAATAAATTAGAGAAACAACAGCAAAATATTCTTAAAGAAAGCAGAGGGAGGAAAATAAAACAGAAGAGCATACTGCAAAAGAAGGGGAAAATGAATACAATAGATATTAATGAACCTAAAAGGTGATTCTTGTAGAATGCTAATAAAATTTTTAAATCTGTTGCATGATTAATAAAGAAAAAAAAGACAAAACGCAAAGAAGTAGTAGTAGCTTAGGTACATAACTAGACATGTATACAGAATTAAAATGGAAGAAAATACTATTTTTAATATTATACCAAAAATTTTCAAAACTTAGTTGAATCACAAAAATAAATTGAGTTATAGTTTATAAAATACCCACCCTGTATTCTTCAAAAATATCAATGACATCAACACTAAACTGTTTGCAATTAAAATTAGCATAAAGCAATGAGATATGGCTAGATGTAATGCATGATTCCAGAGTAGATTCTATACTGGAAACATCGTTGCTATATAAAGGACAAATTATTGATACAGAGACAAAACTGGAGTATGACTATAGTTTAACTAATAGTATTAAATAAATTTTAAGTTTCCTGAATTTTACAGCTAAACTCTAAATAGTTAAAAATATTTAAAAGTAAATATTTTAAAAGTTCTTAGAAAATACACATTGTTTTTTATGGAGTGAAGGTACATGATGTATGCAACTTACTCCCAAATTTCTCAGAAGCTTTGAACTATACTATATACCTATATATAAAAGATAATTTTAAAATGTGGCAAAAGTCTTAAAATTGTCAAATCTGGATTTATGGGAGTTATTTTCACTATTCTTGTAACTTTTCTGTAATTTTGAAATTTCCTGTAAGTTTGAAATTATTAAAAAATAAATAAACAATATCCAATGCCCACACACACACACACACACACAAAAGACCAAGGAATAAATTTAATAAGAGCTACACAAACATACAACATACCTCAATACAATAAAGGTTATATATGACAAACCCACAGTGACCATAATACTCAATGGTGAAATGTAGGAAGCTTTACCTTAAGATCAAGAAAAAGACAAAGATGTCCACTCTAACCACTTTTATTCAACACAATGTTGGAAGACCTAGCCACAGCAACTAGACAAGGAAAAGACATAAAGTGCATCAAAATCAATAAGAAAGAAGTAAAACAGTCACTATTTCCAGATGACATGATACTATAAATAGAAAACTCCAAGGAGCTCATCAAAAAATTATTAGTACTAGTAAAACAATTGAGTAAAGTTGCAGGATACAAAATTAATAGAAATCTGTTGAATTTCTATGTACTAATAACAAACTAGCAGAAAAAGAAATTAAGAAAACAATCCCATTTATAATTGCATCAAAAATAATAAAATACCTATGAATAAACAATCAAAAAGGAGGAAAAACTCATACTCTGAAAACTATAAGGCTTTGATAAAAGAAATTGAAGACTACACAAATAAAAGGAAACTTATGCCATGCTCATGTATTAGAAGAATTAATATTGTTGAAATATACATGCAATCCCTATCAAAATACCAATAGTGTTTGTTCTCTGGAAAAAAAAATACCAATAGTATTTTCCACAAAACTAGAACAAAGAATCTTAAAGTTTGTGTGGAACAACAGAAGACCCTAAAGAACCAAAACAATCTGAGAAAGAAGAAAAGAGCTGGAGGTGTCACAAACCCAAAGCTATAGAAATCAAAACAGCTTGGTAATGGTAAAACACACACACACACACACACACACACACACACACACACACACACACACGCACACACACGCACACACAGACACACACACACATCAATAGAATAGACTAGAGTGCCCAGAAATAAACCTATGCTTATATGGTCAATTAATCTATGACAAAGGAGGCAAGAATATACAAAGGGAAAAAGACAGTGTGAGAAAATCATGTGAGAAAACTAGACACCTACATCCAAAAGAATGAAACAGGACCAATATCTAAAACCATACACAAAAATAGAGCCAAAATGGATAAAAGTCTTAAATGTAAGGACTGCGATCCTAAAACTCCTAAAATAAAACATACATAGTAAATACTTGGACATCAGCCTTAACAATATCTTTCTGGATATATTTCCCTGGGGGAGGGGAAATAAAAGCAAAAATAAATGGTAAAGCTACATGAAACTGAAAAGCTTTTGCACAGTGAAAGAAACTATCAATAAAACAAAAAAAGCAGTGTAGTAAATGGGAGAAGATATTTGCAAGTCATATCTGAAGAACTCATACAACTCAACACCAACCAACAATGAAGAAACAAATAATCCAACTGAAAAATGAGCACAGGGATCTGAATAGACATTTTTACAAAGAAGACATACAGATGGCCAACAGACATATAAAAAGATCCTCAAAGTCACTAATCCTCAGGGAAATGCAAATGGCTAGTATCAAAAAGATAAGAAATAATAAATGTTGGCGAGGATATGGATGAAAAGGTGCCCTCATGTGCTGTTAGTGGGAATGTAAATTGGTGCAGCCACTATGGAAAACAGCATAAAGTTTTATCTAAATCTAAAAAAAAACCATAAGAAATACCATAAAATCCATTAATTCCACTTTTGGATATTTACCTGAAGAAAACAAAAACACCAATTCAAAAAGATACATGCACCCCTATGTTTATTGCAGCATTATTAATAACAGCAAAGATATGGAAGCTACATAAGTGTCTGTCAATAGACGAATGAATAAGAAAATGTCATGTGTATACACAGTGGAACATTAATTAGCTAAAGAAAGAATGAGATCTTGTCATTCATGACAACATGGGTGGACATAGAGGGTATTAGGCTAGGTGGAATCAGTGAGACAGAGAAAGGCAAACGTCATATGATTTGCTTATATGTGGAACCTCACAAACAGAACAAAGTAGAAACAAAAGAAAAAAGGTCATAAGCACAGAGAATTGTATTTGGTTGACAGAAAGGAGAGGGTAGGGGATCAACAAAAGAGATGAAGGGGATGAAGATGTACAAACTTCTAGTTATAGAATAAATAAGTCATAGGGATTAAAACTATTGCATAGGGAATACATTTTAAAAAGAAGGAAGGAAGGAAGGAAAGAAGGAAGGAAGGAAAAGAAAGAGAGAGAAAGAAAGGAAGAAAGAAAGAAAGAAAAAAGAGAAAGAAAGAAAGAAAAAGAGAAAGAAAGAAAAGAAATGGAGAAATAAAGCAATTTGGGAGTTAGGATAACAGGAAGGACACACTAACTCCAAACCACATTTCTCTAGTCTGTCATACTTGTCAACCAAGTTTATTAGGAAATCTTCATCCTTTAGCTTAAGGTTTTGTTTCCTGTCAAAACAAAATGCTCTTGCAAGAAGTATTCATTCAATCAGATCCTTTACCTGTTGTAAAGCTGATGAATTTCTCAAATCTTTTTCCTGGAATCTGTTTTAATACAACGAGAGGAATGAAATGCTAAGTGTAAAAAAATTCTCCTAAGAAGAAAAATAATGCAGCAAAGAGTACGCTGGGAACATGTCACTCATGATTTCAGCTGAGATCAGTCCTGCATGCCCCACCTTGTACATACCTGGGCTGTGCAGTACTGAAATAGGTGTGGCACCAAGTGTTCTAGGATGAGTCCAGGCAAATACCCTCCCTGAACTCCTGTCAAATCTACTGTTCAAAAAACTTGGATTTAAGTCAAATCCCCTAAAAGGGGAGATTTCACTCATCATGTGGTAAACTCGGTTTCCCCACTTTCTCAGCAGTTCCCAAAGAGACTGAATGGAAAAAAATATTGTATATAATTTCTGGGTGTGTCTGGGAAGAAGGCTAGAGGCAGAGTAGGAAGTTGAAAGGGAAGGATGTGTGCTATTTGGTTGTCAGTATCCAGGGAGTTAATCTCTTTCTTTGAACAAGTCAAAATGATTTGACAGTTATAATTTTTAAAAAGGTTATGGCTTAGAACTGAAAACCAGAAAAAAAAGTACACTTTCTATTTTCCTGCTTGAATATATAGGTATATACTATTTTTCTTTTTTTTTTTTCATTTCTGTGTATGTGCGTGTAGGTGTATGTTTTCATTTACAAATCAAGCAGTTATTTAAACTCTCACTTTGTCCTGAGTCACATAACAGTGGGAGTCACTAATGAGGTCACAGAAGAATCTTGACCTTCAGTGGTTGCTCAGGATTTGGAAGCTCACCCTGAACTTGCAAGGCCAGGGTGATAGCCTCCTCATTGCATCTTAAACCTGTATCATTGCAATGAACCCTGGAGAGGTTAGAGGAGGAGCACATAAAGATGTGACTAGGTGTTGGAAGGTACATGTTATACAGTTTCTAGCTCACTGATTTTGACAAAGCATTTCAATCGCTTTAGCTGTGTTCAAAATTATGATGTTATTGTAATGCTTCAAGCACCGAGACTTCATGAAAATAGTCTATAAAACTATGGATTCATAAAAATAATAGTCTAATGAGGTAATAAGCTGTGGCCATAAATATTTGTAATTAAGTGTATATTTTTATAATAAAAAATTAGCTTCCTGAAAGTCACTAGACTTTTAGACTTTCAATAGAAGTCGATGAAAATGGCAGAAAAAGAAAATCAACAAATCTTCTTCTCCACGAAAGAAAGGAGACCACTGGCAAAAACAAACAAACAAACAAACAAACAAACAAAAACCAGAAGTAACATTTTCAGAACCCTAGAAATTAACCAAAATCCTTCAGAAACCTAGGAAACATTTATTCGAGACAAACAGTTAAATCTCGATGATAAGAGCAGGACACATGATGTTTTAACGTGCCCTATTCCCATCCCACTTTCCCAATTCTGCAGTAGCCTGGAAAACTAACAGCCTGAAATCATGGTGGATGTAGTCTGACAGTCAATGGAGGATGAAGAACGCAGCTGGATCTCTCCAAAGCCCCATTTCCAGATTACTGCCAATATTTGATTTGCCTAGTGGTTCCTTGGAAGACCCTACTCACCAGGCTGTCTTTATTTCACCCAGTTGTCCAACACAAAGAGGTTTTTCTCTGAGGATGTTTGTCAAAACAATCAATCAGTCAATCCTTTAACATTGTGGATGCTGAATAGATAACAGTTGGGGTAAACAATAGGATAATCAAAAAAACATAAAAAGTAAAGCTGAGGAAGGAGATGTTCATAGTGGTTTTGAAAAGTTCTAACAAATTCCAGAGAAGCTAGATAGCCATGCACAGTCCCAAGACTGTGCCCAGAAAAGATTGAAGGTTGCCCTAAGCTCTCACCTTGGGCTAATTTTGAGGCTCTACCAAGCAGGAAGTAAAACCTAAAGTAGAGTTGTAAGGTATCTGGCTGAGTGTGGGAGGTGTGATCCAACACACACACACACACACACAAAGAATTTTAGAAAAGACTGAGAGATATTTAGAGAAAGCTCTGTCTACCCATTAGCTGACCTCTAAACTAACTGAGCAGAATGCAGACTTTACAGAGTCAAATCATAAAAGTAATAAACTATAGCGACAAATAGTAACAATAACAGGCCCTAGGAAAGAGAGAAACTGATTCCTATTCTCACATTATAATTATTTAAAATGTCCATTTTTCAATAGAAATTTATGAGACATGCAAAGAAATGAGAAAGTATGGCCCAGACACAAAGAAAAAAGCAATTAATAAAATCTTCCCTGAAGAATTCCATACACTGGGGGAGCCTGAATGGCATAATCAGTTAAGTGTCCAGCTCTGGGTTTCAGCTCAGGTCACGATCTCAGGGTCATGAGATGAAGTCCTGCATCAGGCTCTGTGCTCAGTGCAGAGTCGACTTGAGATTCTCTCCCTCTTCCCCTTCCACTCATGCTTTCTCTCTCTTTCTCTCTCTCTCTAAAATAGGTAAATAAATCTTTTTTTTTTAAGATTCTATTTATTTATTTCACAGAGGGAGAGAGATCACAAGGAGGCAGAGAGGCAGGCAAAGAGAGGGGGGG
>LNAC01000813.1:524456-593543 GCA_002007465.1 Ailurus styani
AAAAAAAAGAACTCCATACATTGTACTTACTAGAAAAACATTAAATCAACTGTTTAGATATGTTCAAAAAACTAAAAAAAAAAAAATCTGAAGAACTAAAGCATGAAAATAATGCTTCCCAAAATAAAGAATATCATTAAAAAATTATTAAGAACAGATTTAATCAGGCAGAGGATATGACCAGCAACCAAATAACAAAATCACTAAAGAAAGAGGAGAAATAACAAGCAACACCATAGAAATAAAAACAGTTATAACAGAGTGCTATGAAAACCTGTATGCCAACAAACTGGCAACTTAGAAGAAATGGGTAAATTCCTAGAAATATATAGCCTACCAAAACTAAAGCAGGAAAAAATAGAAAATTTGAATAGACCAATTACCACCATGAAAATGAATCATTAATGAAAACACTCCCAACAAACAGAAGTCCAGGACCAGATGGCTTCACAAGTAAATTCTACCAAACATTTAAAGTAGAATTAAAACCTATTCTTCTCAAACTATTCCCCCAAGAAATAGAAGAGGAAGAAAAACTTCCAAATTCATTCTTTGAGGCCAATATCACCCTGATACCAAAATCATGTAAAGACACAACAAAAAAAAAAAGAGAGAGAGAACTAAAGGTGTAGTTCAGACCATCTGGATGGTATATGAACCAACAAATAAAAACACTTAACAAAGTAGGAATAGAAGGGAACATCCTCATCTTGACAAAGGACATCTACAAAAACCCAGAGCTAATATCATACTTCATGGTGAATGATTGGATTTTTTTTAATATCAGAAACAAGACAAAGATGCCCATTCTTGCTACCTATTCAGTATTATCCTAGAGGAATTCTAGTTACTACAACTAGGAAGAAAAAGAAAGAAAAGGAATCCAGACCATAAAGAAGAAGAAAATCTATCTCTATTCACAGATCACAAACTCTTGTATATAGAATATCATAAGGAATCCATTAAAAAACAATTAGAACTAAAAAATGAATTCAACAGTTATAGAATACAAAATCAATACACAAAAATCAATTGTGTCTCTTTATACTTTCAGTAAACACTCAAAATAAAATTAAGCAATTCTATTTATAGTAACATCAAAAGGAATAAAATATTTAGGAATAAATAAGTGCCAAATTCATAAACCAAAAACCACAAAAGATTATTGAAAAAAATTAAAGAATATATATAAATAAATGGGAAAACATCACATGATCAGGTATCAAAAGACTTAACATGGTTAAGAGAGAAGTACTCCCCAAATTAATCTACAGGTTCAGTATAATCTCTTTCAAAATCCCAGTTGACTTCTTTGCATTAATTGACAAGGTGATTCTAAAATTAATATGAAATTTCAAGTGATCCAGAATAGTCAAAATATGCTAAAGAAAAACAAAGAGGACTCATGATTTCAAAACCCACTAGTAATCAAGATAGAGTGGTACACTTGTGATGAGTGCTGGGTATTGTATGTAAGTGATGAATCACTGTATTGTACTCCAGAAACCAATATTGCACTATTTTAACTAAAATTTAAATTTTAAAAAAGTGATAATGGCACAAGGATAGACATATAGATTAGTGTGATAGAACTGAGAGCCCACCTATGAACATATATGTCTCTTCAAATGAATACCTACATGCAAATGAGGAAGAAAAGTAAGGAAGAGGAGGGGGGGAGCCGAAGGAGGAGAAGGGGAGGGGAGGGAGAGGAGGAGGAGAAGGAGCAGAGGAAGAGGAAGAAGAAGGAGAAGGAGGGGGAGGGGGAGGAGGAGGAGGAGGAGGAAGGGGAGATGGAGAAGAGAGAGTGAAGTAGAGGGTGAAAGAGGGGCAGGGGAGGAGGAGAAGGAGAAACTAGACAAGTACCTCAAACTGTATGTAAAAATTAACGCAGGATTTATAGGAGATCAAATGTAAGAGCTCGAACTAAACCTTTTAGAAGAAAAGAGTGGTAAACTGTCATTGACGCATATTTGGCAATGGTTTTGTAGATGCAGTATTAAAAGCCTAAGAAACAAAAGAAAAATAAACTGGGCCATTAAAATGTAGAAATTTTGTGCAACAAATTTGTGATCAAGAAAATGAAAGGAGGGGCACCTGGGTGGTTCAGTCAGTTAAAGGTCTGCCTTAGGCTCAGGTCATGATCCCAGGGTCCTGGGAGGGAGTCAGGCATTGGGCTTCCTGCCCAGCAGGGAGTCTGTTTCTCCCTTTCCCTCTGCCCCTCCTCTTCCCCCTGCTCATGCTCTCTCTCTCTCTCTCTGTCTCTAATAAATAAATAACATCTAAAAACAAAAAGAAGAAAATGAAAAGAAACTCACAGAATGGGAGAAAATATTTGCAAATTAATCAGATAAGAATATAATATTCAGAACATAGAAAAAATTCCTACAATTCAACAAAAAAAAAAGACAAAGATCTCAATTAAAAACTAGGCAAAGGCTTAAATAGACATTTCTTCAAAGAAGATATACAAATGGCTAACAAGCACATAAAAAAATAATCAAAATCATTAGTCATGATGGAAATGCAAACCAAAACCATGAGATAACACTTCACACCTTCTAGGATGACTATAATAAAAAAAAAATAATGGAAAATAGTAAACGCTGGCAAGGATATGGAGAAATTAGACCCTTATACATTGATAATTGGAATGTAAAATTGTGTCATCTCTTTGAAAAACAGTTTGGCAGTTACTCAAAAGATTAAACAAAGTTATCATATGACTCAGCAACCCCACTTGTAAGTATATACCCCAAAGAATTGAAAACACATGTCTCCACAAAAACTTTTGCCCAAATGTGCATAGCAACATAATTATAACAGCCCCAAATTGGAAACAACTCAGATTTCCAAAAGGGAATGAATGATATATTCATACAATGGGTTATGATTTAGCCATTAAAAGGAATAAAGTTCTGACTCATGCAACAACATGGATGAATTCTAAAAATACTATGCTGAAGGAAAGAAGCTAACAGAAAATAGCACACATTATGTAATTTCATTTTTATGAAATGGCTAGAAGTGATATATACAGATGGAAGGATGCAGAGTAGTGGTTGCCATAGGCTAAGATTGTGACTTTGTGGGGTGTGACTTGCTAATATATAAAGGGTTTCTTTGGGGGATGATGAAAATATTTTGGAATTAGATAGTGGTACTGCTTGCTTTCCTTTCTTAATATACTAAAAGTCACTGAATTATACATTGAAAATGACTGGATTGTATGGTATGGGACTTAAATCTCAATTTAAAAAAGAGTTCAGATTTTGAAAAGTGTATCAAACTATATGAAAAATACTTCCAGAAAAGTGCTATCCTCTTTTATACTTTAAATTATAGTCACCTTTTGCCCAAACCAATTCTTAGACAAAATCTTTATTCCTGAAAGTTAACTTCCTTTCAACAGTCTTGGGGTTTCTGACTATTTTAATACTGAAAAACAAACTTACCAGCTGGATAAGTAAAGATATCCATGTAAAATTATTTGGGTTTAAACATTATAAACTATTTCTCAAAACATGACTAAAATTACTCCTGGTATACTTGAGTTCATATCCCTGAGTCAGCATTAAAAGACACAGGGTATGGAGATTGGATTAAAAAGGAAGACCCATCCAGATGCTGTCTCCAAGATACTCATTTTAGACCCAAAGTCAACTCCAGATTGAATTTGAGAAGGTGAAGGACCATTTGTCATGTTAATGGACATCAAAAGAAAGCTGGGGTAGCAATCTTTTTATCAGACAAATTATATATATTTTTTTAAAGATTTTATTTATTCATTTGACACAGAGAGAGATTACAAATAGGCAGAGAGAGAGGAGAGAGGAGGAAGCAGGCTCCCCGCTGAGCAGAGAGCCCGATGTGGGCCTCGATCCCAGGACCCTGGGATCATGACCTGAGCCGAAGGCAGCGGCTTTAACCCACTGAGCCACCCAGGCGCCCACAAATTATATTTTAAAACAAAGACTGTAATAGGAAATGAAGAGGGACAGTATATCATATTGAAAAGGCCTATCCAACAGGAAGACCTAAGAGTTGCAAAAAATTATGTGCCTAACTTGGGAGAAGCCAATTATATAAACCAATTAATAACCAAATTAAAGAAACTCATTGATAATAATACAACAATACTAAGGGAAGTTAACACCCTACTCACAGCAATGGGCAGATCATCTAAGCAGAAGATCAACTAGGAGACTAGGAGACAAGGGCTTTGAATGACATACTGGACCAGATGGACTTCACAGGTATACACAGAGCATTTCATCCTAAGCAACAGAAATACAAATTCTTCTCTAGGGCACATGGAACTTTCTCCAGATAGATCACGTACTCAGTCACAAACCAGGTCTCAACCAGTACCAAAAGATTGGGATTATTCCCCATGTATTTTCAGACTACAGTGCTTTGAAACTTGAGCTCAAACACAAGAGGAAATTTGGAAGGAACTCAAATACTTGGAAGTTAAAGAGCATCCTAGTACAGAATGAATGGGTCAATCAGGATATTAAAGAAGAATTTGAGAAATCCCTGGAAACAAAGGAAAATGAAAACATAACTGTTCAAAACCTTTGGGATGCTCCAAAGGTGGCCCTAAAAAAGAAAGTACATAGCAATACAAGCTTTTCTCAAAAAATTAGAAAATATCCAGTATACAAGCTAACCTTACACCTAAAGGAGTTGGAGAAAGAACAGCAAATAAAGCCTAAACAAAGCAGAAGAGAAATAAGAAAAATTAGAAAATATCCAGTATACAAGCTAACCTTACACCTAAAGGAGTTGGAGAAAGAACAGCAAATAAAGCCTAAACAAAGCAGAAGAGAAATAAGAAACATTAGACCAGAAACCAATGAAATAGAAAGAAAAAGTAGAACAGATCAATTAAACTAGAAACTGGTTCTCTGAAAGTATTAACAAGATCAATAAACCCCTAGCCAGACTTATCCAAAAGAAGAGAAAATGGACCCAAATTAATAAAATCATGAGTGAAAGAGAAACAATCACAACCAATACCATGGAAATACAAATACTTGTTAGAACAAACATATTATGAGCAAGTATATGCCAACAACTTAGGCAGTCTGGAAGAAATGGATGCATTCCTAGAAAATTAAAACTGAAACAGGAAGAAATAGAAAACCTGAACCGATCCATAACCAGCAAGGAAACTGAAGCAGTAACCCAAATCTCCCAACAAACACGAGTCCAAGGCCAGACAGCTTCTGAAAGGAATTCTACCAAACATTTAAAGCAGAGCTAATACCTATTCCTCTGAAGCTGTTTCAAAAAACAGAAATGGAAGGAAAGCTTCCAAACTCATTCTTTGAGGCCTGGATTACTTGATCTCAAAACCACCCCACCAAAAAGGAGAATTGTAGACCAGCGTTCTTGATAAACATGGATGCCAAAATTCTCACCAAGATACTACCCAGTAGAATCCAATAATACATTAAAAGGATTATTTGCCATGACCAAGTGGGATTTATTCCTGGCTGCAAGGGTGGTTCAACATCTGCAAATCAATCAATATGATATATCACATTCATAAAAGAAAGGACAAAAATTACATGATCCTCTCAATTGACACAGAAAAGGCATTTGAAAAAATACAGCATCCTTTCTTGATTAATACTCTTCATAGTGTAGGGATAGAGGGAACATACCTCAGTTTCGTAAAAGCCATCTATGAAAATCCCACAGCATATATCATTCTCAATGGGGAAAAACTGAGAGCTTTTCCTGTAAAGTCAGGAAAATGTTTCCCCTAAGATCAGGGATGTTCATTCTCATCACCGTTGCTCAACATCATACTAGAAGTCCTAGCCTCAACAATCAGACAACAAGAAGACATAAAAGGCATTCAAACTGGCAAAGAAGAAGTCAAACTCTCTCTCTTCACAGATGACATGATACTTTATGTGGAAAACCAATAGACTCCACCCCAAAATTGCTAGAACTCATACGGCAGTTCAGCAATGTGGCAGGATATATAACCAATGCACAAAAATCAGTGGCATGTCTCTACATTAACAATGAGACAGGAGAAGGAGAAATTAAGGAATAGATCTCATTTACAATTGTACCATAAACCATAAGATACTTAGGAATAAACCTAACCAAAGAGGTAAATGATCTGTACTCTAAAAACTACGAAACACCTATGAAAGAAATTGAGGAAGACACAAAGAAATGGAAAAACTTTCCATGGATTGGAAGAACAAATATTGTTAAAATGTCTGTGCTACTCAGAGCAATCTATACATTCAAAGCGATCCCTATGAAAATACCATGAACATTTTTCACACAGCTGGATCAAATAATCCTTAAATTTGTATGGAACCAGAAAAGACCCCAAATAGCCAGAAAAATGTTGAAAAAGAAAACTGAAGCTAGCCTACTTACACTTCTTTTCACTTATTTTCCCTATCTACTTCTTAATTTTGTTAAATTATTATTTTTATACAGTGAAAATTTACCATCTTTATTTTACACATTTATATTACAGTACCCTTTTCTCGATTCCCTATGTATTAATATCCACCAAAATGATCCATTTAACACCTTGGCTTCTCGGTTCGTTGAATTTTACTTCTCTGATGAGCTTCTTCTCTGTCTTATGTCAGTCTCTCATTCTCTTGAGAATCCCCCAGAACCTGTCACTATCAATATTCACAACTTCAGCAAAATTTCAAGCATTACTCTCTCTTCTTCCCACCCCCTATCTTTCTGACTCACCTCCTTCAATGCTTTGACTTTCAAAACTTCCTCATGCCTTCTGTAACCCTTCTTTCTCACTTCTCACTACCCCATCCTTAAGTAACACTTGATATGCTTCCTATAGCTATTCATTAGTTTATGTTTCCTAAAATTTTATATATATGAACCATTTTTGCTGGCTTTTTATTATTATTATTATTTGCCCCAGGGGTACAGGTCTGTGAATCATCAGGCTTACATCTTTCACAGCACTCACCATAGCACAAACCCTCCCCAATGTCCATCACCCATCCACCCTATCCTTACCCTCCCACCCCCCAATAACCCTCAGTTTGTTTTGTGAGATTAGGAGTCTCTTATGGTTTGTCTCCTTCCCCATCCCATTTTGTTTCATTATTTTTCCCTCCCTAACCCCCAGGACCCCCCACCCTGTCCCTCACGTTCCTCATATCAGAGAGATCATATGATAATTGTCTTTCTCTGATTGACTTATTTCGCTCAGCATAATGCCCTCTAGTTCCATCCACATCGTTGCAAATGGCAAGATTTCATTTCTTTTGATGGCTGCATAGTATTCCATTATATATATATATACCACAGCTTCTTTATCCATTCATCTGTTGATGGACATCTAAGTTCTTTCCATAGTTTGGCTGTTGTGGACATTGCTGCTATAAACATTTGGGTGCATGTGCCCCTGAGGATCACTACCTTTGTGTCTTTAGGATAAATACCCAGTAGTGCGATTTTCAACTTTCTGAGGAATCCCCACACTGTTTTCCAGAGTGGCTGCACCAGCTTGCATTCCCACCAACAGTATAGGAGGGTTCCGCTTTCTCCGCAACCTCGCCAACATCTGTCATTTCCTGACTTGTTGATTTTAGCCATTCTGACTGGTGTGAGGTGGTATCTCACTGTGGTTTTGATTTGTATTTCCCTGATGTTTGCTGGCTTCTTTTACTACATAAAACTATTTTGTAATTCAATCGTCTCTCATTTCTTTCTATTACTGAGTAATATTCCATTTTATGGATATAATTATTCATCTGTTGATGGATATTTGGGTTGCTTTTTAGTTTAGAGTCATAAGAAAATCTGTTACTACTTATTTAGAAATCTTTCTATGGACATAGAGCCATTCCTAGACATAGAATGGCTAGATCACATGGCTGCATCATATTGTGTTTACCTTTTTAAGGAGCTACCAAACCATTACCAATGTGATTGTGCCACTTCACCTCCCTACCAGCAGTGTATGAGAATTCCAGTTCCTTCCCATCTTCACCAAAATGTCATAAGGCCAGTCTTTCAACTTTAGTCCCTCAAACGAATAAGAGTGTAGTGTTGTGATTTAAATTTGCATTTCTCTAATGATTAATGATGTCAAGCATCATGTAATTATTTGCCATCCATATGCCTCCTTTGGGGAAGTATGTGTTCAAATTGCCCATATTTTAGTTGAGTGGCATTAACTGGCTTGTTTTGAGATTTCTTCAATATTTTGGGTACAAATCATTTATCAGATATCTAATTTGAGAATAATTTCTCCCATTATATGCTTGTCTTTTTATTCTCTTAACTGTTTTTTGAAGAGCAGAAAAATTTTAAACTTGATGAAGATCCATTTTTGAACATTTTCTTCCATATCATGGTGTTAAAAATATCCATTCAGAAACTAGATTAATATCTTTGCTTTCGGTGCGTCTGCCCTTGTACAGTGCTGTTCTCTCCGTTTTGAGGAAATGCCTCTGACGTTTGTGGAAACGCAGACATAGAATCAGGCTCCACTTTCTTCACTGTTCAAACTCCATCTCTCAGAGCCTCTCTTGAAGGAGAGCCCACACCTCTTTATGGATTCATTAGGCTAAAGCGTGCTAATTATGCTTTCACTTCATGACAACTGTGCCTAAGACCACTTTCACTGATTTGCCTGCACACAGGAACTGCCCCATCTATTTCCAGTGCAGTTTTCGATGGTGTCTGGATCACCTCCACTGTCTGCACTTATTGGCTTTGGGTCTCTTCAGGGATCCTTTAGAATGATCTGTGAAGCCCCTGGTATCAGATGCAGTGACTCTACTGCTTTCTCTACCGTTTCTACCCCATTTCTTTTCTATTTTTTCTACAATATCTCAAGATTTCTGGCGTGCTGGTGGCATCTTTCACGTTTTCCAGAATGGTTACATTTTCATCTAATTTAACATGGGAGTTCGAGATGCGTGTGAGGCAGCCACATGTGCCATAGCTCTCATCTTCAAATAATGTATTTCCAGCCTTTCATATGGTTTCCTTCAGTTAAAGTGACAAACATAAACTAGTTTTATTTCTTTTAAAGATTTCATTTTTATTTATTTCTCAGAGAGAGAGAGAGAGGGAGAGAGCAGAAGCTGGTAGAGTGGCAGACAGAGGCAGAGAGAGAAGCAGGCTCCCTGTTGAGCAAGGAGCCCGACGTGGGACTTGATCCCAGGGTGCTGGGATCATGACCAGAGCTGAAGGCAGCCACTTAACTGACTGAGCCACCCAGGCATCCCCATAAACTAGTTTTAGAGAAAAAGGCAGAGGTGAGGGCAGAAGGTGTTCTTACTCATGTGACTGAGAAATCAAAGCACAGTTGGGTCTAAAGTTTCCAACAATGCCTTCTGATCTCTGTCTTTCCTTTCTCCCCTCTGTCTTCATTCTCAGGCTCTCTCCACATGTGAGCAAGATGGCTTCTGGCAGCTCCAAAATTATACTATCCTTACAGGTGATGATCCCAAAGAGAAACACCCTTTAGCAACACCCAGGTTTCATATCTCCTGGTGAAACTCTGGCTAGTATATGGAGTCATCTGAGTAATCCTGAATCACTATGACCAAGGGGATAGATATAGTGGTTGTGCTTATAGCTATGGGAGTATTTGGGATTGGGGAAGTTGAAGAAGGGTCAACTCTATCCAAATATACAGAACGGCTTCTCCTAATGTAATTAGGGATTGTGAACCAGAAAGAAGAAGAAGAAAGATGAAGATGGAGAAAGAAGGAGAAGGAGGAGGAGGAGCGGGAGGAGGGGGAGGAGGAGGAGAGGAGGAAGAAGAAGGAGGAGGAGGAGGAAGAGAGGAAGAAGGAGGAGGAGGAGGAAGGAGAAGGGAAAGACGAAGAAGAAGGAGGAGGAGGAGGAGGAGGAGGAGAAATAGCAATGGGATGTCAGGCAAATATCCACCTGGAGTTAACGAAGCCATGAACCGGATCTAGACATCTAGAGTATAGTATAGACTGCCAATAAAATATAAGATTCTAGAAACAAACCAGCTGCATATAAGAATTAAGCATGTCAGGGCGCCTGGGTGGCTTTGTAGGTTAAGCATCTGACTTCACCTCAGGTCATGATCTCAGGGTCCTGGGATCGAGCCCCGTGCTGGGCTTTCTGCTCAGCGGGGAGCCTGCTTCTCCCTCTCCCTGCTCATGCTCTCTCTTGCTATCTATCTCTCCCTCTCTCAAATAAATAAAATATTCTTTTACAAAAGAATTAAGCATATCATAAACCCAGTATTCCTAACAAATGGGGGGAATAGCTAGAACGTTAAATTAGTGTAACTGATACAAACAGATATCTGTCTAAAATGTTTAAGAGTAAGAAATTTTTCTTCACTCCTTAAACCAAATATGCCATATGAAACCAAAATTGTGGTGAAAAAGAAACGAAATTGCAGCCTCAGCATGGAGGATTTTCTAAGGATTTATTGACCCAGCACATATTTACTGACTATCTTCTACATACCAGGACTTTTCTAGTTATTGGGATACATCTGTAAAGAATTCAAAAATTCTGTCCTAATGAAGCTTACATTTAGCAGGACAAATATGTGATTTTAAAGAACAAAGTAAATAAGTTATGCAGTGAATTCAGTGAGAAATGCTATAAAAAACCAGAACTGAAGCAGAATAAGGTGATATCTAAGCGGAGCTGAAGAAAGTGAGGGAAGACACAGGGGAAAGAGCATCTCTTCCCCCCACTAGAAACCACTAGGGCAAAGTTCCCGAAACCAGAACATCCCTGGTATGATGAGAAGCAAGAAAGAGGCCACAGTGGTGGAAAGAGAGAGAGAGCAGGAAGAAGAGCAGGAAGTGGGGTCAAAAGTAGAGGAAGGTACAGATCATAGCTCTCGAGGCCTCTGTGAGATTTCAGCTCTTACTCCTACCAAGTGGTGTTTGCTCTAAGGAGATCCAAAAGGATCACTCTGGCTGCTGTGTTGCACTGACCTTGACAGGAAGAGGGTAAGAGTGGGGACAGAGAGCACAGTTAGGGGGTAAGCAGAGTGTCCCAGGTAGAGAAAATTGTGCCCAGAACCAGAAAGTGTCTGTGGTGGAGATGATGGGGCATGGTCAAATTCCATGTGTAACTGAAGAGAGACCCAGCAGTTCTCCTGAGAGACTGGATTAGCGGTGTAAGAGAAAAAGATGACTAAATGATGACTCAAGTGTCGGCTTGAATGACTGAGGTGGTTGGGGTGCAGAGAGGCAACAGGTGGGGCTGGCTTGAGAGGGAAGCTCAGGAGTTTCGTGTGTGAGATATTAGGCATTCTAAATATAAAATGTCGATTTGACACCCAAGAGGGACTATCAAGTAGCAGTTGCTTATACAGCCTGGAGTGTGGGGAAAAGGGCCTGACTAGAGTCATAAATTAGGGAGATGTGACCCAAATGTGTGACATAAAGCCTGACCCTGAACGAGTGAGTGAAGGAGAGCACTCAAGGAGTGAGTGGACACAGAAGAGTGTAGAGGAAGGGTAAGACAAAAGCAAAAAACATAATGGAAAATTGAAGAATTTACCTGTGAAATAATGTAAGACTTCTTTGTGTTAAAAAAGGAAAATATACAGGGCGCCTGGGTGGCTCAGTCGGTTGAACATCTGCCTTCAGCTCAGGTCATGATCTCAGGGTCCTGGGATCGAGCCCCATGTCTGACTCCCTGCTCAGTGGGGAGCCTGCTTCTCCCTCTCCCTCTGCCTGCCACTCTGCCTATTTGTGATCTCTCTCTCTCTCTCTCTCTCTCTCTCTCAAAAAATAAAACCTTAAAAAAAAGGAAAATATAAACAAAAATGCAAAATGAATTTAAACTACATACAACAGATATAGGATTACTTACCTTGATATGTAAAAATGTCTTAAAAATCAGTAAAAGAAGAACTATATATTTCTATATCAATAGAAAATTAGGCCAAAGACACCAGGGCAGACGATTGAAAATAAAGGACAAGAAAAAATCAACAATAAGATTTGACATTGTTATACTAAAAACTAAACAAATAAGTGCAGGTGAAAATAATAATAAATACCATGGTTTTACCAAATAAGAAAACTATTTTTAATAATAAAACACTTACAGAAGACAAGATGACCTCCATGCTTTGTAAAGTAAAAAATCATGTCACAAAGCAATATGTACAGAATATCTCATTTTCATAAAACATAAACATGTGATAGATGTTAACTCCTCATAGGATATGATATATATGATATAATATATGATATGATATAATATGAATTATATATATATATGATATGATATAAACTGTAAAGGGAAAGCATGTACATTAACATAAGGACATTTTTATACATGGAAGGAAATATACCAAAATATCAATCATGATCAGTGATGAGGTTATGAAGATTTTTTTGTGTATCTTTGTACTGTGTTTCTGAAAATGTCAACCATTAGCATGGATATTTTTGGTAATCAGGGAAGCAGTGGTTTGATAAAAATCACTAAGAACAAAAAATTCTTAGTAAATACACGGTTGACAGAGACATTGATAAAGTATTAGCTGAACATAAAACCACACAGCAGTGAACAAGGCAATCAGAGTTTAAATTTTCTCTGCTAGCTGCAAATAAAGTACTTCACACAGATTTGCAAGGCCGTGTTATTTCTGTGTTGTCTTTATAATTACAAAGCTATATTTGTTTAGTTTTATAATATTACAGGGACTGAATGAACACTGTCATTCCATAGAGAAATGCTAAAATAAATTAAGCAATGATCTATCTAATGCGGCCTACAGAGCCTCCACATCACTGGTTCAGATTTATTTGCCTCCTTCTTCCTGAAAGTCCTATTATTTGGGCCACTTCTTTGGAATACACAAAGCAGAAGCAGGTGCTACTTAGATGAGGAGGAAGGGGTCCAGAATCCCTTTGTGCAAAGGCACAGTCATGTGGACTAGTCCCTGGACTTGAGTAACTGGACCTCCAGGAGGAGACAAAGAATCTGGCCTGCAGATCAGCTTGAATGCACAGACACTGGTTAAGCATGGCAGATTGAAACCATACATTTATCTTCAGGGCTTCCTGAAGTCCCAAGGGATTTTTAAAGAAATTGGAAAATGTAGATTTTTATTTAAATGCCGCCAAAAGGAAAAAGGACATGAGAGTGGGAAGAAAGGGGATGAGCAAGGACCACAGTGTGTTAGGAGCAGGAGGCCTGTGAACAATGGTCACTGGCTGAACAGACTGGAAATGCGTGGGGGAGGGTGGAAAGGCCCCAGCAGGGAATAAGCTCTGGACCACGGAATCCTGAAAGGTTAGCAGTTGACGACACAGCTGCCTCTTAAGGCCAGGTTCAGCATGTGGCTCCAAATAGGGGATTGATTAAAGGTCCACATAGAAAACAGTCAAATGATCAGATTTCCAATCCCAGCCCCAAAAGCAAAAGGCTCCTGTCTCTCTGTCTTGGAAGTGGGCATGCCATGTGCACACACAGGTTTCTGCAGCAGCAAAGAATGAACGGAGAGGCTGATCTTCACACACTTTTTCTCATAAATCCTAATGCGTCCAGTGAATAAAGGTACAAAATTCTGGGACTCCCGATGCTAAAATATGTTAACGTCTGAGTGGGCACTTGCAACAGTGAGTCCTCAGAGCTGGTCCTAGAGACATGGTAAGTTTGCATGAAGGAAGCACGGACAAGAGTGTTTCGTGGCTCATTTCATTCCAGGAAGGCTTTTGTTTGAGACTTTGATGGAGTTTACTGTTCATCCACATTTTAGGAGCCATTGGTACATATTGGTCCATGGATCTCAAAGCTTTATGACTTTAATGTGTCAAAATGAAAGAACAGCTAACCAAATGAAATGAACCACGAAGGTACTTGAATAAAAGACGACACAGAATTGACTTAAAATTCATTCAGATGCCCCTGAATTTATTAGTTGTGCCTTGCAACTGAGGTTAACATGTACCAACATTGTTTTCATTTATTTCCTTAATACCAAATTAGTTTTAGCAAAGACGAATGAAATTCTCAGTAAGTGTCTTGTACTAACTGTATCTGAGCTGAATTGTTCAATCTTCCTGGGCCTATTGGTTTAGTTTAATTTCTTCACCCATGACTTGTTATTCACAGTCTTCATTTTTAGTCATCTAACTAAACTAAATGTACTGAAAATAACTCTGAATTTGGTGTAATATTATGATGAGTTTTGTGTGGTGTGTGTGTGTGTGTGTGTGTGTGTGTGATCTTGAATTTATATTGTGCACATGGAGATGGCAGAGGGAAACACAGAGACAGAGAAATAGGGAGAGAGAGTTTCCACAAATACATTTTGGGGTGTGTGTGTGTGTGTGTGTGTGTGTGTGTGTGTGTGTTTCTTTTCTTTTCTTTTTGGTATCTGCTGCAATAATATGCTATCACATCATTAACACATAACATATAAAGCATTTTCCTTCCTCCCACCTTTCCAGTTATGCCACTGAATTTAGCCCTTTGCAAGTAATATTTATAATATTGGCTGATGTGTTTTGGTGTGGAAAGAAGAAAATGTTTATTTTATTTCCTGAGACTTGAAAGTAGCCACACCAGGCTCACCTCGTAAAAGCTAATTCTGGGGTTTGAAGGAGGCTCTATTTGCCATAGTGCAGAGAAACAAGAAGCAGCAGGGAAATTGCAAGTCTTGCCAATCGTGGGTTCTGCCATTCTGGGATGCAGAAATACAAAATTAAAAAGGCCAGTCCTGGCCCCTGCGATTTCTTTTTCTCTGGGTCCAACACTTTGGATTCCAGTCAACCCCAGCAGCTGGCATCCCAGACAAGTCTTAGTAGGTCAGGTTAGAATCCTGGCTATTCCCACTCAGCTCTTAATCTGTACCCACCACACACAAGGGGCCATTTGAATGAGACCTTAAGAACCAGAGCCCTGCCTATTCTTCATTTTGGGCAAGATTCATCTTTGTTCCTCAAAAGACAATGGCCGTGCTCCTTTCCTCTCAGTTGAACTCTTGGCAACCTACAAAAAGCAGGGCATCTGTCTCTGTGGTCTTAATTTCCCACTGAACTCATTTTGTTCTTCTTGTATATACATCAGGTCTCCAAATACATTTGAAATACATGCGTAGCTCTTGAATGAATACTATGAGCTTCGTAGCCGGTGTGCATGTCTCTCTCACCAGCTGAGTGAGCTTGGGAACTGGTGATCACGCACAGAGGCGGTCATGAAGAAGCTGGCAAGACCAGAAGCAGGAATTCCAATCAGCTGTTAGGCCACATCTGTCAGTCGCTACTGAAGTAGTGTTCCTCTCCACTCAGTCCGGAAAACGTGAACATTCGATGATGGAGGAAATATTTGGTGAGCTCCTAATGTGAATCAGGACATGCAAGTGTTGGTGGTATAAAGTCAAATAAGGGGTCCAAGCCCTCCAGTATATTTCAACTTAGTGAAGAAGAGGAATATATTAGAATGTGATTTTCACTCACTGAACAAAGGGATTTGTTTACTACACAGTGCCATGCCTATGACATGTCTTCTTGTCCTCGACTTTTATTTTTCTCTCACACCCACATCCTGTTTGTTCTAAATCCTGTCAGCTCTATCTTCAATGTATATTCTGGATCCAAAGCTTCTCATCATGACTGCCAACGGCCATGCCTCGAGCCGTCAGTGTCCCCGGCATGAAGTATTAGAGAATCCCCCGACTGACCACCTCCAGCTCTTCCCCACACAGCAGCCTTGAGTGATTCTTTCACTCTGCCCTTGTCCGAATAGATGGCTCCCAAATAGATGAGAAGTAAAAGCCAATTTCCTCAGTGGCCCACACGTCTTCTAGGACTGAGGTCACTGTCACCTCTCTGAGCTCATTTCCCACTGCTCTCACCTCACATTCACTGTGCTAGGCACCAGATCAGCACCCAGCCGAGGGCCTCTGCCCTTGCCATTCCCACCTGGACCTTCCTTCCTTCAGACAGGCGCACATATATATTCCTTCAGACAGGCGCACACCACATCAACTAGGCCAGGTCTGTGCTCCGATACCACTTTCACAAGGAAGCTTTCTCCGACAGCATAAAATCATTCTCCTCTCACTGCCAGGCTTGTTTTAGGTATGTCTCCACCAACACCCAACCTGCATTATTTTGAGCTAAATACTAGACGTCAGATCTTTTCACCTCTAAATGTTTCATAAATAAAGGTTTTTTGTTTAAAAAACTCCACAATACCTTTATCACATCTAAAAAAAATTAACAATTTCTTAATGTTATCCAATATCCAGCAAGTATCTACATTTCTCCCAATGACCAACATGTGTTTTTAAGTTTGTTTGATTCGGAATTCAAACAAGAATCTCTGTCTAGGTTTTTAGAAAATCTGTTATCTTTGTCTCTCTGTCTCTCTGTCTCTCTGTCTCTTCCTCTCTCCCTCCCCCCTTCCTTCCCTCCCTGGCTTTCTCCTTCTTCATCCCTCTCTTCTTCCCTGTCTTGCCCAATTTATTTGTTGAAGAAAGTGAAGAGTTTTTCCTATAGTATTTTATATACTCTAGATTTTGTTGATTGAAAACTATCCTTTATTTTCCTGTAAACTGGTAATTAAATCTAGACGTTTGATCAGATTAAGGTTAAAAATTTTAGCAAAAAAAAGTACATGGGTGATGTTATATATATATATATATATATATATTTGATGTTCTATATTTTAATCACTAGGCTCACAATGTCTGCTTCCCTTTCTCTCTCTTTTTTTTTTTTTTTTTTTTTTTTTTGGTATATATTCTGCAGCCACTAATAGATCAGCCAGTTCCTGGAACTATTATTTCATTAGAGATAAAAAGATGTTGGTGTTCAGTGCTATCAATCCATTCCCAATTTTTTTTTTTAGTTTGAAGAGATAGTAATAAGTCAAGAAATAGTTGGGCTAGGTTGGGATGAGGTCATCCGAGAAGAAGAGAGAGGGGAACACCCTGGGGAGTAACATTTGAGGACAAATGAGGAAGAAAGGAGCTGAAAAATGAACCTAAAAAATTAAAGTCCTGAAAGGAAGGAGAATACCATGAAAGAAACCAATACAGAAGAAACTTTTCAAGAAATAGGGAGGAGGGGCGCCTGGGTGGCTCAGTGGGTTAAAGCCTCTGCTTTCGGCTCAGGTCATGATCTCAGCGTCCTGGGATCGAGGCCCGCATGGGGCTCCCTGCTCAGCGGGGAGCCTGCTTCCTCCTCTCCCTGTCTCTCTGCCTGCCTCTCTGCCTACTTGTAATCTCTCGTTCTGTGTCAAATAAATAAATAAAATCTTTAAAAAAAAAAAAAAGAAATAGGGAGGAGTCCAGTGCCAGATGTCACAAAGATATCAAGATGAAGAATAGAAAAAAAGAAATCACTTAGAAGCAGCATTAAATTATGTTCCTTACCACAATTCCCATTATCGTGTTTGAAAGAATGAAAGGAGACTTACATTATTTATCACCTGATATGACATGTCCTGCATCCAAAGCTGACTTCCACGTGACAGCCTCTACTATGAGGGGAAGCTGACTTACCGGGCTAGTGGATAAGGTGGGTGCATCCAGTCTGAGAAGGTTGACCTATCCAAGTATCTATGGGCACTGGAGAATGGATTCTAACTCTTCCATGATGAATGACCAGGATTACATGCAACTAATTTCAGTGTGGTCTCAGGTAAACCACCCGAAAACCACCAAACGGAGAACACCATGGGGAAGGAAGTGGAATAATTCAAAATGGCTTCGATATTGAGTGGTAAAATCCCAGATAAGGAAAGTATCAACCAGCAAAGCAACAGCAAGTAGCCCAGTGGGTGGTGGGGAATGTTGACAGTGAAACAAGATGGCCGTGGAGAAGGGGCTCTGTTGAGGGCCAGGCTGGGCATGTCCACACTCCGGCCACTTTGGCATGGGCTCCAGCACGCGCTGCTGGGGTCGTAGGTGGATTGTGGGGCTATGCCGGACAGCTCAAACACTACCTGTTGAAAAGTAGTTGTGTGACAGAAAGGATCAAAGATAATAACAAGAGGCTCCTGGGTGGCTCGGCCATTAAGCGTCTGCCTTCGGCTCCGGTCGAGATCCCAGGGTTCTGGGATCGAGCCCTGCGTCTGGGTCCCTGCTGCATGGGACGCCTGCTTCTCCCTCTCGCACTCCCCCTTGTGTTCCCACTTCCCCTTGTGTTCCCACTCTCGCTGTGTCTCACTCTGTCAAATAAATAAAATCTTAAAAAAAAAAGATAACAAATATCTCTTTAATAATTCTACTAATAATTCTATTATCCCTTTAATAATTCTACTAAATTCAAAGCAACAGTATGGATCTTTTCCCACATAAAGCAAGGACTGGAAAAAGACAAATTCCAGCCCCAACTCTGTTTCTTATCAAAAGGGTGAATTAAGGCAAGTTATGTTAAGACCCTGAGTTTTTTATTTGTTTGGTTTGCTTAAGATCTGTAAAGTAGAGTGATATTTCCTATCTCTTAATTTATACTGGGAATAAGAAGGTATATTTCTCAAACTATCAGAGAACCACATCCAAAATAAAAACTCTAACCCTAGGGTTTTAAAAGTTTGAACAGCCAGTCCCAGAGTCATACAATCAGGTAACGCCCGGGTGGCGGGGAGATCCTGCATACCTGGCCGTGGCACTGAGTTTCCTGTCCCATCATGCTGCCTCCCTTTCTTGGGCTCAGCGGTAACGGCACAAACAACACACAGACAAACTGCTCAACTCCTGGCAAGTCCCTGGGGCCACGGCAATATCTTTGCAAGCTCAAAAGTGAGCTGCAAAAAACAGCACCTACAAGACTCAAGCTTTAAGAAGAAAGACACTATTGCAAAAGGATCCAAAGAAACAAAGGAAAGTAATTTATTCTTCCCCCTGTAGCCTAATTAGCAACAGGGTCATTTAGAGGCCTCCAACTAGAGAGTGACCTTAAAAGACTTTGGGTAGCAGTTTGACCAGTGTTCATATTGTTTTTGGAAGCCAGGCACTAATCTGGAAATCAGCTGCATGGTATTTACCAGGAAGTAGGTAAAGAGTAAGCCAAAGAAATTTTCAAAGTGTCAGGACCTGGTATGTCCAAAGAAGTCATACATTTCGCCCCAAAATCTCGGACTTTGTCAGTATTCTTGGAGCAACAGGAACATCAGTAATTAACATTTCAAGGTTCAAGACCATTCATGAAATTGCAGGAAAGAAGTCAACTAGAACTCTCAGAATACTGGAGGATAATGAATGTCTTATTAATCTTCTAAAACTGGATTGTGAAGTTGGTTAAAATTTATCAAAAATCAGAGAGTTATATGGGCGCCTGGGTGGCTCAGTGGGTTAAAGCCTCTGCCTTCGGCTCAGGTCATGATCTCAGGGTCCTGGGATCAAGGCCCGCATCGGGCTCCATGCTCAGCAGGGAGCCTGCTTCCTCCTCTCTCTCTGCCTGTCTCTCTGCCTACTTGTGATCTCTCTCTCTCTCTGTCAAATAAATAAATAAAATCTTAAAAAAAAAAAAAATCAGAGAGTTATATACTTGCTGTGGGTGAATTCTATAATATGTAAATTATGCCCCAGTAAAGCTGTTTAAGAAAAACAAAGCAAAATTTATATCCTTAAAAAGATTAATTAAATCAATAAATTTTAGCAAGACTTATTGAGGAAAAGAAAAGAATAAAGCACAAATTAGCAATATCAGGAATGAAAAAGGAAGCATCACTACATATCCTAGAGATATTCGAACAGTGCAGTACAAACAACTTAAACTCTAAATCTGACAATGTTTATGAAACAAATTCCTTGAAAAATACTTACTGAAAGTAACACAAAAAGAAATATAAAATTGGAAGTATTTTATGAGGGCAGAATAACTTAGATACTCAACTTCACAACCACATTACATATACATACATGCAAAAATATTATATAAAATTAGTGATCAAATATAATAATATATAGAAAAATAATATATAAGTAATTATATAAGTAAATATATAATATATAAGTAATTTTGTTCCAGGAAATTAAAGGTAGCTTAATATTTGAAACATGTTCAGCACAACTCGCCCCCTGTGGTCGATTTAAATCGTGCCCACGGATGCTGTCATAGTCCTCCCTTCAGCGGTCGGGGGTCATTCCCCTCCTCCGCCCGTCAGCTGGCCTTAATGAGTCCCTTTATCTAGTAGTCTACCACAAAGGAATGGTGTCTAACTTTGGAGACAAGGCCGTTAAAGGCACGGGGCAAACAGCTTTGTAGTGATGACACTAAAGCAGGCCTATGAAAACGCCCACTTGGTCAGAAGCCGGAGCTGTTGCCAATAGCCAGGGTAAAAATGAGGCCTCCTGCCCAAAGCCATGTGAGTCAGCCACCCTGGAAATGGGTCTTCAAGCCCCAGTCGAGACTGAAGGATAACTGAAGCACTGGCCGCCACGTTTCTGTCACCCGAGGGGAGACCCTGAGCCAGAAGCCCTAAGCGAAATCGCTCGTGGATTTCGAACTCTCGGAAGTGGTATGAGAAAACAAACAGGTGCTCTTTCAAACTGCTACATTGTGGAATGATTTGTTACGTGGGAGTAGACAAAACTTATATGCCATCATAATTTGCAATAGTATACGATGATTTACCAAGGAGACTATATTTATACACACACACATGCACACACGTATATACACATAATCATCACCATAGATACAGAGAAATCATTAAATAAAATCAACACTAGTAATGATTTTTTAAAAATCTTAGCAGACATGGAATAAAAGGGAACGGATATCATATTTTTTAACTCAGGATGAGTAATTTTTTCAGCTTTACTGAGATATAATTGGTATATAGGATTGCATAAATTTAAGGTATACAAAATGATGATTAAATATATATCTACATTGGGAAATAATTACTATAGTAAGGTTAGTTAACACATCCATCTCCTCACATAGTTACCTTGTCTGTGTGTGTGTGTGTGTGTGTGGAGAATTTTTAAGATCTCTCTTAACAACTTTCAAAAATACAATACAGTATTGTTAACTCTAAGCATCATTCTGTACATCAGCTCCCAGAACTTACCCATCTTATAACAGGAAGTTTGTACCCTTGAACACTTTCATCCATTATACTTAACAATTTATTATTGAAAGCTTTCTCTTTGAAATCAGAAATGAGACAGATATGTCTACAATCACTTCTCTTTTTTTCTTTCTTTAAAGATATTTATTTATTTATTTATTTATTTATTTATTTATTTGACAGAGAGAAAGAGAGAGTGCGTGCACAAGCAGGGGAAGCGGGAGAGGGAAAAGCAGACTCCCCGCCGAGCAGGGAACCCAATGGAGGACTCGATCTCATGACCCCAGGATCACGACCTGAGCTGAAGCAGATGCTTAACCAACTGAGCCACCCAGGAGCCCCTACAATCACTTCTTCTATTGAACACTGAATTGGAGATTCTAGCCAGACAAGGTAAAGAAATAAAAGGTAAAGAGATACTAAAGAAATAAACTCTAATTATTTGTGTGCATACAAATCCAAAATATCATTTTTAATAAGTCATTTTTTTAAGATTTTATTTATTTGACAGAGAGAGACACAGTGAGAGAGGGAACACCAGCAGGGGGAGTGGGTGAGGGAGAAGCAGGCTCCCCCGCTGAGCAGGGAGCCTGATCGGGGCTTGATGCCAGGACCCTGGGATCATGACCTGAGCTGAAGGCAGGGACTTAACAACTGAGNCGCTGAGCAGGGAGCCTGATCAGGGCTTGATGCCAGGACCCTGGGATCATGACCTGAGCTGAAGGCAGGGACTTAACAACTGAGCCACCCAGGCACCCCTAATATGTCATTTTTTTAAAGAGAGAGAGAGAGAGAGAGACAGAGAGAGAGAGAGAGAGAGAGAGTGTGTGTGTGTGTGTTTGTGTGTGTGTGTGTGTGTGTGTGTACAAGTGGGGGGAGGGGCAGAGGCAGAGATACAGGGAGAGAGAGAATCTTAAGCAGGGTTGACTCTCAGTATGGAGGATGACACCAGGCTCAATCTCCTGACCCTGAAATCATGACCTGAGCTGAAATCAAGAGTCAGATGCTTAAACGAGTGAGCCACCCAGGCACCCCACTTATGTAAGTCATATTAGCAAGGTCTCTGAATACAATGTCAATATACAAAAATCACTTGTATGGAGCAACCAAAAACATTCAGTTCATAGGAGTATAAAATACCACAACCACTTTGGAAAAACTATTGGAAATTTTTATAGAACTAAGCTTACAACTACCCTTGAGCCAGCAATTCCAATTCTAAGTATTTATCCAAAACAAATGAAAATTAATGTTCCTGAAAAAAAACGTGTATAAGAATGTTTGTAGTAGCCCAAAACTGGAAGCAGCCCATGTGTCAATTTGTAGGAGTATCAATAAATAAATTGTGGCATATTTTTAAAAAGAATACTACTCAGGAACAAAAAGGAACAAATTATTTATATACACAACAATTGTTTGATTCCATTTATACAAATGTCTAATAGGCAAAAGCTGAACTCTGTTGAAAAATTGCGGACAGTGGTTGACTCTAGCAGTGTGGGAGTGGGAATTGGCTGGGGTGCGGCATGGGGGAACACAGGGATGGTAGCGCCCTGTATCATTCCGGGGATTTGGGTTACATGAGTGTATGTATTTGTCAACGTCGAATTATATCCTTCAGATTTATTCATTTTATTGTATGATATTTTGCCTCAAAAGAAGTAAGGAAATTGCAAATACCTACTGAACTCTAACTGATAATAATACATATTGAAGTAACTAGGGAGAAAGTGTTAATGCCTGAAACTTATTTCAGAATGCAGAAAAAATAAGATAAATTAATGGATGAATACAGGGTTCCATACTAAATATGGGAAAAAGCAAGTAAGACAAAATGTTAATATGAGAATCTAGGGGACAGTGTGTAAGTGTTCACTGTAAATTTGTTCAAATGTTCCATCCATGTTCATAATAAAAGGCTATCTGGGAAACTAAGAGCCAAGGTGGAGACTTAAGCTGACAACTGTGAAGACCTATCATAAAGCTGTAGTATTTAAGATGAGGTAGAACTAGCGTAAGGGTGGACAGATTTGCCAGTGGGATGAACGGAGAACCCAGAAGCAGACGCAGCACACACAGACGACCACCAGGCTTGTAACAGTACACAGGACAGGGTCAAAAGGAGATACCCTTATGAAAAAATTTCAGGGCACCTGGGTGGCTCAGTGGGTTAAAGCCGCTGCCTTCGGCTCAGGTCATGATCCCAGGGTCCTGGGATCGAGGCCCACATCAGGCTCTCTGCTCGGCAGGGAGCCTGCTTCCTCCTCTCTCCTCTCTCTCTGCCTACTTGTAATCTCTCTCTCTCTCTCTGTCAAATGAATAAATAAAATCTTTAAAAAAAAAAAATTTCATCTCGGCCCCCACCTTACACCATCCACACACGGAAAGATCAATGCAGGCAACGCACTAAATATTTTAGAGGAAAACAANTAATGAATAAATAAAATCTTTAAAAAAAAAAATTTCATCTCGGCCCCCACCTCACACCATCCACACACGGAAAGATCAATGCAGGCAACGCACTAAATATTTTAGAGGAAAACAAAGGAGAAATCTTCAAGGCCATTCAGAAGGCAAAGACTTTTTTTTTTTTTAAGATTTTACTTTTTTATTTGACAGAGAGAGACACAGCGAGAGAGGGAACACAAGCAGGGGGAGGGGGAGAGGGAGAAGCAGGCTTCCCGCAGAGCAGGGAGCCCGATGCGGGGCTCGATCCCAGGACCCTGGGATCATGACCTGAGCCGAAGGCAGATGCTTAACAACTGAGCCACCCAGGCGCCCAAGGCAATGAAAGACTTCTTAAGCAGGACACAAAAATCACTAACTACATAAAAAGGGAAAACGATAAATTGGACTGCATTAATTTAAGAAATTTTGATTCACCAAAAGACACCATTAAGGGAATGGAAGCTACAAAGAGAGGGAAAATGTTTATATGACATATTTCCAACAAAGGGCTACATCCACAATGTATAAAGAGCTACAGGTTAATAACAAAAGACAGAAATCCAATTTTTCAAAATGGGATAAATCTCAGGCATGATATCATGGGAACTGATTTCATTTCTTTTCTTCCTACAGAACTTCTTTTTTCCTCCAGTTCTATTGAGGTATAATTGACATGCATCACTGTGTAAGTTTAAGGTGTACAGCACAGTAGTTTGACTTACATGTACCATAAAATGATTACCACAATAAACTTAGTTAATATCCATCATCTCATATAGATGCAAAAAGGAAAAAAAGAAAAAATTATCCTTGTGCTGAGAACTCAGGATTTACTTTTTTTTTCTTTTTTTTCTTTTTTTTCTTTTTTTTTTATTCTTTGCCCCAGGGGTACAGGTCTGTGAATCATCAGGCTTANATATCCTTGTGCTGAGAACTCAGGATTTACTTTTTTTTTTCTTTTTTTTCTTTTTTTTCTTTTTTTTTTTTATTCTTTGCCCCAGGGGTACAGGTCTGTGAATCATCAGGCTTACACCTTTCACAGCACTCACCATAGCACAAACCCTCCCCAATGTCCATCACCCATCCTTTCCAGGACTTCTTATATACTCCCTCACTCTCCTAGGTTATTTGCTATTTTACTAGGAATCAATCTTAGATACTGTTATAAAAGTTCTCTTCCACTGGTTTTGTTCAGTAGAATCTTTCCATTCACAGATTCATCAATTGAGTTAGAAGTTTCTTTTTGCTCATCCATTTTTATGGGTTTTCCCTCAGCCTGTATAGGTCAGGCTTTTGTCATCTCTTGGGAAGTGATCAAGAAGCAAGCAGCTGGAAAACTTGGAGCCTTCAGATGGAGGCATCTCTCAGTTCTCAGGCTCTCTGGGCACAGATAAGAGAGGCAGTCCTCTGATAATCACCTAATCAAATAGGAACTTAGCTCAGAGCTGCCGTTCCTTTTTGGCCTGCTCCTGCCAGCAGAATAAGGGGCCACCACCCTTAAAGAATCCCATGCACAAACCCTCCCCCCTGGCCAGTCTACTGGTTAGTATCCTCAGTGTCTTTAGAATGGTTGGGTCTCCTCCAGAACCATGACATTAACTTCATCCTCTGTTTTGTGATCAGTTTTTTGGACACAATAGTTACATCCCAGCCATTGGGACAGATACAAAACAGATTAAGATGCGTCCAGGAAAACTACCTTAATGGGATTTTAGCAATGTCACACTCGGCCACTGACACACACACACCATGTCCCTTTAGTAATATTTTCATTACCAACATGGTGGAGGTAGGTCAGAGGACAGAGTGGAATGCAGACAGCAGGACTGGCTCATGAGAAGAGGGTATGAACTTCAATGCTGTGATGCCAGGACATCTGTTGTGACTTTTCAAAGTATCGTTTGTTTGTGTTTGTCATTCATTGTACAGTGCAGTGGTTGAGTACCAGAGTGCACTCTGGATTCAAGCTCTCTTGGTTCAAAATAGAGCTATGGAGTTTAGTAGACCTCAGAACTTCCTAAGCCTTTTATTTATTAGTAAGGTAAGTTAACAAGCCTTTGTAAGTCTCAGCTCTCTAAACTGTATAATACACATAAAATTATAATTATGCCATAAGGCTTTCATGAGGATTAAATTAAGTAATCCTTCTAAATTGTTCAGCTCAGTGTCTGGCCTATACTTGGGGCAGTTATTATAATATTAAATGGACAAATTTAATTTTAATTTAAATTTAGGTGCTATTTTTGAGATGCAAAGGCATAACCAAAAAAGATAAGGATTTTAACTAACAATACTGTTCAAAATGTTAAATTTAGAGATTATCGAAGCTGTTTCTTTAAATAGTGCTTGGACATCAAGTTTCTACATGGAGCAAATTGAACATTCTTTTCATAGTCTTTCCCTTTTGGTTCTAAGATGCCAAGTTTCAGACAAGCACCTGAATTCCAAGTGATATTCTAACATAGCCCCAGTGTAAGATGCTTTCGTGATTAGTCTATTACCTCGATTGGGCACTTTTTGGGGGGTGGGGGGCGGATTTTGACATTCAGTCATTATGTAGGGATTCCAGAGAAAATTTCAAGTTGTGAGAAGTTGGCACTTTGCACAGTTTGGGGCTGTTTTAACTCCAGCAGAACATCCCATCTGCTGTATTGCAACAGTCTGGGCAATTACACACCTGAACGTGTCCTTGGAATGCGCCGAGCCACAAACAAATGCCAACTATTCCAACTATGTCTCCATCGTTCAGCACATACCTTTTTGCAAACAAGAACCAAAGCAGCCCCTGGTCCCATTGCTTGAACATGTTCTGCAACCTCACAATCTCAGGTCAAGTGGTAAACAAGTATCCGTAAATAAGGATCATTCAGACTGAGGGCTAAAAAATAAATAAATAAGTGACCCAGGAGAAGCCACAGTATCAAGTTTAGAGTTTCTAAGGGACTGTGAACAGAGCAGTAATTAGGTCTAATCATAACTAGGTCAATGATCTCCAACGGCTTAAATATATCCAACAGATAGAACAAATTCTGGACCTCTACCAACTTGGTAGCCAAGAAATTTTATCACAGGGGCACCTGGGTGGCTCAGTGGGTTAAAGCCTCTGCCTTCGGCTCAGGTCATGGTCTCAGGGTCCTGGGATCGAGTCCTGCATCGGGCTCACTGCTCGGCAGGGAGCCTGCTTCCTTCTCTCTCTGCCTACCTCTCTGCCTTCTTGTAATCTCTCCCTCTGTCAAATGGATAAATAAAATCTTTTTTAAAAAAACTGTAAGTTTAATATATGGCAATATATTAAAAAAAAAGAAATTTTATCACAAATAGAAGTAGCAGGTGTTGATTATTTGGCGAGCATTCAAAGCCCAAAAAAGGTTCACTTGGACCTTCTGAGGACTAATACTTGATTCCAGATACAAGAACAATCTAGCAAAACTTACACAGGAAGAAAGCTGAATAAACAAACAAATATAGTTCCAGTGTGACTTACACTATAAACCAAGACCTCGTGCTTGGCAAATAGTCCTATACCTTGTGGTGGGTAGACAAGGCTGACCCAGTGCTCCTATTGGCACTTCCCAACACAATTCCCGGGAATATGGCAGAAAACTACTTGCAGATTTCATTTTGCACTTGAGAAAAAGCTGCCAATATACCCAGGTGTATACATTGTAGGTCAGAAGGGCTGGGACTGCAGGTGGCAATTTGGGGTTAGGAGAGAGAGGGACTGGCATTTGTAAAATCTTTTAATACCATTGATATCAGTCATAAGGAATTAAAATATTTTTAATATTATATATGCAACACTTAATGTCCATTTTTAATATTTGTCCAGTTATTCTTAAATTGATACTCTACACCAATATGCCAAAATATGTGCATTTTTGGTTGCAGAAGAAAGGCTATAACTGCCACATAGTTATATTCTTGAGGTAGAAATGAGTATACATTTGATTTTTTCCCAATTTTTTACTGTGGTAAATAAGTTTAACATTATATACACCACCTTAACCATTTTGTAATTTAAATTCAATTAACCAACATGTAGTACATGATTAGTTTCAGATGTAGAGTTCACGAATCCATCAGTTTCATATAAAACTCAGTGCTCATCTCATCACGTGCCCTCCTTAATTCCCATCATGCAGTTACCCCATCCCCCCCCCCACTCCCCTCTGGCGACCCTCAGTTTGTCCTCTATAGTTGAGAGTCTCTCATGGTTTGTATCCCTCTCTGATATCTTCCCATTCAGTTTTCCCTGCATTCCCTATGATCCTCCATTTCATTTCTTAAATTGTACATATGAGTGAAATCATATGATAATTATCTTTCTCTGATTGACTAATTTCACTCAGCATAACACCCTGAAGTGAGATATAAATGTTAAGTATTCATCCTTTTTGTTATTTTTTTAAGATTTTATTTATTTATTAGAGAGAGAGAGAGAGAGCTCACAAGTAGGCAGAGAGACAGGCAGAGAGAGAGGGGGAAACAGGCTCCCTGCTGAGCAGAGAACCTAATGAGGGGCTCGATCCCAGGACTCTGAGATCATGACCTGAGCCGAAGGTAGAGGCTTAACCCCCTGAGCCACCCAGGCAGCCCGTATTCATCCTTTTGGATGGCCCAGTAATATTCATATATATACAAATATTATATATTCATATGTATATGAATATATATAATATATATATTATATATATATATATATTATATATATATATATATATATNTTCACTCAGCATAACACCCTGAAGTGAGATATAAATGTTAAGTATTCATCCTTTTTGTTATTTTTTTAAGATTTTATTTATTTATTAGAGAGAGAGAGAGAGAGCTCACAAGTAGGCAGAGAGACAGGCAGAGAGAGAGGGGGAAACAGGCTCCCTGCTGAGCAGAGAACCTAATGAGGGGCTCGATCCCAGGACTCTGAGATCATGACCTGAGCCGAAGGTAGAGGCTTAACCCCCTGAGCCACCCAGGCAGCCCGTATTCATCCTTTTGGATGGCCCAGTAATATTCATATATATACAAATATTATATATTCATATGTATATGAATATATATAATATATATATTATATATATATATATATTATATATATATGACATCTTCATCCATTCATCAGAGTATCTTGGTGAGAATTTTGGCATCCATATTTATCAAGAACACTGGTCTACGATTCTCTTTTTTGGTGGGGTGGTTTTGAGATCAAGTAATCCAGGCCTCAAAGAATGAGTTTGGAAGTTTTCCTTCCGTTTCTATTTTTTGAAACAGCTTCAGAGGAATAGGTATTAGTTCTGCTTTAAATGTTTGGTAGAATTCCCTTGAGAAGCTGTCTGGCCTTGGACTCTTGTTTGTTGGGAGATTTGGGTTACTGCTTCAGTTTCCTTGCTGGTTATGGATCGGTTCGGGTTTTCTATGTCTTCCTGTTTCAGTTTTGGTAGTTTATAAGTTTCTAGGAATGCATCCATTTCTTCCAGACTGCCTAATTTGTTGTCACATACTTGCTCATAATATGTTCTAACAAGTGTTTGTATTTCCTTGCTGTTTGTCGTGATCTCTCCTCTTTCGTTCATGATTTTATTAATTCAGGTCTTCTCTCTCTTCTTTTGGATAAGTCTGGCCAGGGGTTTATTGATCTTGTTAATACTTACAAAGAAACCAGAGGTTTCATTGATCTGTTCTACTTTTCCTTTCTATTTCATTGGTTTCTGGTCTAATGTTTCTTATTTCTCTTCTGCTTTGTTTAGGCTTTATTTGCTGTTCTTTCCTTTAGGTGTAAGGTTAGCTTGTGTATTGGATACTTTTCTAATTTTTTGAGAAAGGCTTGTATTGCTATGTACTTTCTTTTTTAGGGCCACCTTTGGAGCATCCCAAAGGTTTTGAACAGTTATGTTTTCATTTTCCTTTGTTTCCATGGATTTCTTAAATTCTTCTTTAATGTCCTGATTGACCAGGCACCTGGGTGGCTCAGTAGGTTAAGCCTCTGCCTTCAGCTCAGGTCATGATCTCAGGGTCCTGGGATCGAGGCCTGCATCGGGCTCCCTGCTTGGCAAAGAGCCTGCTTCCTCCTCTCCCTCTGCCTGCCTCTCAGCCTACTTGTGATCTCTCTCTGTCACGTAAATAAATAAAATATTTTAAAAAATCTTGATTGACCCATTCATTCTTTACTAGGATGCTCTTTAACTTCCAAGTATTTGAGTTCCTTCCAAATTTCCTCTTGTGATTGAGTTCAAATTTCAAAGCATTGTGGTCTGAAAATACATGGGGAATAATCCCAATCTTTTGGTACTGATTGAGACCTGGTTTTTGACTGAGTACGTGATCTATTCTGGAGAAAGTTCCATGTGCCCTCGAGAAGAATGTGTATTGTGTTGCTTAGAATGAAATGCTCTGTGTATACCTGTGAAGTCCATCTGGTCCAGTGTGTCATTCGGAGCCCTTGTCTCCTAGTTGATCTTCTGCTTAGATGATCTGCCCATTGTTGTGAGTAGGGTGTTAAATTCCCTTCGTATTGTTGTATTATTATCAATGAGTTTCTTTAATTTGGTTATTAATTGGTTTATATAATTGGCTTCTCCCAAGTTAGGCACATAAATATTTACAACTGTTAGGTCTTCCCATTGGATAGACCTTTTCAAAATGATATAGTGTCCCTCTTCATTTCCTATTACAGTCTTTGTTTTAAATTATAATTTGCCTGATAAAAAGATTGTTACCCCAGCTTACTTTTGATGTCCATTAACATGACAAATGGTCCTTCACCTCCTCAAATTCAATCTGGAGGTGACTTTGGGTCTAAAGTAAGTCTCTTAGAGTCAGCATCTGAATGGGTCTTCCTTTTAAATCCAATCTGATACCCTGTCTTTTAGTTGGAGCATTTAACCCATTTGCATTCAGAGAAAAGATTGAAAGATATGAATTTAGTGCCATCATATTACCTGTAAAGTCGTGTTTTTACATATTGTCTCTCTTTCTTTCTGGTCTATGTTACTTTTCTTGTTTTTAAGATTTTATTTATTTATTTATTTGAGAGAGGGACACAGCGAGAGAGGGAACACAAGCAAGGGGAGTGGGAGAGGGAGAACCAGGCTTCCTGCTGAGCAGGCAGCCCTTTGCAGGGCTCAATCTCAGGACCCTGGGATCATGACCAGAGCCAAAGGCAGACACTTAACAACTGAGCCACCCAGGCACCCCATGGTCTATGTTACATTTGCACTCTGTCTTCACTTACAGGATCTCCTCTAATATTTCTTGTAGGCCTGATTTAGTGATCACAAATTCTATTAGTTTCTGTTTTTCCTGAAAGCTCTTTATCTCTCATTCTATTCTCAATGACAGTCTTGCTGGATAAAGTATTCTTGGCTGATTTTTTTTTCTTTTACCTTTAGTACCCTGAATATATCATGCCAGCCCTTTCTGCCCCACCAGGTCTCCATGGAGGAGTCTGCTGCCAGTCCAATGATCCTATCTCTGTCGGTTAACGACCTCTTGTCTCAAGCTGCTTTCAGGATTTTTCTCTTTATCTCTGAAGTTTGCAAGCCTCACTATTACATGTCAGGATGTTGATCTATTTTTATTAATTTTGAGGGGGGGTTCCCTCTACCACCTTGAATGTCTGTTTTCTTTCCCAGATTAGGGAAGTTCTCAGCTATAATTTGCTCAAATATACTTTCTGTCCCTCTTTCCATTTCTTCTTCCTCTGGAACCCCAATATCTCTAATATTGTTTCACGTTATGGTATTGTGGATCTCTCGAATCCTCCCCCCCGTGACCCAGTAGTTGTCTAGCTCTCTTTTCCTCACTTTCCTTATTCTCCATAATCTTGTCTTCTATATCACTGATTCTCTCTTCTGTCTCATTTATCCTGGCAGTAAGACCCTCCATTTTTATTGCATCTCATTAATAGCCTTTTTTATTTTGACATGATTAGATTTTAGTTCTTTTATTTCTCCAGAGATTCTTAAGTGTCTTCTATGCTTTTCTGAAGCCCAACTAGTATCTTTATAATCATTATTCTGAATTCTAGCTCTGACATTTTACTAATATCTGTATTTATTAAGTCTCTCACTGTTAATACTGCCTCTTGTTCTTTTTTCTGGGAATTTTCCCATCTTGTTATTTTGTCCAGAGAAGAATAGATAAATGAGAGAAGAAAATACAGAACTATCAATCATGACCCCTGTGAAATATACACTAGACAAATCAGAAGAAGAAAAAAAAAGGGAAAAAAGAGAATATAATCAATCAGGTGGACAGAACACGGTGATACACCAGGTCCTGGGTGTATTTTGGTCTGTTTGTTAGAAGACACTGGATCCTAAAATTGTAAAGAAAGAAAAACTTATGTATGTACAAAAATAAAATTGAATACAGTGAAAAGAAGCCAAAAATGAAGAATAATTATATAAAATATAAATGTAAAAATGAACATTAGTAATGTGTTAGAAAAGAGTTGATAAAATAAGAAACTAGTTGAAAATGAAAAAAAGAAAAAGGAAATTTTAAACGGAAATACTAAAGAACCGTGAGGAAAAAACCTCAAATTCTATATACTGTTTTCCCCTAGTGCTGGGAATTTTTCAGTTCTGTGTGATCAGTAAACTTGGTATTAGCCAGACATTCCTGTTGGTCTTTTGCGGGAGGGGCCTGAGCACTCATTCTCAGGTGTCTTTGCCTGGGCAGAGTTGCACCACCCTTGCCAGGGGGCTGGGCTCAGTGTAAGCAGCTCTGCGTTGCTCTATGTGGCTTTTGTTCCCTGAAGGCTTTCAGCGCTGCTTTAGAGGATGAAAATTAAACTGGTGGTGCCCAGATCTCCAGCTTCAGAGCTGAAAGATCATGGACCCCACTCTTCAGTGTGCGCTCAGGGAAAAACAATTACTTTTGTGGGCGCCAAACTCTGCAGACTCCTATGGTGCTCCTCTGCATCACTCCTCCCGGGGGAAGGAGGAGGGTCTTGCTGGTTCTGCTGCTTGCTGGGCCCCATCTAGGAGAGCGGTTGCCAGATTGTCCCATGGATCACAGTTTGTGGCAACACGGAGCTGAAAGCCCACTCCTGGGCTTCCTGATTGCAGCTGGTTTCCCCATTCCAATGCTTGGGAACTCTGCCACACTCAGGCACCCCCATTCTTTCTGTAACCCCGGAGATCCTTTGACTACACTGTTCCACCTAGGATTCTGCTCCACTGCACCACCTGAGCACCTGTCAGGCAGGGACGTCCCTCACTGGAGCTGACTTGTAAAAGTTCCAGTTTGGGGCCACCTGGGTGGATCAGCCTTTAGGGTCTGCCTTAGGCTCAGGTCATGATCCCTGAGTCCTGGGATCGAGCCCCGTATCAGGCTCCCTGCTCAGCGGGAAGCCTGCTTCTCCCTCTCCCACTCCCCCTGCTTGTGTTCTCTCTCTCGCTGTGTCTCTCTCTGTCAAATAAATAAATTATTTTAAAAATAATAAAAATAAATAAAAATAAAAGTTCTAATTTTGCTCTCTGCTGCTATATCACTTTCCAGTAGCCAGCTTACAAAGACTCCCTCTCCCCATGGTTTATCTTCTGATATATCCCCTCAGATTCACTTGTCTGCATCTCCCCCCTTGCAAAAAGTGGTCACTTCTCTATGTGTAGAATCGCAGCAATTCTTCTCTTAGATCTCAGGTTGAGTTCACAGGTGTTCAGAGTGATTTGATAGCTACCTAGCTGAATTCAAGGCACCAGATGAAACGGGGTTCCCTACTCTTTCACCATCTTCCCATCTCTGCTCTACATTTGCTTTTATGTCAACTATTTTCAGGTTGCATAAACTCTATAATTATTATTTTAAGTTCTGCACCCTGTAATTTACTTCAATTTTAAATTTTTTTGTGAAGATTAAAGTTGATGCCAATATTTTGCTATTATATAAAAATACTACAATAATCATCCTTTTACTTTTAGGTAAAACCCTTAGTTTAAATTCCCAAAGTAGGGGCGCCTGGGGGCTCAGTGGGTTAAAGCCTCTGCCTTTGGCTCAGGTCATGATCTCAGGGTCCTGGGATCGAGCCCCACATCGAGCTCCCTGCTCAGTGGGGAGCCTGCTTCCTCCTCTCTCTATGCCTGCCTCTCTGCCTACTTGATTCTCTCTCTGTCAAATAAATAAATAAAATCTTTATAAATACATAAATTCCCAAAGTAGGATTCTGATCAAAAGATATTTTTGCTTGTCAGTATGTATGTCTGTTAGTTGGTTATTTTTCTCATGATAGATTCTGCCAAATTAATTACAAGAAACAGTGCATTAATTTTTATTGCATATATTATGAATGAGTACAACCACCTCATGTCTAACATACCGGCTATTTTGCCATCCCACAATTATAAAAGATATTTCGTTGGTGTCTTAAATATAATTTCATTCATAAATAACAATGTTGACCATTGTTTAATGTTTCCATATTAAAACTATCTTGGGGTGCCTGGAAGTCTCAGTCAGTTAAGTGCCTGTTGATCTCAGCTCAGGTTAGGGTTAGGGTTAGGGATTTCAAGCCCCATGTTGTGCTCCACACCCATGGAGCACATTTTTACTTAAAAAAACAAACAATCAAATAAAAACATAACTATTTCCTACTAGGTAAATTTTCTATACTTAAATTGGAAATCTCATTTGATGCTCATTGGTTTGAATAATAAATATATTTCCCATACATGGTGAGGATATTTCCTTTTATTTTTGNAACTTATTTATTTTTGGTTTTGATTAGTATTTTGCTTGTATCGTTTTTGCTTAATTTTTTTTATATTCTCATGATTTGTGCATCAGCTGGAGATATCTTGCAATGCTCATACTCTCATACTTGAACGATCCCTAAAAAATTAACGAGAAATAAATAATGTGACTGGTAATTTGAGAAATGTTGATGAAATGAAATTGAGACAATATCAAACTGAAGAAGGACAAATCTACTATGTCTCCTGAGAAGAAACAGTATCTAAGGTAAATTGGTAGACGATGCAGGTCCTGTCAGTACCTGCAAAGGTTTACACGTTGGAACAAGGTGATAGAGTAAGCAAAAAGCCAAACGCCGCAATAGCTAGCTTCAAAGGGACAGCAAAGGGAGGCCTCGGAAATCAACCTCCCTTGCTGGTTTGCCAAAGACTGACTGTCCTCGTTACATCACTGGCCATCAGCAGTGTTTGCTCATGTTCAATATTTCACCTTCAGGTGACTGATGAGGAAGGGATGTGGAAGTCGGACGTTCTAATTTGTGCAAGAAATTACACTGAAAATAAAAGACAGCTTGTTTTTGGCCTCTTTCTCTCTCTCTCTTTTTATAATATTGATTGGTTGATTGATTGATTGATTTGAGAGAGATAGAGCAGGGCAGATAGAGGCAGAGGGAGAGAGAGAATCCCAAGCGGGCTCCATGCTCAGCACAGAGCCTTTATTACCATGCTTTTTCACTTATATTAACTTTATACTTAGTATTTTATTTATCGTGGTGTGAATTAAAAAGAAATATATATCTAGTTCCCTGACACAGAGCTCCTAATCCTTTAGAATTTCCCAAGTGATAGGAACATCTCTTAGTAATGAGGCAATTCTCGGTGGGCCGGTCTCAAGAAAGACCAAAGCATAATTGGAAGGCTGGGACTTCAAGCCCTACCCCCAGCCTCCAAGAAGGTGAGAGGGGCTGGAGTTAATCACCATTCGCTGACCAACTATGCCTATGTAAACCTCCGTAGAAACCCCTGAAGGTTGGGGTTAGGAGAGCTTCTGGGTGAGTGGACCCATCCATGTCCGGGGAGGGCTCCACACCCCAGCTCCACAGAGCAGAAGCTCCTGTGCTAGGGACTTTCTCTAGACAGCTCCTCATCCTCTTCATCTGTATCCTTTGTAATAAACTGTCAAAGGGAAGTAAGATGTGTTCCTGAGATGTGTGACCCATTCTAGCCAATTATCCCTAGATGAATTTGGGGAGCCTGGGAATCTGCTCAGCGGGGAGCCTGCTTCCTCCTCTCTCTCTGCCTGCCTCTCTGCCTACTTGTGATCTCTCTCTCTCTGTCAAATAAATTAATAAAATCTTTAAAAAAAATAAATAGTACCAGAATATATTTATAAAAATAGAGCTCTAACCCACAACCTGCAGTAACCTGACCAGGAAACCAGCCTCTCAATAAATAGTACCAGAATATGTTTATAAAAATAGAGCTCTAACCCACAACCTGCAGTAACCTGACCAGGAAACCAGCCTCTCATCTACAGTAACCAGCCCAGGAAGCCAGCCTGTTGTAAATCAGACTTGCAGGAAGTCAGATTGCTATCTCTAATAACAGTTCAGGAATTCGAACAGTAATTTCTGTAACAACCAGCCCAAAATTGCCAGGACTTGATTAATAACTACAGATTCCCAAATTTTGTTCCTGCTTGAAACTTAGCACCCATGTAGGACCAACCAGGGAAAGTGAACTCTTCACCCCTAACCGATCAACGAGGACGCCCCGCTCTCTGTCGCCACCTCCCGCTTCCCCAGGTCAGGGCCTCCAGTCACGGCAAACCTGGAGCCTTCTCTTTTTTCTACTACAAAGCTTTCCCACTCCTTGACCTGGTTTCGGATCTCTGACAAAACGAAAGTGACAGTGACAGTGGCTGACGTCCTCGTTTGCTACAGCTGTGAACACAGTCTTTGTTCTCATTTAGTGAGTCTTCCCGTGTTCCCACAGTTCACCGGGGACGCCCGATGAAACCCGTCTGCACCGCCCATTGCTGTGGATCCGGGCCCCAACCAGCTGTGATCCCCACAGAGGCCCTGTGCCCCCGCTGCTCCCGGCTTCTCCAGCCCGTGAAGGCCTCGTAAGTCCGCCCTGGGTCTGAATCTGCTCTCTTTACAAGGGCTTCGTTGGCTATCTCTTCTTAGTTTGGTACCTGAGTTTTGTTATCCATTCCCATTTGTTTGGGATTCTTGGTGGAATCCAGCCACTCCTCGCCTTCCTTTTTGCTGTCTTCTGCGTTCCTGTTTCATGGTGGGCTGTTGTAAAAAAGAGAATCGTACAGAACACGAGCATAGGCCCTCTAAGACTCTTGTTCAAGTCGACCTCGTAGACAGGCGAGTTTCAGTGACTTGTTTCTCCTCAGACAAACCTTGCTGTGGGTCCGTAGTCAAGGTGGGTGAGGTTCTTCCTCCGTCTTAGTTTTGTGTTCTGCGAGGTTGGCTCTGCTCCAGAGCCGGCAGACAGCCGCACCTGCAGGGGAGCGCAGACGGCCGGGTCGTGGTTGGGGGCAGCCAGCTGTCCGCTCAAAGGCCTCAGACCAGGTGCTGAGTGGCGCATTGCTGACGACCCTCGCCAAGCTTCCTGGGGTTGTGTAAGCCTCAATCCTCTCCTCTACCAGGAAAAACCCCTGCGTCTCGTGTGAGCTCTCATTACAACCCAAGTCCGTGGGCCGTCTTTCTAAGTGGCACGACTTCCCCAAAGATGACTTGGGCCTTCACTGGCCATTCTGGGGAACATTTGATCTGAACAAAGTTGGTCACTGGAGAGGAGCTTTGGAAAGAAAGGGAATAAGTTCTCACAAGTCCAGTGAACCGCATTTTTTGACTGGAGTGTGAGGGTTCCAAACGAAATTCTAAATAAAACAGTGCTTCCCTGTAAGATCCTTTGGCGAAGTTAGTAAGTTAAGCGAGAACACGCCTGGGTCCTTTCCCTGAATTCTCCCTCCTTGTCCGTCAGTCACGTCCTGTGTCTTCCCTGGTGCAGCCAGCCTGCTGGAAGCCAGACGTGGGGGAAATCACAGCTCTGGCTCATCAAAATCCAGGAAGCCCAGCAGTAACCCCTATCATCATTGGCCTCGAATGGCCGGGACTCGATTGATTGTTGACAGCTCCCCTTATTTTTGTCCCCCTTCCCAACTTAGGGTCAATCAGAGAAAGCCAACTATGGACCCTAACAAATGTCAGAGTGTGCCCCACTTCTAGAAGCTTCCGACTGCTTCCACACACCAGCAGCCTCCAGTCAGGGCGCCTGGAGCCTCCCCTTTCTTCTGCCACAACGTGTTCCCACACTTCTGTCTGCCTTTGAGTCTCTGATGGTGGAAGACCCCTTTGCCTTCAATAGCCTTCACCTCTTTTCATTTGATTGGTCTTCATTTATTTCCACAGTGGGGGGAAAAAAAAAGGAAAGGAAAGAAAAAGTCACACATGGAAACAGCTTTCCTCAGAGCAAGTGCCCAAAGGAACAAGAGAGGGCAGTCCAGGACCAAAACCATGGTTCTTTTGTCACCTAATCTCAGACGTGACATCCTGCCACGTTCCTATGTTCTATTCTTAGAAATAAGTCACTTAGTCCAGCCCACATTCCGGGGACCATACTGCACAAAATGGAACCAAGACGCAAGGATATCGGGGTCCACTTAGAGGCTTCCCACCGCACATACTGTAGTTACTGGTATTCTTAACGCCCATTCGGTAAACTATTTTCTGTTATTCTTTCTTCACTTTACTTTTGTCATTGTTCCTTTATGTTTTCAATACCATTTTCCACACGATTGTTTTGAATTTCCACTGTACTTTTTTGTTGCATTAATTGTATTTTTTACTATGCTCTCAGAGATAAATAGTTATGATACTACTATATATTTTTTTGAAAGCGACCAACTTGGGGTGCCTGGGCGGTTCAGTCGGTTAAGAATCCCACAGTTGATCTCAGCTCAGGACTTGATCTCAGGGTGGTGAGTTCAAGCCCCACACTGGGCTCCACGCTGGGCATGGAACCTACTTAAAAAAGGCAGGGCAACTATTTCCTTCCCTGAAATTCTGTGTCATCATTACTCCATTATACAACAACAGTCCTTTAATGTGAATTCGCTTCTCCCCACTTGAGTCTGTCAACTCACTGACATCATTAAAAAACAGGCATATGCCTCTTTCTCTGCCCTACCCCAAACAACGCTGCTTTCTTATGTAAATTAGTACTTCTTAGGATTTCCATTAGGAATCATCTCTTTGTTTGAAGAGTTATCATTTGTACTTGTTTTCCTAAGATGTTTAGTGTTATCCTTCTCACACACACACACACACACACACACACACACACACACACCCCTCGCCAAGTTTGTTTTCCGCTATTTCCCCTTCTTTTTCCAGTCTCCCATCTGAAAGTCCCTGTTCTGTTGATTTGTTTCGACATTTTTTTTAACTTTTTGGGGTGTATCATAATACCCAGCAAAACACAAACCAAGAGTGAACACTTTGATGACTGATCACAAAGTCAACACCCTCATGTAACCTTCACCATGTCAGGAAATAAAATCTTGCCTGCTCTCCAGAAGCTCCACTCACGTCCCTGCCAATCTTTATCCCCTCCCCTCACCCAGAAGGAGCCACCAAGCTGACTTCCAACATGCGCTTTCACCTGGTTTTGGATTTGTATCAAAGGTATGGAGCACTATTAATTTCTTCGAGTCTGGCCACTTTCACTCAACATTGTGTTTGTGAGATTTACTCATTAGCTCTAGTTCATTAATCTAAATTAATAGATAGCAGTTCCTCATATGAATTACCATCATTTATTTGTCTATTCCACTCCTGATAGACAGTTTGGTTCTCTCCAATTTGGAGCTATTATAAACAACGTTGCTATAAATACTTTGTACGTGTCTTTTGGTGCACATGGGTACGAAGTTTTGTCAGGTCTAATATCTAGAAATTACATTGCTGTTTGGCAGACAATGCATTTTTCACCTTTAATAGATAGTTTCAATGTCCAATGGCTGTGCCTCTTTGGTACCCCCCCCAAGAACATACAAAAGTGCCTTGATTCATTTGTTTACTTATTTTTTAATATTTATTAAGTTTAATAAAGACTTACTTGAATATTTGCACCTAAGACCAAAGGATTTCAGAGTTCTAAACTTTACAATTATTCTCATGATTTTACCAGTATCCTCAGAAAACCAGAGCCCTGATATCCTTCATACCTTTTGCCCAGACCTGTGTTGAACACAAAGAGCAGGGTCAAGCAGAAAACCCAGGAACCTGATGGTATGGTGGTCAGATTATCCTTGCCACCTGGAAGTTCTTTTATTTCTTCCTTCCCATGAAATTTCAGTAGTAATTACAATAGTTAAAATCTGGCAGACCCTAGAAGCTTAATGAAGATAGCTATATTCTTACAACCAAAATTACTGGACTGGGCGCCTGGGTGGCTCAGTGGGTTAAAGCCGCTGCCTTCAGCTCAGGTCATGATCCCAGGGTCCTGGGATTGAGGCCCGCGTCGGGCTCTCTGCTCAGCGGGGAGCCTGCTTCCTCCTCTCTCTCTGCCTGCCTCCCTGCCTACTTGTAATCTCTCTCTCTGTGTCAAATGAATAAATAAAATCTTTAAAAAAAAAAAAAATTACTGGACTATAATGATCCTCTTATTTCAGCAATTTTCAAATGGGAACAGATTATTAATGATTCATTTACTTGATTTGTATATGAGCCATTCAGAAAATGATGACAAATATCCAATGAGTTCTTTAATGGGCCACTCAATCATGGTTATCAGGGTCAGTCTTGGTTATTTCTTTTAGCTGATTACAGCCACTATCACTGTCTATGACTTCTCCTTAGTACAGAACATAATCTACTTGTTAATTTGCTCATGTGTTGAGTCACTCAATAAGGATCACCCAACTCTGTGTCAACGTTGCCAGGAGCAGGAGGAGACCAAGGTGCAGACGGGGTCCTCTTAAAGACCGATGTGCTGGGCATTTTGTTTTATTCTCCTTCCTGAAAACCTTCAAAACAACTAAACCATGATGAAAGGTAGAAGGAAACATGCCACTTTTAGGAATCAAAGAAATGCCCAAACCTATGTGACAAAGAACGAAGCCTGTCTGCCAGTTGCTGCTGTCTGGACGCAGGATGGGTTGAGCAGGACTGAGGCTTCCCTCCAAGGGCTCCGGTTCGGAGATGTGTCAGTTCTGTCACTGACGATGCAGAGACACAATGGTGACCACAGACTGTCCCCAGGAAAACCTAAGTCAACGCCATGGAATATCGGAGGGGGGCAACTGTGTCAATGGGCCATTGCTCCTGCTTCCCAGGAGACGGAGGCTACCAGAGGCGAAATAAATTGTTGTTTTAAAGAACAGAACAGGAAAAGGTAAACAGAAACCTTCTACATTGTACAAGAAAGCTTATGAAATAAAGAAATATTTGACTATGCAGATTAACCCAGAATAAACACATTAAGGAAAATTCACAGCAAGATACAGCCAGTGAAATTAGTGTATTTAAAGGATACAGAATCATGAAAGTATCCAAGTAGAAAAAAAACAAATTACAGGGGGGAGGGGGTGATGGGCAGAATTCAGGTTGTTTGTAATAATCAGAAATGCCAGAGGACAATGGAACAATGCCCATTCCAATTGTCATACCCTCAAGTTTTCCTTCCAGTATAAAGGCTAGAAATATTCTCAACTATGCAAGAATGTAGGAACAATTACATCAATAATATTTTTTAAGGAAGATTTTTTTTTTAAAGTATGGAGCACAACCCAAGGTTTGAACTCATGACCCTGAGATCAAGACCTGAGCCAAGATCAAGAGTCAGACGTTTAACCCACTAAGTCACCCAGGTGCCCCTAAATAAGATTTTAAACATAAGGCACAACAAAAGTGCTTAATAAAATTCATCCACCAGGCCAAATACAGCATTCATTTGTCTTGAGTTTTCAACGTATTTGAGTAGACAACTGTGGGAAGAAACAATTGTGGTGAATAGTGATTACAAGAAAGAATATATTATTGCTATGGACATTTAAAAATAATATATGATAATATCAAATGCTTGCAAGGATACAAAGAAACTGAACCACTTATACACTGTGAATGGGAATATAAAATGGTACCACCACTCTGAGTATGACCGTTTCTTACAGAACTTAAGCACTTGTTTACCATACAATCCAACAAATATATTCCCAGGTATTTATTCCAGAGAAATGAAAGCTTATGTTCACTGAAAAACCTGTACATAAACGTGCACAGAAACTCGTTTGTGGTGGCCTAAAAATGGAAATAACCTAAATATCCTTCAATGGGTTATCAGATAAGCAGCTAAGATACATCCATTCTGTGGAATATGACTCACTGAGAAACGAGAACAAACTACTGCTACATGCAGCAATGTGGTGAATGTCAAGGGGATTCCACAGACTGCAAAGAGTCAATTATCACGTTTCCATAATGCATGAGTCCATTTGTGTAATGTTCCTGAAATGACAGAATCACAGGGATGGAGAACAGGTTCGTGGTGCAAGGGCTTGAGGGATCCTCGTGATGGGAATTCTTTTGTGTCTTTGTTGTGGGGGGTCACACAAACCTGTCCATGTGACAGGATTGCACAGAACCACATGCGTGTACAGCTGGTGACATCTGAATAGGTTGGATGGCTTACGTCCATGCTGATTTGGGGTTTTGATGCTGTACATATGCTCGATGCTATCTTTGAGGAAAACTGGGCAAAGGCTAGAAAGGGTCTCTTTATATTATTTATTTCATTACTTTGTACATGTGAATCTACAATCGTCTCAAAATAGAAGATTTTTTTTTTAATTTTTAATTATTTGTTTATTTGTGTGTGAGAGAGAGAGCGCATAAGCGAGCAGGGGAGCAGAGGGCAAGGGAGAAGCAGACTCCCCGCTGAGCTGGGAGCCCGATGTGGGGCTCAACTCCAGACCCTGAGATCATGACCCAGGCTGAAGGCTGATGCTTAACCCGCTGAGTCACCCAGGTGCCCCCCAAACTAGAAGTTTTAAAATGCATATAATATAAATGGGAAAAATCTGGGGAGAATAAATCACTAAAGCCTAATGTTGAAACTAAAATAAGCACTTTGGTCTTTTATAAAGTAATAGACCTTGTACAACTTTTTTTAATGTAAAGATTATTTAGAATTGTGATGAAAATATACTTCCGTTGTTCTTTCAGTTTAACTTAGATGTTTTTTTCCCCAAGATTTTTATGTCTTTATCTGACAGAGAGAGAGAGCATGAGCACAAGCAGGGGGAACAGCAGAGGGAGAGGGAGAAGCAGGGACTCGATCCCGGGACCTTGGGATCACGACCTGAGCCGAAAGGGGATGCTTAACCGACTGAGCCCCCCAGGTGCCCCTAACTTAGTTTCTTTTAAGTTCAAATAAAATTAAATGTAATGTAACTTATTTTAAAATAGCATAAGTAATTTGACTCTCTTTTTCTAAAATTCTTTGTCTTTATATTTTTTCTATCTTTATATCTGCAATGACACAGTAACAGATATTTAGGGAGAAAATCACCCAATACCAAGAAAGGCTACTTTTTATTAATGACATTTGAGGCAAGTTTTTTAACTTTCTTTTTTGTGTCTTTATGACTTTAAATTGTGGATGTGTGCCATTTTTATTTATTTATNTAAATAAATAAATAAATAAATAAAATAAAATAAAATAGCATAAGTAATTTGACTCTCTTTTTCTAAAATTCTTTGTCTTTATATTTTTTCTATCTTTATATCTGCAATGACACAGTAACAGATATTTAGGGAGAAAATCACCCAATACCAAGAAAGGCTACTTTTTATTAATGACATTTGAGGCAAGTTTTTTAACTTTCTTTTTTGTGTCTTTATGACTTTAAATTGTGGATGTGTGCCATTTTTATTTATTTATTTATTTATTTTTATTCTTTGCCCCAGGGGTACAGGTCTGTGAGTCATCAGGCTTACACCTTTCACAGCACTCACCATAGCACAAACCCTCCCCAATGTCCATCACCCATCCACCCCATCCCTACCCTCCCACCCCCAGTAACCCTCAATTTGTTTCGTGAGATTAAGAGTCTCTAGGATGTGTGCCATTTTTAACCCTAACATATAACAACCAAAACCAAAATAAAATAGAACAACAGTCCCTGCCCTGGAAGGGGCTTTTGTCTTGCCGGATAACAAGCAGGTAAACAGAAGATTTACAAAAAGGCTTGAAACTTCCATGACAGCACAGAGAAGGAAGAAACTAAAACTGCCTGAGTTTGGGAATGGGAGAAGATTGCCCAGGGGTGAGGAAGCGTTTTACAATATTGTCTTTTAAAATATTCATTTTGGGACGCCTGGGTGGCTCAGTGGGTTAAAGCCTCTGCCTTCGGCTCAGGTCATGATCTCAGGGTCCTGGGATCAAGCCCCCATCAGGCTCCCTGCTCAGCGGGAAGCCTGCTTCTCCCTCTGCCTGCTGTTCCCCCTGCTTGTTCTCGCTCTCTCTGACAAATAAATAAAATCTTTAAAAAATAATAAAATAAAAAATGAAACATTCATTTTTTGGTAATTTTACAAGTTCTTTCTGGAAAAAGCACACCACAGTAAAACTATTTCAAGTCAGACTTTCCACAGTAAAATCCACTTTGGTTAGTTTTGATAACTTATTGGCATGACTGTGTAAAAGCTAAAAAACTGAAAGTGGAATAGCAAGGACTTGGAGGCCAAGAGCTCATTTATTTATTTTAATAAAAAATAGTTTTGGGGGCGCCTGGGTGTCTTAGTCGTTAAGCATCTGCCTTCAACTCCGGTTGTGATCCCGGGGTCCTGGGATCGAGTCCCACATCAGGCTCCCTGCTCAGTGGGAAGCCTGCTTCTCCCTCTCCCACTCCCCCTGCTTGTGTTCCCTCTCTCGCTGTCTCTGTCAAATTAATAAATAAATCAATCTTTACAAAATAATTTCAATAAATAGAACCTTACTTGAATAAGACGCTTTTCAAAAATTTGTTTTCATCGTTTTAATGATCATTTTCTTTACCTTTGTAAAAGATGTATTAAAGCCACACACTGCGGTGTGCTGGTAACCTACTTTTTTTCATTTATATATGAAATAAAAAGCATTCAAAAGTTTAATTTTCATCATTAGCTGGAAATTTTCCCAAACATTGAGCAGCACGTATTAATTTGTCCTTTATCTTAATCTCTGAATACACAACCCATATATTTTCACTCCAGACTTGGTGCCAGACGAAAAACTCTTACTCTAGCAGGGATGTGTAATCGAAATCTTTCATTGAATCTATGTCTAATATTTGTACAGTTGGCTGCGTGTCACCCTTATTTACATGATGTGATTGTGTGATGACATGATTGGCCATGATTAGGTCATGCAGACGGACATTCGTCAGAACGATCTTGCCCGTGAGCCTCACTGTCCTGACCTACGGCCCCCGAGCCCCCAGCGAATCCCCTCCCATTTCAGGAAATTCACCACTCGCCCCTGGGTCACTTTGGGTCACTTTTCGTGATTGCAAAGCTCTGCACGACCTAAACAAAAAGACTTCCGAGGGGCTGATCTCATGACTCTATAGGCACAGCTTGTGTTGTGTTCGAGGTAACTTTTTAGGTTGCAAATGAGAGATCCATGTCCATCACATGTAAGGAGTAGAAAGGGGTGACGAGAGTCCTTCTACGCAGGAATGCCGCAGTAAATGAAACAATCCGGGAAAAACCACCAGCAGCAACAGCAAACGCAAAACAGTCCTTGGGATCTTCGCTGCTCGGTCGGAGGACCTTGACATTAAGAATTTGGCGATCTTCCCTCGGGGGCCCAACCCTCAGCCCGACTACACACCTGTGTCTGTTCTCGTTCAAGTGAAACAGAGCTGCAGGAGTCCCTGTCCCGTAGGGAGCCGGTGGGGCACAGCGGACCCCCAGGGAAGGGTCTGAGTTCTGAGGGGGGAGGGGAGGTAAGAAGCCACGAGGTGTTTCTATCAGAGTGTCTTTTGTGGAAACTTGACTCTCACAATCAACTGATGGCCTTTTTTCGCTGACCTAGTGCAACTCGGGTAGACACAACTGTTCCTTGTAAGCTGCTCACCGGACACTTCTCTGTTAGAGTCTTTGCTTTTTTTTTAAGATTTTCTTTCTTTATTTCATAGACACAGCGAGAGAGGGAACACAAGCAGGGGGAGTGGGAGAGGGAGAAGCAGGCTCCCCGCCGAGCAGGGAGCCCCATGCAGGACTCGATCCCAGGACCCTGAGATCGTGACCTGAGCTGCAGGCGGCCGCTCGACCACTGAGCCCCCAGCTGCCCCTCCTGCGTTAGATTCTTCCTCGGTGTCGGCCACAATACCCCGCGCATGTGGGCACTGAATGCTCCTTCTGTAACAGTGACAATATGGCTAGAACCACTTTCACAAGTTCGTAACACACCAGCAATACGTAATTGCAACACTGTCCACGGACCACATGAAAGAAATGTCATTTTCGAAGACCAGACGTGATGATGTTTGCGGGGCACTTAACTCAGAAGGCATCTCACGTGGCCGAGTAATGTCTATGAGAACCTCATGTTGTATTTCCCGAGGTGTGTGTGTGAACGTGTCTGTGTGTTGGAACTCCGGGCATATGCTTGCATTTCTTTCATGGTTTTGCAAATGAATAGGGCGGTGTAGCGACAGCAGCGGAGACCCACCTCAGCCTCAGGGGCTGGTTGCCGAAAACCACATTTTTACACACATGTTATTATAGAAACTTACTGTGCTTGTTCACTGAGGAGCAATGCGTGAGTCTCATCATCGCAAATGACTACCGTGCTCCCAAGAAAAATTCCACAAATTCTCATTCAGGAGAGAAAATCGGAAATGAAGCCAAGAGCCGAGATTTCTCCGTGGGACGGACAGCCAGGGTGCTGCTCCGTGATGCCGGCGCGTGACTCAGCCTCTCTGGCGTCTTACTTTCCTTGTCAGGAAGGAACAGAACCTCCCTTTAGACGCTTAAATCCTCTGCCGTGGGACGAACCCTCCTCTCACTTTCTGTCCGGGCCTCGGAAAAACAACTCAGCGGCCCCGGGTGCCTGTCGTTGGAAGTCGCAGTCCAGGGGCTCATGACCTCGCGGGGCCCGGCCACAGCTCACGGCTGCTGGCCTCTGATTAATTCGGGGAGGCCAGCGGCACGCAGATGGGTGTCCCCTGGCTGCCGGCCGGTGCGCGTCCGGCCCCGCGCCGTTGCCTCCCGGTGTCCCCCTCTCCGTCCTCCCCGGCCCGCAGTCCCTGCCCCTCGGAACGACTGTCGCCCCAGCCGGGGCGTTTCCCAGGACACTCCGTCCGTCCTTCTGGCATCTCCTTCCTGCGCACTGGCAGACGATTATCTTCTAGAGCCCCTTTTGGAATTAGGGTCGATGTTTCTCTCTTTCCTGCACGGAGAGTCCTCACAGAATATGTCCAGACACGCGCACCTGGCGGGCTCAGTTGGTTAAGCGTCGGCCTTCGGCTCAGGTCATGATCCGGGAGTCCCGGGACTGAGTCCTGCATCGGGCTCCCTGCTCAGCGGGGGGTCTGCTTCTCCCGCTGACCCTCCCCCCTCTCCTGTTGTCTCTCTCTCATTCTCTCTCTCGCTCTCAAAGAAATAAAATCTTAAAAAAAAAAAAAAAGTATGTGCAGATTCCTTAGCGAATCTTAAGGAACGCCCATCATGTCTTGACCGTTTTCTTCCTTGCTCGCTCAATGTCCTACAGCACCTTGGGTTTTAGAAACCTAGGTTCTGTCAATCCTGAAAACCTTGCAGACTGTTCTGTACTTTTTTGCCTTCGTACATGTTCTTACTGCTCCTTTTCCAACCCTGCTCCGAAAGAAAGCCCAGTCATTCACCTCATCTATGAAGACTTGAGGGGATCTCAGAAGAGGGTTCAGCTTTGCAACTCTGTGGTTGGTCTAAAGACATTTCTGACGTTGCCTAATCAATTTTATCATTTGTTTTGCTTTGTTTTTTATTTGGATCTTTCCTACTAATCTTCCCTTCAGAGGCTCAGCCAATTTTTAAATTCCTACCACCTCACAGAGTGTCTGGCACATACCTGGCATTCAATTAGCAATTGTTGATGCATGAACGAATGAGCCAGCGGTGGTCATTGGAAGAGCTTGGTATGAAGGTACCCATCACCGCGGGCTCTGCATGACTGAGCTGAGTTTGCCCTTTGGAGAAGCGCCCAGCTCACTAGACATCATGGATGCAACAAACGACTTAGAGGGGAGAGTGTCTGCAGAAACACAGAGAACACTATCAAGTTCCAAATGATGACCGCTGCTGGGCTTTCTCATTAGAGCATTTGGAGTCGGAGATGCTTTGGGGGATTGTAGCTGCTGGGAGCCCGTGGCAGCCCCTGACGGCAGAAGCATGAATGGCCCTCGCTGGCGGACAGCTGGAACTGCAAGGAGGGAAGGCTGAGTGGCCCTGCAGGATGGCAGCTGAGGACAGGCCTCCCGCTGCCTGCGCGCATCATGGAAGCTTCCAGGAGAGACACCGGAGAGCAGCCGGCTGGGCCGCCATCAGTGCTCAGAAAGCAAGGGCCCTCTCCTTCCCCAAAGGCATCCTCTCTGGTCCCCCGTGGGAAAGGGAGAGAAGGAGTCCAATGTCGTTCCCACTCAGAGACGCAGGAACACATTTCCCAGCAGAAATCTAGGGAGCCAGAAGACCTCCGTGGGGCTTTCAGCGGGGAGTGAAGGCTTGAAATGAAATCCAATCTTCCTCGTTTGGTGGAGGGCAGGGGCAGGAAAGAGTTAGAATTAGCAGGTCCTAAAAATAGAGTAACAAGACTGACTTTATTTGAAATGTAGAAAGAGAGAAGTGTAGAATAAGAACCAATGTAAATAACAAAAAGTGAGGAATTTCAACCCAGCGTGGGGTGCAATGGGCCTTGCCCTGCTAAAAGGAATGGAGTCCTTTTCCCCATTTCTCATCCTACAAAAGAAACCAACATGTGGAGTGTCTGATGCCAAAATTCCAGCAAATCACTTTAACTGCTGAGTTTTCTAAGTATCAAAAGGTTGGTATTTCCCAAATTCTGCTAAATAGAAGGGTCTTCCTATTTTGTCTGCCTATTACCACTGTGGTCTGTGAAATTCAAACAAGTCACCTAAATTTAAATAGTTCTTTCTTTCTTTTAATTTTTTTTTTAAGATTTTATTTATTTATTTGACAGCAAGAGAGGGAACACAAGCAGGGGGAGTGAGAGAGGGGGAAGCAGGCTTCCCGCTGAGCACAGAGCCTGATGCGGGACTCGATCCCAGGACCCTGAGATCATGACCTGAGCGGAAGGCAGATGCTTAACAACTGAGCCACCCAGGTATCCTTAAATTTAAACATTTCCGAGAGGACCACAAAACTGAGTGCTGTCTTTGCCCGAGGTGTTTCTTTTAAAAGAAAGTTTTTGCATAGAAGTTAAATATCTAGGGATGCCTGGGTGGCTCAGTCGGTTAAGCGTCAGCCTTTGGCTCTGGTCCTGATCCCAGATCCCTGGGATTGAGTCCCGAGTCCGGCTCCCTGCTCAGCAGGGGGTCTGCTTCTCCCTCTGCCTCCTGCTCCCAGTGATTGTGCTCTCTCTGACAAATAAAGAAATAAAATATTTGGGAAAAGTTGCAAAAAAAGAAATTAAATATCTAATCCGAACTTTTAGGAATAAATAGGAAGCGTTGTTTCAGATTAATTTGGATGACAAAATACTTTTGCTACTACTACTGTTGGGCATAGTACTAAGTACACAATATTTCAAAATAAAATAGTATTCATGGATCACAAAATAGTTAATTCTCAAAGAAAAACATAAAAATGAAGAAAAAGAAAAGTAAACAAAGGAAAAAACCTTTAGTTCCATTCTCCAAATAGAGCTATGTTTCTAAGACGGCATTTTTTTCCTTTCTAGACTTTGGCCCTAAGTGTAAAGGGGCCTTGTTCTCATAGTTACCAGCTACACGTACAGTTTAGGTTATGACGTTACATGAAATACTGTGATTCCAACCATAGGCATAACAGCGGCCGGAACAGGGGCGAACCAGGTGGGGGGGACGTTTCTGTGTGTCAGCCTCTCCGTACACAGCACCTCTAATTTACTCACTGCTGGACTGACTTCGACAGCCCCATAATGTCTACGTGGATTTTCAGGACGTCCAGAAATCCGCAGGAGATGTACCCTGGTCCTACAAGGCCCTCGTCCGTCCACGAAAGCAGCATTTCCGAGCTGGAAGAGTCCATAACTTGAGGGCACAATCTCAGTTTTAAGAAGAGGAAATTAGAACCAAAAGAAATTATGCAATTTGCTCGAAGCTCTGCAGTGAGTTGGTCTCTGGGTCAACCACCGCCACTGGCCCTCGGGATGGCTGTCCAGTGCTTTCCACAACACCCACTGCCTGTCATTCATCTGTTGCTAAAATTAGTACCCACTGGAGGAGGCTCTCCGGAGCTCTCCCAGCCCCTCACGCCTCGTCCCTACTGCTTGGGCTAGGCCAGACTGTGGAAAGCTATAACAGAAAGAGGATGTCAATACTACATTTCTGTTTTGAATCCAGAGACAGGACCTGCAAACTTGTCCTGCAATTCTCGCGTCCTCTCGGGCTGAACGGTTCGTTTACTGAGGAGGAGACATAGTCTCTAATTCAACCACACAATGGAGAAAAGCACTTTAGTAGCAAGAATAAAATCTCAATATCACATCCACCCTTCGTTCCCCGTCTCTCCAGCTGGACCTGACTTGGAGTTATCTGAAACTGGGCTGGTATTCTTGGAGGAGAGAAGATGATCTAGAAATAAGAAAAAAATTATCCTGTAGGGGAGCTATGGTCACAGACAGAACACACTAATTCCTATTTCTTTTTAAGGGTAGAAAGTCGTTTTAGGGGCGCCTGGGTGGCTCAGTGGGTTAAAGCCTCTGCCTTCGGCTCAGGTCATGATCTCAGGGTCCTGGGATCGAGCCCCACATCGGGCTCCCTGCTGGGAGAGGAGCCTGCTTCCTCCTCTCTCTCTGCCTGCCTCACTGCCTACTTGTGATCTCTCTCTCTGTCAAATAAAGAAATAAAATCTTAAAAGAAAAAAGAAAGAAAGTCATCTTAGGACTTGCTTTCCTGTTCGCTCACCTCCCCATCATCAAGATGTCTTGCAGGAGGGAAAGTTAATTCAGATGAAACTGGAAAAGGGGTTGCTCTAAAAACTCTCCTTCTGTTCTCTCTTCTACATGCCTGATCAAACTCAAGTTCAATATGTGTTAGGGTGTCTCTGAACTTCTAAACTGACACATCCGTGAACTTGACTCAGGAGGTAAGGCACCTCACCATTTCACCTACTGCATTTCCTCTTCCTCTAAACCCCTGTTCTGTTTCTCAGAAACCTTTACGTTTTCTCCCCAGCACCTATCAAAGTTTATAATCACGTTATTTATTACCTTATCTTTTTTTTTTAACGTTTATATACCCAAAGAACTAGATCGGAGCTCCGTGTGGCGAAGAGCCATGTCCTTCTGATCCATCACTAACTGCCCACATCCTGGCTCCATGCTTGTCACATGTGAGGTACTTGGTAAATAAATGTTGGGTGAATAAAGGAATGTTACCAGGCAGGCATCTATGCTCCCTAATGACAATGTAGCACTTCAGGGACTTTTTTAAAATTTAATTTAGGAATGCTTCTTAGAAAGATGGTCGAAGGGACGTTGTTTCCAGAACGGACGGGAAGGTCGGGAGAAGATAACCACCGTTTCCTGAGCAGCTATCATGTGCCGGGAATGTTAATCCTCGCAATGACGCAGTACAAGAGGTGTGATTAGTTCTCTTTTCACTGATGAGGAACCTGAAGTGAAGCAACTTTTCAATTTTGTGCAATTAGTGGAAAAGCCTGCACTCAAGTCCAAGGCGCGGGCCCCATTCTTTAGACCGGTGAAGCTTCCATTATCTTCACTTGGGGGGTGGCTCTTGTGTTGTCTGAGGTGCTGGATGGGCCAGAACGAAGACCTGGGTTCCGAAGGGACTCATCAGGATGGGAGGGGGTCTTGTCGACTGTGGCTAAGTCAGGTCTGAGAGATGAGGCCCAAAGGGCAGACACGGAATTAGGAAAGGACAGAATCAAAAGTCAGGAGGCCTGTGAAGACAGGATCTGAGTCACTTTTCAGCCCACTGAAATCTGGCCTCCAACCCCCCAGCAGCTCTCATTAATGTCACCAATGACTTTGACATCAACAAATCTGATGGGTAATATTTACTCTTTATCCTGCATGGCTTCTCAGTAGACTTTGGCGTTCTGACCATTTCCTTCTTTGTGAATCATTGTTTACCCTCGGCCTCGCTGCCACCCTGTCTCCGTCTCCCGTCTTCCTCTTCCCTCTCTGCCTCTCCAGCTCAGTCTGGTGCCGCTTCATCTGCGCAATAAATGTGGCAGGTCCAAGATCAAGGCGAGACGTGTTTCTCTTCCTCCTCCCGGTCTGTATACGTTCTCTCTCCAGGTAAACTCGTCTATTCCCATGGCTCTAGACATTACTGATGCTGATGACTCTTCAAAATTTTATTTCCCGTCTTACGCTCTCCTTCTGAGCTCCAGACTTGATTTAGCACTTGCCCCCTTGGCCCCGCTGTTTGGATATTTCAAAGGCAGTTCAAATTGAACCTGTTCAAGTACAAACTCACCCACTGCAATCCTGATTGTCTTGAATAGTCCTAATCTTAATGAACGAGCCCGTCTACGCACTTGAGCAAGGCAGAAAGTTAGCATAATCCTATACCTCCCTCTCCCTCGATCCTCCCATATAAACCTCCCAATTCTCTCTCTCTCTCTCTCCTTTTTTTTTTTCTTTCTGGAACCACACTTAATCGGTCTCTCTACCTCTGCTCTTGGTCTCCTCCGATCCGTTCTCTGTGTTTTCATCAGAGATATCTTTTTTTTTAAAGATTTTATTTATTTATTCGACAGAGAGGGATTACAAGTAGGCAGAGAGGCAGGCAGAGAGTAGAGGAGGAAGCAGGCTCCCCGCTGAGCAGAGAGACTGATGTGGGACTCGATCCCAGGACCCCGAGATCATGACCTGAGCCGAAGGCAGAGGCTTTAACCCACTGAGCCACCCAGGCGCCCAGAGATATCTTTTTAAAACACAATTCCGACTATGTCATCCCATTGTAACCATAGAACGAAACTCCAGTTTCTACACAGTCCATACATTCCTGAATGGTCTGACTTCTTTTATTTCTCGGCCCCACTCAATCGATACTAACTCTCTGCTTTGGGGTTCCCACCACCGATGGCCTTCCTTCGGCTTACAGAACACACCCTGCTCCCTTTGGCCTCAAGTCTGTCACATATTCCGTCCCTCTTCGTGCAGCGAGCTCACTTCCTTCCACCCATCCTTAGACCCATCCTGGTCAATGCTTAGATCTCAACTGAAATGTTTTGGACCCCATTACATGCACAGACCCAGGGTTAAGTTCCCCTGATGCCTAGTATACTCGTTCATAGATCCCTATACATTGCATAATTTGATTAATTGTCTCATGGAGATTGTTCATCACTGAGTTCCAGGGACAAGCACAACATTTTGCACAAAGATGATTTGTGAGTATTTGTCAAATTTAGTTCTCAAATAAATAAATAAAATCTTAAAAAAAATAAAATCTTTTAAAAAGTGTGGGAGATTTGGTGATATCATTAGAGAATATGAATCATTTATTTATAAGGCAATAAATTTTTTTAAAGATTTTATTTGACACAGTGAGAGAGACAGCAAAGTAGGAGGAGTAACAGGCAGAGGGAAAAGCAAGCTCCCCGCCGAGCAGGGAGCCCAGTGGCGGGACCTGATCCCAGGACCCTGAGATCAGGACCTGAGCCAGAGGCAGATGCTTAGCCTACTGAGCCACCCAAGTGCCCCAAGGCAATGAACATTTTACCTTATCTTTAGATTTCTTTGACTTTATCAAGCTGAGTCATTCCTAATGATTTTTGTTGTGATTGTTGCTGTTTTGCTAAATCATATTCCCCCATTAACTTTCAATTCACTGTTTAAGAGATATTTCCATTATAGAAATTTAAAATAAGCTTTATTATTTTTTTTTAATTTGGACAACAGTGCAGTTAAAATGGCAGCTGAGTCTATGCTAAATGTAGTATCGCTGGCAATTTTGCATAGATCTACAATCATTTCATCAGCTCCTGACAGTCTCTCCTGTTCTTACGTCCAACTTGTCCCTCTCCAATAAATAAGAGGGATTTCTGAAGGCCGAAGACCGTCCTCAGTGGATTCGGGTTGCTGGGGTGGAACCGGCATCCAGCACTCCTTCTGCCAACAGCAGCTACAAATACACCGCACTGTGCCTCCGTCTCTGTCTGCGTGGCTGGGGGGGCGCTGACCCATCCCCAGCTCCGGGGCAGGCCAGTCACCCCTGTCCCATCACAGGCCCGCTTCCCCTGGCCAAGGTGACTGGCACACAGAAGGACCAGGCAGGCCGGTGGGATTCGATTGTGCTGTCTGAACCGAGTGGGAAGGAGAACCTCTCCTTCCTCCTTCCCCGGCTGAGAGGGGGGAGCGCGCCCTGGCTTTCTGCCCTCTTGCCCCCCGAGATGAGATGGAGCCAATACACAGACAAGCAGAAGCGGGACACGGTGGGATGGCGGCACGGGCGTAATTTGAGTGTGAGTGCCTTCATGCATGTAGGGCAGGGCTGAGACTTTTTCTGTAGAGGGTCAGCTAGTAAATAAGCTGGGTTTTGTGGGCCCGTGGTCTCCGCTGAGACTTAGCCTACTGGCCTCACAGCACAAAACAGCCACAGACAATATGTAGCCTAATGAGCTAGGCTGCGTTCCAAAAATTTTATTTGTGCATGCTGAAATTTGAATTTCGCGTAATTTGTATGTGCTCTGAAACATTCTCCATCTTTTGATTTTTTTTCCCCCAACCATTTAAAAAGTGCAAAAACCATTCGTAACTTGCTGGCTTTATAAAGGGCCATCAGGCAGACTGGCTCGCAGGGCGCACTTGCCAGCACCACTCTTGGCTTTTCAGGGGCCAGTAGCCCGGCTTGTAAATTCTCTTTTTTGCCTTAAATCAATCAGAGTGTGGGGGTTCTTTGTTTTGTTTTTTTCCTGTCATTTGCAAGTGAAAGAGTCCTGACCTTATCCCACACCTGGGATTTAGTTTTTCTTTTTGGCTTAAACAGTTCAGAGGTCTGGAAAACTCCTAGAGATGAATGTCGAAGAAACTCTTTTCACACTAGCTAAGGTGGGAAAAATGTTTAACAATATCTCAGCTGGGGAGCTGTAGGAAAGCTCGGGCCTCTGGGATGTGTGGTTTCAACATCCCTGTGAAAAATGCTAGTAAAAATGCTCGTAAAAATAACAATGCAGTTTGTTATAAATTTACTAACTTAAAAAAAAAAAAAAAACTGGGACGCCTGGGTGGCTCGGGTGGTTGAGCAGCTGCCTTGGGCTCAGGTCATGATCCCAGCATCCTGGGATCGAGTCCCGCATCGGTCTCCTTGCTTGGCAGGGAGCCTGCTCCTCCCTCTGCCTCTGTCTGCCTCTCTGCCTGCTTGTGCTCTCTCTCTGACAAATACATAAATAAAATCTTTAAAAAAAAAACAAAACTACTAACATAAGAGCCTGAAATTGGATGAAAAGAGCTTATTTCAGTATGGCGTTATTTGTGTTTAACCCTTTCCAGATCGATCCCCCCGACTGGAAAATACCATATTATATTTTATTTATTTACTTAATTTTTTTTTAGGATTTTATTTATTTATTTGACAGAGAGAGAAATCACAAGCAGGCAGAGAGACAGGCAGAGAGAGAGGAGGAAGCAGGCTCCTTGCCGAGCAGGGAGCCCGATGTGGGTCTCCATCCCAGGACCCTGAGATCATGACCTGAGCCGAAGGCAGAGGCTTTAACCCACTGAGCCACCCAGGCGCCCTATATTTTAATATTAATATTTTCAGTGTCATCTCAGGTGGAATTCATTACCAGCCCACAGCCTATTGCTGACAGTGTTTGGAACGTACCCTCAACGGTTTACTGCTAATTCCGCTGTCCTCTCTCAGTCTGCACCTATCTTCTTTTCTGCCCATAACCTCTTTATTAGTCATTACATTGGTTCCTGGTGTTTTAAAAACTGACCATTTAATTTAAAGCAAAGTGGCAAAGAAGAGAAATGGGCAAATATAAATAAATTGATCTCTGTGCTAATAATTAACCCAATATACTCTACCAGCTTGAAATAGATGTTTCAAAATACTTTTGAGAAGAGGAGATTGATTTTATTGTCACAATGTGCCTCCTGAAGTCGACGCTTTAATTACTCAGATGTGCAAATTAATGATGAAAGCAGATTTAAATCCATCTTGAAACACTAACAGAGCCTAAACTTATTAAAAGTATCCACAAATGACAGGCTGCTCTTTGTTCTTCTACCCTAACAAAATCACTACTTACGTGTCTGCATCTTATCTCGCGGGAAGATAATTTTTACACGTAACATTGTTGTCATTATTGCATGGAAACTTCTGCCTGCAAGGGACACCTGGGTGGCTCAGCCCGCTGAGCGTCGAACTGTTGATTTCGGCTCAGGTCGTGACCTCAGGGTCTGGAGATGGCGCCCTGCCGTGGGCTCCATGCTCAGTGGGCGGTCTGCTTGAGATTCTCTCTCCCTCTGTCCCCCCTCCCCCCCCCACATGCTCTTGCACACACTCTCTCTCAAATAAAATAAATAGATAAAACCTTCAAATTTCTGCATGTGTTTCTATTTTAACTTGCCATTGAAATTCTGCATTGCTTCCTGTTTCTACAGTCTTCATCGTGACCATTTTATGGGCAACATTACATTACAAAATATTACATTTCCTTTATATAACAAGCAGAAAGCTTGCATCTCCTTGACGTTCTAGAAAATGCTCCGCTGAATATTCTCATGGGGTCTCCGAATCCATTTAGAATCTCTGAGGACCTTCCAGAGTTCCTTCAGCATTTCCTTCTCGGAGAGGAAGCAGCTCCTTCCTGATTGAGTGACTGTCTATTCTCTCCCACCCACATCATGCAGGTTGTTCATCTACTTGATGGGTATGCCAGAAGCAAAAGTAGTAATTCCATTACAAGTGCTTTCGCTAAATATGGATTTCTTACTTTTAACCAAAGGCGGTTGTTACAGTCAGAGCAGCACGCTCATCCTCAGAGAAGACAGGCTCTGGGGGTGGCCTGAGAGCTTTCCTGACTTCGCAAGCACCTCCCCTTCTCCCCTTCTTCCCTTCTCCCCTCTGCCCTGCGACCAAGAATGGTCAGACCCCCAGCTGGGTCGGCAGCCTGTGCCGCAGCAGCAGCCTTGCTGAGCTGAGGTCCGGGGCCAGTGTCCCGGGACTGCACAAATACCACATTTTCTTTCATCGGGTCACTTTCATCGTTTCTGCAGAACTTGAGGACGAGTCAAGCTCCTCTGGTCTCTAAACAGTCAGAAAGGAGCTGTGAACAAATTCTTAGCAGCAGGGAAATGAGACTGAGACTCACCCACACAGGGAAGGCCAGGAGGGCAAGCGAGCCTCTCCCCATGTCTTATTTGGACCGAGAACTGGACCATTTCTGTGCATAAAGGCTAGGTTATGACAGGTGCGGGTTGATGTTTCTTCCTTACAGATTAGACGGCAGATGGCAGGCTGTGGTGCGTTTGTCTGTCTGTTCCATATGTTGAAAGGTGGCATTTGGATGAATGTGATGTATTGCATTGTTGCTTTAAGAGTAAACTCAGTGGCTCCAAGGGTATACACATGTTTAAAGATCCTGAAGTTTTGTGGGGTTTTTTTGGTGTTTTTTTTTTTGTATTGTTGTCAAAATTTTGGAATGCTACCAGAGAAAAAATATCTAGCTTCACCTTGAATGCACTGGCAAAGTGATTAAAAAGTGATTAAGTTTTCTCTTCTTTGATTCCCAAGAATGAAAAATACTTTTCGTATCTATTTGCTTTGTTCCCATTTGAGTCGTACATTCATGTTTTATGTCCCCCTTATTTGGATGGGCTTTGTTTTGCTCTTCACCGTCATTTATAATTCTATTTGAATCCTTCTCTGGGGATGCCCAGGTGGCTCAGTTGTTAAGCATCTGCCTCTGGCTCAGGTCATGATCCCAGGATCCTGGGATCCAGCCCCGAATTGGGCTCCCTGCTCAGCGGGGAGTCTGCTTCTCCCTCTCCCACCCCCCCTGCTTGTGTTCCTTCTCTCACTGTGTCAGAGAGACGCATGTCCAATACATAAATAAAATCTTTTTTAAAAAATTTACTGAATCCTTCTCTGGTTATCTTTCTGTGCTGTCCTTCCCATTTTAGATTTTTAGGTATGGATTGTGCTTCATTTCTTTATATATTTTCACCTTGGCTAGCTGTTAAATATCCTCATATTTAATACCATGTATATTTACTTTAAGCTCTTACAAAAAATATTAGTTTATATATCTAAGTAATCAAATATATTAGAGATCCTAATTAGGTTGGTAATTATGTTGTATTTTGTGTGTAGTTTTTCTAATCTTTATTAGTTTAGTTGGAAATTCTGTCATCTCTATGATTTTCATTTCAACAACAGTTTAATATTTCTAAGTTATTTTATGAGTGTTTTGTGAGAAATAGAGTGTGCAATTTCATTAAAATTTAGTATGTCTATGTTTCCCTAAGAAGTCTGAAAAAAGGGGCGCCTGGGTGGCTCGGTTATTAAGCGTCTGCCTTCGGCTCAGGTCATGATCCCAGGGTCCTGGGATGGAGCCCCACATCAGGCTCCCTGCTCAGCGGGAAGTCTGCTTCCTCCTCTCTGCCTGCCTCTCTGCCTACTTGTGATCTCTCTCTGTGTCAAATAAATAAATAAAATCTTTAAAAAAAAAAAGGAAGTCTGAAAAAAGTGCACCCCCCAGAAGAGACTGATTTCTTATTTTAATTTACTAATTAACGTCACATTTTTAATGCTCTAGTAGGGTGTAGGCACTCTTCTAGTAAATTCCAGGTGACTCGTGTTATAGATGAGTCAGTTATTTGATGACAAAGAGGCATCCACCAGGAGCTCCTTTTCTGTTGTTTTCTTTGGGCACGGTGAGTCATGGTAAGGAAACAGCAGGATCCGTAGCCCTCCCGAGCTGTCTTAGTCATGCCAATAAATGTTATCACATCCAATCTCACCTCTAGATTCTATCCGAACGGAAATTATAGGAAGTCTGAAACGTCAATAAAGATTATTGTTATGCTAAGCTTTTAGAGTTTTCAAAAATACTACAGTATGTAGGGAAATGTGCCACCAACTTCATCCCTTTTCTAGCTGTAGGCACATACGTGGAGAAATAATGAGAGGCAGGCATGACTGTAGCGGCTGAACACGTGGAGAAATGAGAGGCAGGCATGACTGCAGCGGCTGAATACATGGAGAAATGAGAGGCAGGCATGACTGCAGCGGCTGAATACATGGAGAAGTGAGAGGCAGGCATGACTGCAGCGGCTGAACACATGGAGAAATGAGAGGCAGGCGTGCCTGCAGCGGCTGAACGCGTGGAGAAATGAGAGGCAGGCATGACTGCAGCGGCTGAATGCTTCAAGTGATCGCCAAGACACTGTACAGAACATCGGCTTTACCTTGACCTGCTTAGCTATTCCTTGGCAATTATGGCAGAAATGTTTTGGCAGCCGTACCAAAATGCAGCCGCTTGAAGGCAGACGTGATAGAGCCGCAGAAGAGCGAAAAGGAGCAGTGAGACCAGCGTTTGCCCGGCAAGTCAGCAGTTCTGCTCCCAGGTGTTTGTCCAAGCGAAATAAAGACTTCTGTCTACACAGAGACTTGTACCTGATGTCCACAGCAATTTCACTGATATCGATGATGGCCAAGAATTGGAAATAACCCAATGTCCAACCACTGGTGAACAGAGAAACAAAACATGGCGTGTCCATCCAAGGGAGTCCTAACTCAGTAATAAAAGGAACAAAGTACTCATAAACACAACAGCATGGATGAATCTCCAAAGCCAGACACAAATTCTTCCTGCTGTATAATTCCTTTTGAAGTCTGGATTCCTCCTGAAATTCTAGAAAATGCCAACTAGGCTGTAGTGATGTAAGGTAGATCCGCAGTTGCCTGAAGCACGGGACAAAGAGAGGGGTCTGCAAAGGAGTCCAAGAAGCCTTTGGAGGGAGAGGAAAATGTCCCCCTCTCTCTCTCTTTTTAAAAGGTTTTATTTTTAAGTAATTTCTACACCTAACGTGGCGCTTGAACTGCCAACCTTGACATCAAGAGTCACAAGCTCCACCTACCCAGCCAGCCAGGCGTTCCAAAATGTTTCCTGTCTTGATGGTGGTGACTTCACAGAGGCTTGTAACGTCAGCAGTCATTGAATTTTACACTTTACTTATTTATTTTTTAAGATTTTATTTATTTGAGAGAGAGGGAGAATGAGAGAGAGCACAAGCAGGACGAGGGAGAGGGAGAACCGGGCTCCCCACTGAGCAAGGAGCCCGATGCAGGACTCGATCCCAGGGCCCTGGGATCCTGAGGAGCTGAACCCAAGGCAGATGCTTAACCCACTGAGCAACCCAGGCGCCCCTGAATTTTACAGTGTAAACAGATACAGGTTATCATATGTTAACCCCCATCCAGTTGATAATAATTTATTCTACTAAGCAAAAGATTTAAAACAGATACTTCACAAATGGTCAATAAGTACATGAAAAATCTCGTTAGACAATAGAGAGATGCACATCTACACCATGTAAAGCCATTTAATGCGTACATTTTACTGCATGTAAATTAACCTTAATTTTTAAAGTGCAGATCTTAAAAAAAAAGAGAATTAAAACAAATTTTCTTTAAAATCAGAAACAAAACACTCAGAAATTTCACTTGCACATGTGTGAAATCAGTACTCCAGGTTATTCCTGTAGCATTGCTTGGAAATACTCTAAATGTCTTTCCATAAGGAACCAGGAAAATAAATCATAGTCCATACATCAAAGGAAGCACCGCAGGATGGCAAAAAGAACCCCACTCCTGTAGCTGCAGGTTCCGACGCGCTCATGAGCCCCTCCCACTGACACCTGTTCTCCACTTGCTTCTAAGACAGTAGATCAGGCCGCTCCTGTCTTTGCTCTTTCCTGCTTATCTCCTGTGCCCGCTTCACACTGGAGGCTCGGGGCTCAGGACTCTAATCACAGGTCATTAGCAAGCATATTCTCTATGAATCTCTTTATGATCTCATTCAGTCTCAAGACTTTGAGTGGTATATTATGATCCCAATTTTTATCTCTTGCCTGGACCTCTGTCTTAAAGCCCAAACTCCTAGATCCAACTCCTTACCTCGTATCTCCATCTGAAAATCTAAAAGGATCTCTCAACCCATGGCAAGTTCAAAAGTGGATTCTTGGATTTTCCCCCTTCCAAACCTCTCTTTCTCTTCTGTTTTCCATATCAGTGAAGAGTACCGTCTCCTACTCTCTGACTGAGACCTTGAGGTCATCGTGGGTTCTTGTCTTTCTCTCATGGCCCAGATTCAACTCATCAATAATTTGTGTCCACTCTTACAATCTAAGTACATCCAGAATCTCATGTCATTACTTCCACAGCACCCAGCCAGGCCCACTCTCCCCTGGGTTCTTGCAATAGCCTTTTCCCTACCTTCATTCCATTCTGGACACAGCCCTCACCCCAAAAGGGATCCAGTCAAGACCTAAGTCAATCGTGCATGTCACTTCTCTGGTCAAAGTCTTCCACTTTTTTCTCCATTTATTTTTTTAGGAAAAGTCTGTGTGGCTCAGTGGGTTAAAGCCTCTGCCTTCAGCTCAGGTCATGATCTCAGGGTCCTGGGATCGAGCCCCGCATCAGGGTCTCTGCTCAGCGGGGCCCTGCTTCTTCTTCTCCTGCTCCCCCTGCCTGTGCTCTCTGTCTCTGTCAAGTAAATCAATGAAATCTTAAAAAAGAGAGAGAGAGAGAGAGAGAGAGAGAGAGAGAGAGAGAGAGAGGGAGAAAACACTCCCTTCCCAGTGAGGCCCTCCACACCATCTCATGTAAATTCATTGATCTTTATGCCCCTTCCTTACTTTGGTGTTCCCCGTAGCAGGTGGTTCCCCAGAGCCCTCATCCTAGAACATCTGCCACCCAGCGGAGTACGCACCGGGCGCTGTTGGAACAGCCGGGACAGAGCAGGGAGCAGGGCTCAGCACACAGCGCTCTCCCAACCAAGTGCGTGCCCACGATGGACGATGACATCTGAGGAGTTTACTCGCGTCGAACTGGAACTCCCCGAAGGACGTCTTCCACTCACTTGTCTACTTAACCCAAACCAGAGATGCAGAAGAGGGCGAAGCTCTCTGCAGTCCCCACAGCTCCGCTTCCCACGGCGACAAAGGTGGCAAATCCATGAACTGTCTCTGGGGTGACCACAGAGCATCCCGCTGCGGCGGCAGAGACAGCGGAGAGGCATCTCCGTGCTCGGCTGCGACGCGCCCTCTCTGGGAGGGCCAGGACCCCTGTGCTGAGCTGGGAGCTCCAGCCACCGGCTCCCCGAGGCCCAGGTGACCCCCTGGTCCACTCCCTGCTGCCGGCGAGAAAGAAACCGCGCCAGCCAGTGTCCCTGGAGACATCTGGGACCTCCCGCTTCTGCAGGGGCCGGGCAGAAGACACTGCAGGGAACCTAAGGAACAATGGCAAAGAGACACTGGAGAAGCATCCCAGGTCCCAGAGGAGGGGGGAAGGCACTGATACTCCCCTTCCCGGTCCCGCGGAAGCAGGGAACGCCCTTCGATTCTCCCTGGCCCGTCCGGCTTCCAGGCCCTCATTTAAAAGTGAAAGACTTGCAGGGAGACAAAAAAGCACCCCAGGAGGAAAAAAAGCGGGGGGGGGGGGGGGGGAGGGAGCAAACATAATAGAAAAGGAATTACAACACCATGCAGACTTATCCCCAGGTGTGGCTCGGAGGCAGGGCCAGCTTCCCACGCGTCTCAGGTGAAGCTCTCCAAGGTCAAAATCCCACAGAAATCCTGGCCGAGCGCCTGGGGGGCAGGAGGCTCTGGGGTTCCCCCAGGGCACCGGCCTCTGCTCTGTGCAGAGGCCTCAGGGCACTACCAGCCTCTGAATCCCTCCTGCTTGAACACAGCCACCCTCCACCATCACCGCTGCTCCAAGACCCCGAGACTCCTCCCCAGAAGGGAAGCAGGGCTGAAGGCAACCTTGAAGAAAGGCCGTGGGGAGCTATCGGGCTGGGCAAGGCCTCCCGCCGGGCTCGGAGAAAGTGCCAGTTGATGGGGTGCACTGCAGGGTCCCCGATGCCGGTCCGTCTGCAGGCGGCTGGGCGCCGCGGGTGGGCGCCTGCCCTCTCTGGGCCGTGCCCTGCCCTGTTCTCCCCTGCAGCTGCTCCCGCAAATAGCAGTTCTCTGAAGGCCAGGACAAGGCTGGGCCTCCACGTTCATGATTAGAAATCCCAGAGAAAAATCATCAGTGCTAAGTCATGCCATGGGGAAGGGGGTCTTTCTTTAAAAAAAAAAAAAATGAATGACTCATTCTACGTTTTGATTGTTCATGTGACCATGAAGACCCGCTGAAGGATAAGTCCAACGGGGTGCCGTCCGTGACAGGGGGCTCCAGGCTGAGCCCGTGAACGGTCTGTGTTCCCTGCTCTGTCTGCATACACAGAAAACGCCAGCGAGATGAAAGAAAGTTATACCTGCCGCCTGTGGCTCCAGAAACACGTGGACGTGGCAGCTTTTGTCAAGTGCTAAGTGCTGGGTGCTGACGTCATTTCAAGTCATGACAAACCTGTGGGGCAAACATTTATGACAATTTACAGAGGAAAAAAACTAAGGCTTTTGGCTGGGAAGATCAAAGAAATAAAACATGCTCAAGGTTGCACTTAGTTAATGGCAATTTTTAATTTTTATTTTTTAAGAGTTATTTATTTATTTGACTGAGAGAGGGAACACAAGCAGGGGGAGTGGGAGAGGGAGAAGCAGGCTCCCCGCTGAGCAGGGAGCCTGATGTGGGACTCGATCCCAGGACCCCAGGATCATGACCTGAGCCGAAGGCAGAGGCTTAACCACTGAGCCCCCCAGGCGCCCCTGGTTAATGGCACTTTTTAGATCATATGGTTACTTCATGTCCCTGCCCACAGTAAATATATATGTGTGTGTGTGTATAAATATACAGGATATTAATATGTGTATTGTTTTTAAGCAGACAGACTTGAGCAATGGGGCGCACCTCAAAACACCCACAGACCCTATAGCTGAATTGGCTACTTACCCACTTGGCACAGTTACCTGAAAAAGGAGAATTTCGTACGACACCGCACCTCCTCACCTTCCACCTTGAAAGCAGCCCCTGCCCACTAACTCGGAGCGGATGGACGGACGGACGGCCTCCCCCCTGCCGCCCCGCATGGGGATCCCCTGCCGGATATTCAGGACACTTCTTTGTTCTGCGTCTGGTGAATTCTTTCAGCTCCTGAGCCGCGGGCTTCCATCTGATCACTGCCCCACATTCGGGAGCCCCGTCCAATCGAGAGATGCCCCATTTCTGTACATATTATAGAAAGATAGATATGAATGCTCAGTATCAAACAGACAATTTAATATAAAGCGATACATCAAATGTGCAGGTATTTAAGTAGGGGTGTAAGGTACAGGCTGGGAGGGTATGAGGGAGGAAGAGGTAGACTGCGGGGCACGGGGGGCTCGGTCGGTGCAGCGTCTGCCTTCCACTGAGGTCGTGGTCTGGCGTCCCGATGGAGCTGGGCTCCGGGCTCCCTGCTCAGTGTGGAGTCTGCTTCCCCCTCCGCCCTCCCCCTCCACTCCTGCACTCTCTCTCTCTCTCTCTCTCCCCAAACAAGTAAAATCTTAAAAGGACAACCCTGCAAATCCTGATAGCCCGACAACGGGACGACGCTTCTCTCCCACTCTTCACGACCACCAAGCAGAGGTCGCGTACGGGTCCAGCCGGAGGAGGTGCCCCGTGTCATCCGTCGCACTCCGGGCCGGGCTCAGGGGGAGCGGCTCCCGAGCAGGACCAGCCAGCAAGAAAGGGGGAGGCGGTGTGGTGGGGAGGTCCGCCCAGCTTCTCAGAGCTTCCACCCAGAAGCGACATGTTTCCCTCCGCTAACGTGGCATCTGGCTGACGGCCGGGGGACCAGAAAGTGCCGTCTTCCCTGGGGGCCCGGGGTGGCTGCGTCCCCGGAGACACACTCTGCGCTCCCCCACGGGGCTACAATTGTTCTCAAGTGAGGTTACTCAGAAGGAAAGGCAGTAGGCACTTGCCAAACCATCTTCCCAGATAACAAAACTAAACGTCACGCTGTCCGGACAACTCACTAGTGTCCAATGTCACAGTATTCTTCCCAAATGCAGACACTGAGAATTTATTTTTATAGTCGGATAGTAAAACACCCTATTCTGGGTGGTGTTTAGAAATCAGTGAAGTCGATGATTAAGGTAGAAAGGTTCTTATTCGTACACACACACATCTGGTTAGTCTAGGTGACCTTTTGCAGGCTGACTGTAATTTCTAGGAGAGCAGGAACTGGTGGCTGACCTCTGTCTCCCAGCCACTCCAGACTTAGTGAACGCAGAGTAAATGCCATTTATTCCAACTGTGAATTTTTTTTTAAAGATTTTATTTATTTATTTATTTATTTGACAGAGAGAGAGAGAGAGAGAGAGAGAGAGAGAGAGAGAGAGAGAGATCACAAGTAGGCAGAGAGGCAGGCAGAGGGAGAGGAGGAGTCCCTGCTGAGCAGGGAGCCCGATGTGGGGCTCGATTCCAGGACCCCGAGGTCGTGACCTGAGCTGAAGGCAGATGCTTAACGACTGAGCCACCCAGGTGCCCCAAATCTATATTTTAAATGTGAAAACGTCCTGATTTTTCAATGTTGCCTTTAATTCAATTAAAAGGACTACTGAGTGGGCCACACGAGCACATCTGTATCCTGAACTTGGTCTCAGGCCACCCGTTGCAACACGGAGGCTAATGTTTCTGGTTCTAACTATCCCTGATGGAAGTACTAATACCCTGGACAAAATTATTTAATCTCAGTTTTAAGCCTTTAACATGGGCAAAGCTTTGTGTAGGGTCCAGAAACTCCCTACAAGATCTCTTGCAAAGTAATTAACAAACATCTCAACAAGGCCAGAAACTAGCATTCCGAAATGTGATCCTGCTTTTTAAGCATTACGTAACCCCCAACCCTAGAGATAATGAAGAATACTAATGACATATAATGCTAATAAGAATACTAATGACAAATGAATGCCTCAGCAGTTTTGTGTCAGCATATTATCTCTGAAAAAGAAGCAGCTCCTATCTGCCAGAGGCCGGTCTCAACTCAGTCACACGCAAATAACTTGACTCAAAGGGAGAGAATAAATGGTCGAAGAAACCAAGAAAGGCTGTTACCAGCAGTGCCCACCTCCCCAGCCTGAGCAGGGGGCCTACTGAACTCACTGACCCTTGTCTTGCAGAAATAGGTGGTTAGGGGCCGCCTAGTCACAGTACAAAATCGCACAGGTATAAAAGGACCATCAAGGAGGAAAAACCAGCCTCCTTCCAACCCTACCCCCTGCTAATTCTCGTCCCCAGAGGCAACCCCTTACTGCATTCTCGTGTCTTCTTAAAATATATCTTCAGAAGAACTGTTGAATGCATGGACATTGAAAAGGGAACCTATTTTAGAAATGCGTGTTCTTTTGGAATTTTGGATTGGAAGGGACCTAGTGCAGCCCTTAGTTCACAGCCTCCCTTAGTATTTCTCCTGCATACCAAGTTTCTAAGGATGAGAAACCTTTCCACTGAGAGGCAGCTCATTCCACTTTTAGAGAGCTCTCGTAGTTTCCTAAAGATTATTTTTAAAAGCTTTGAAATCGGCCAATCTGGTGTTTTTCCTCATCACTCTTTGCCCTCAAAGGCCAGAGAAAACAGGTGCTCGAATGCCTCCCGTCTAAGAAGGAACTTAAAATAGCTGACGCTCTCCTTTCTTTACCCTGTCAAATAGCCCCTTTCTCCTCCCTTCCCACAGAATGTGTGGTTGCAGGGGACTCACCGCCAGGTTCTTCTGGAAAAGATTCAACTCTTATTTAACATACTCAGAGGGGTCCCTGGGCGGCTCGGTTGTTAAGCGTCTGCCTTCGGCTCAGGTCATGATCCCAGGGTCCTGGGATCGAGTCCTGCATCGGGCTCCCTGCTTGGCAGGGAGCCTGCTTCTCCCTCTCCCACTCCCCCTGCTTGTGTTCCCTCTCTCGCTGTTCCCTCTCTCTCTGTCAAATAAATATATAAAATCTTTAAAAATAAAATAAAATACTCAGAAAGCTCAAAAAGAGGAACACTGCTCATCAGAAGAGCAAAAAAGTTTCCAATTTGTAGCAGGCAAAGAGAAGGAACAGGCTGTTATGAAAATGGATAGACCATAGGAAATTTAATACGGGAAATACTAGGGTCTCAGTACATAACCTGCTAATATGACATGCATGGGGGCTTCGTCCAGCAAATTTTCTGGCCAAGCAGAAATTTTGGTGTAACGTGTAACTTCTCTAAAAACTTTCCAAGACACATTCTGAAATAGAATTTGGAGTCCTGATGTCTCTCTATTTGAAAAGTTGTAGCATCAGCGTGATGGAGAACATGGCCTGAATTTGGGTTTGAGGCTGGCTTCGTGGCTTGCAAATCATACTTTGGTACATTGGGGAAGTTATTTATTTAACCTTTCCAAGCCAGTATCAGCTTGCGGTGTCATCTTGATATAAAAGGCAAGCGGATGGGTAGTCAGATGAGCTAATTTCCGATCAGCACTTAGCATGGAGTCGGGGCTGCCCCTGCTATCCCTGTGGTGGTCGCCTTCGCCTGGGCTGTGTCCTGGTACGTCCCGGGAGCTCTCTCTGCAGAGACGGGGTGCCTGAGAACCCTTTGTGCCGGGCCCAGTCTGGGCACAGCTCTGTTCTCTGAAGAGGATGCCAATCCTGCCAGGTTGGCCATATAGTTTTTCACTTCACAAGTAACACATTATCAGTACACTCCACGTACCTGCAAAGAGTACCGAATCACCTGGAATGTCACCCCTTCCCTCACAAACTCATGGGACAAACTCACACTTGACGTAGGTATCCCAGTAAGATGGTAAGGTCATCCGTTCCTGTCCATTCCTTGGGATCAACCCAGGACCGGATGCGTCCTGAGGCCTCCCTCAGTGATTGTCTTCCTAAAGCTTTGCTTCCGGAGATGCCATCAGAGCAGATCAAAGGTTGCTGGGGCAAAACAGCACTCTAAAGGTTAGTACGATGACAAAGAAGTGCTAGGGAGAACTCGAAAGTCTGCCTGCTGTGGACCCATGGAAGAAAGGGCTGTTCGGTCTTCGAGATTAGTTGTAGCTTTAACCGACTGGTGTTTCAACACGTGGACACTATGATTTGTGCCACCCATGGTATTTCCTTCACAGAAGTGTTGGAGCCAAATCTGTGGCCTTGTTAAGCACATGCACAGGACTTTGTTGTGTGAGGTCTTTCTGGACGCTTCCTTCCAGATCATTCTATGTTCCACTGTGATGGTTCTGGTTTGCACTTCTCCAGCTTGTGTCACTTCTGGGGTTGTGTTTCTTTGCAAACTGCTTTAAGTCCTCGTCTGGAACCCGTGGAGGAAACCAAAACATGGCCTGCGGAATCACCTGGGGCCACCTGAGTTCAGAAGGCTCAGTGGCTGTCCTTATTTGTTAAGACAAAGGAACGAACAAGAATGGCTACATTCAGATGAAAGAATACAGGCTCTGTGGATGGCGAGGAGCCCTGTGTTCTGGACCCTCCTCCAGCAGCAGGAAAATTCTGGGCTCCAACTCCACTTACTTTAGGTGGGTGATTTCTGCTCAGTGGGGACAACAGAGTCGGGCCTGAATGTCACTGGTGACTCTTGTGAGGAGCAGGGAATCGGGCTGTAGAACAGGGCCGGCAGCTGTCTGTCCCGTCTGGGAAGGAACAGCAAGAAAAGGCCGCCACCCATCTTTTTTTTTTTTTTTAAAGATTTTATTTATTTGACAGAGAGAGATCACAAGTAAGCTGAGAGCCAGGCGGGGGGAGCAGACTCCCGGCTGAGCAGGGAGCCCAATGCGGGGCTCGATCCCAGGACCCTGAGATCATGACCTGAGCCACCCAGGCGCCCGCCTTCCTCCTTTAATAGCCTCCTTCCTTCCTTTTTAATAGCCTTCCTCCTGCTTGAGTTACGTGGCTGTCTCAGGGCAGTGGGGCACCTGGCTGGTAAGGTGTTAGTGCTGAGCCTTTACTGGAAGCACTGCTCTTTTGTGAAGTAGTTGACCACAGGTGTTTGCTTTTAGGTACCCCTGGCCGGTTCCTGGCATGTGACATACTGTGGACTGGGTGCTCATGCATTCATTCAACTCATACTTGTCCGAGGCGGGTCTCTGAGCCACAGTTGGGTTCCCTTATTTCGGCCAGTCTCTAGGCTGCTTGACTTGAGACTCGAGACTCGACAGCTCCAGCTCGGATGCTTGGCACTCCTGCCAGGCGGGCGCAGCGAGGCACGACGGGGCTGCCAGGCCAGCGTGTAACCCGCACTGGGATCCGGGGCGCAGGGGAGGAGCTGGGGGCCAGAGTAGGAGAGTTTGCCAGCCCTGCGGTTACCCGGCGCTGGGCCTGCGGCGCGGCCAGTCTGCCCGGAGCCGGTGCAAGTTGGCTGCGCAAGTTGGAGGGTCGCAAGGCGAAAACGGGGGACCCTGGTGCGAATCTGGCTCCCGGGCGGCCGGGTGCTGAGTACCTGTGCCCGTCGGCGCGGCCGGGAACGGCCCCGCGGGCACGGACCCCGGAGGGCGCGCGCTCGGCGCCCGGCCGTCCCGGTGCGCTCGGACCGACGGGGGCCCCGGGCCCCCCACTCCCC